>CM016722.1:2867040-3239347 GCA_005771605.1 Scutellaria baicalensis | reverse complement strand
TGTTGAATAATTTAACGTATGAAAGTTATGAAATGGAACCATTTAGGGTTTTCAACTTAATACGCGTACGATTTCTTGTTTGAAGTGTTTAAAACTTATGATTGTGGGTTTTTCTGATGTTACATGTTCTTGGGAATTGTTGTAGAAAAGTAGTAACAACTATGTGATGATAATTTTTTTATCTCACTCTCAAAAAGGGAAAAAAATTTAATAATGCATTTATCCGTTGTTACTGCTATTAAGACCTCTTTATTTATATCTCTAAATATTGATTTTGTGAAAATTCAGGTCATTTAAAATCGAAATAATTTTATATCTTCATTGGTATATAAAAAAAACTTAGAGATGTTGGCATGCACAGTCTCTAGTCTTTTATTTATTTTTGGTTTAGGATTTAAAAACCAAAAAATTGTGTTCTCTGTTATACAATATGCAGTTTGCATTGCCTCATGTTATGATTGTTCTTGTTTCATTTAAACCGTTAATAGAAATATGCAAGTCATTCATTTAAATTGCAGCCGTGGCAAAGGAAGTTTGTCATTTCGGTTGGAGGTTTAGTGGGCATAAGTATGATCATTGGGACATGCTTGTGCCAAGAGAATCCGATATTCCAGCTTTGTTTCTCGTCTTCATTTTGCTGCCCCTGGTTAGTTATTTCATACTAGGAAAATGGAGTGAGACCTCAAAAAGAAAGGAGAGGTTGAGTTTGATTGCCAGCGAAGCAGCTGAAGAACCTCTGCGAGTGAATGATATGGCTGTTGGCAGTGTTATGCCTATCATGCATATGCCAAACACAAACAGTGGGATTCGTCAGTGTGCAAGATGCTTTGCCTCAGCTACTACTCGTTGCTCACAGTGCAAGGCTGTTTGGTATTGGTATGCCAATTTCTTCACTTATATACCTTATCATCACAAAAACAAAGTTTTGGATGTATTGTTCCATAGACATCTTTACCTCATCCTTTTCATTCTGACAAATCATGAATGAGTTGGCTGAAGCTTGGTCATATCTGTTTTTGTCATCCTTCCATGCAAATTTTTTCTGCTTGGTATAATTGATCTTCATGCTCTTTTGTCCTTTTATATCAACTTCCATTTTTATTCAAGACCGTTGTTTCAATAGTCTGGTTTTTGATTATTAGGAATTAAATTATTGTCCTAGTATACCATCTATATTGAACTTTCACGACATTTATTAGCGCCGAACTAAAATGAAACTGAATTTATTATAGTCTTAACTGTTACCAGAAATTCAGTTGACAGTTTAGTCTGTATTCATATTAATGTGACCTTTGTTTTGTGATTGTATGTGAAATATCTCAATCTTACATCAACTGTCAGCTAGATCATCACTAACTTACTGCATCTGTGTAGTTCGGGAAGGTGTCAGATTGTTCATTGGAGGCATGTTCACAAGCTTGAGTGCCAGCAATTGGGATCATCTCCTAAGCATCTCTCTATTGAAGGATCTCTTGGAGGGGTCTCACATGCTGAGACTATGGACCAGTGTACCTTCAAATACGACAATGCTTTGTCAGCAGATGTCGTTTCTCAAAGATCTGCAGGCATAGATACATTGCTTACGAGCCACAGAGACTCCTCTGAGGAAGAGGCTGGCACTGGTTTTACTCAGCCACCAGAAGATGCTTACGTGAGAATATATTACTTTGACTGGTTGTGATACTCGTGTATATATCTTTCTATATATTCATATAGATTGATATGGGCACAAAATACGTATAAAAACATAGCTTCTCAAAGTTTATATATTATTTGTTGCAGGTGAGGGAAGGTGATTTTTCCCTTTCAGAACATCGTGCTAACAGTCCTCGTGTATCCAAGAATGGAGACAACGATCTGAGAGGTGCCTTGCATGAAAATGACGTGGCAGAAAGAGAATGTCTTAGTGCATTTGATGGTGGAAATAGCCGTGAAATTTTAAACCTATCAACTACAGCAATGAGTGGCACAAATGAAACAAAAGGCTTGAATTGCTCTTCTGAAAGGACTTCGACGATGATTAGTAGTAAATCAAGAATTGCCTCACAGTCTAATGGAATTGATCTGCATAACAGCCCAAAATCGAGGATGAAGACGTCCAAAGAACCACTATCATCCGATACAGAGATAATAAGTGTTCAGACTGCCAAGGAGTCAAGTAGGTTTACATACAGTTGTAAACTTGTAACGGACACCATTTAACTCTTTCATTTACTGAGATCTTTTGATGCAGGAATTGCTACACTAAAGGATGATACCCCTTTACAGGAAAATAACAACCTGGGACTCATGAAGGTGACCAAGTCAACGAAGGTTGACAATCATCAACAGTCGGAAGATAGTACCATCAGAAAAAGAAAAGTGAAGGTCTTATCCTTGCTGCATGATTGATGGAGTCTGTATTGTATATGGACTCTTGACATGGAAACTCATTATATTCAACTTCTTTGGTTTGTTTACCAGATGATTTTCCCCTATGAAGAATTTGTGAAGTACTTTCAGTATGAAGCATTCAACGTGGCACCTAGAGGACTTGTAAATTGCGGAAATAGGTAAAATTATATCTTGGTAAACTATTTCAAACTAATTCCATGTGTTATTTCATGTTCTACCTTTTATTTTGTTGCAGTTGCTATGCCAATGCTGTATTGCAGTGTCTGGCATGTACAAAGCCTCTGATCATATATCTTCTTCGTCAGTCACATTCCAAAGCGGGTATGTCCGGTTTCTTAAATTTTATATTGTGACGAGGCTCCTTTTTAGTTACAAGAGGGAGCCATTGATGACATATATGCATGCCAGGTTGTTCCAAAGATTGGTGTCTCGTGTGTGAACTCGAGCAGCTTGTACTGATCCTGAGGCAAAGTGTGGGTCCTCTGTCTCCTATAAATATTCTTGTGTATATTAGAGGTCTTAATAGTCAGATTGGTGATGGAAGTCAAGAAGATGCTCATGAATTTTTAAGGTCTTTTAACAAAATCTCTCGTTATCTCTTCTCATTTCATTCCATGTATCACTGTCAAAGTTAACTTGGCAATGTCTACACAGGCTTCTTGTGGCCTCAATGCAAGCGATATTCTTGGAAGGTTATGGCGGAGAAAATGCTGATCCTAAACTGCAAGATACGACTTTCATACAACATACATTTGGGGGATGCCTTAGATCGAAGGTGCTTCATCTTTGAGATGCTTCTTTTGCCTTGTGGCAATGAATCTTGACTAACTAAACTACCCTTGATGAAACAGGTGAAATGTTTGAGATGTCACCATGAGTCGGAGCGAGATGAGAAAATGATGGATCTTACCCTCGAGATATTTGGTCGGGTCAAGTCATTGGAAGATGCTCTAACGCAGTTTACTAGCTCGGAATATCTTGATGGGGACAACATGTATAGATGTGCAAGGTCTGTTAACCTTCACTATACATCAGTTTCTTCAAAAATGCTTTCAGTTTAACGACTTATAATTATCGTTCTTAATGGATCAAAAGGTGTGCTGAATATGTTCGAGCAAGGAAGCAATTGAACATAAAAGAGGCTCCAAATATACTGACTATAGTCTTGAAGAGATTTCAGGTACTTCGTTTTTGTCTTTTCTTGTCTTACTGTCTTGGATTCCTAAAGTTAACGCTACGTTATAATGCCCAGGAGGGTAATTATGGAAGATAAATAAATGCATAACTTTTCCGGAAATGCTGGATATGACTCCGTATATGACTGGGACCGATGACATACCTCCAATCTACATGCTTTACGCTGTTGTCGTCCACTTGGATATATCTGACGCATCATCCTATTCTGGTCACTACATCGCGTACGTGAAAGATCTGCTTGGAAATTGGTTCATGGTAGACGACACAGAGGTAAAAATCCGCCCACAAATTCAATCTACTTTAATTTGCATTTCCTTTCTGATCTGATAGTCTCTCTTTTGTGTCTATAATGGCAGGTCCATCCAGTTGAAGTGAACCATGTTATGTCCCAAGAAGCTTATATTCTCTTCTATATGAGGTATTAATTAAGGTTCCGTAAATGTGCAAGATTTCTGAGATTATGAATACAGAATTCAGATTATCTGATCTGTTTCTTTGTTGGTTTTATCCAGATCATATCCTCGCCCTGCTAGAAAGGCTACTCGATGCCAAATGAAAGCCCAAAGGTCACCCCGACCAGAACACAGCGTCCCAAGTCAGATCATCATCGAGCGATCAGAGCCTCGTTCAGGTCCTAATTCAGAGACAAATTTGGTAAGACAAAGTAGAAGCAGACCATCAGCTTTGAAGAAATTTCCAGAGTTCTCAGATGCTACATCGAGCGATTGGTCCCTCTTCACAAGCTCAGACGACTCATCATTCACAACTGAGAGCGCAAGAGACTCTTTCAGCACAGTGGATCATACAGAAGTTCCGTCTTCATCCATCTCCCAGCCAGCAGAATCTTCATCGAAGAGAAGCTTGTCGAGCAGAGTGTTGCCGGATAGCAAGCCTCAGACGAGGTTTGCTCGTGAAGGTGGGGACCACTCAGGTGTAAATCATGGTAGTCATGAGGCAAGACAAGGACCAACTCAAACTCATGTTAATTGTACTATATGATTGATTCTAGCTAGGTTTTAACTTTCTTCGAATCATCACAGAGATAGCTAGCTAGCTAGATTAACATGCCTCATATTTTTGGTTTCTCATATTGGCATGAGGCAAAAATTATTATTGATTTTAACCATCAACATCAAAAGATTAATTTCCTTCTCTTTTTTATGCTCTTGAACTCCATAAGTACTATTGCTTTTCAGTTTTAGTTTAGTTGAGTTATAGAAATGAACTTCCAGAATATGTAATGTCAAATGCAACAACAAAACTAGGCGGCAATACAGGATTTTAAATATTTCTTTATACAACGTTTGAAATATATTGTAATTTACATTATAAACACTTAATATGAATGAATGTATTATACATACTAATAAGAATAGGCTGGAAATTTCATGTGTAGGATACAGAGACATCCTAACTAGGTCAGCACCCCTCGGTATCCTACAATAAACGTCACAAATTTAACCCTATACTAAAACCCTACCCATGCAACCCAACCCTAAAAACAGGTAGCACTTCTATATATGTCCCGTGAAATCCATTCTTGACCGATTCTTGCCATCAGTGTTGACTCCTATGCACTTGATAAACGACAGCAAGTACCAATTCTTCCGGACGCTGTTGCAATACGAAGAAAAGATACGAATAATTAGTTGAAACACATAACGTAGAAATACATGACTAATATAAACGAATTAAATTAATATCATACCTCCGACTGCGACTCCAAACGGTACTCAGTCATCAACCAGTTAGTTTTGGTATTATTCCTCATGTAGGTCAAGGACAGCTTATATCCAATAGTACTTCCATCGTTACTCCTTACCGGAGTCGAACTCTGAGTAGCTTTCCAGTAGCAACCCTGTCTTGACTTGATACCCCTTTCGTATTTCAATTTTCCAATCCTTTTGATTCTAGTAAAGAAATACTTCTCCCATCGCCATGATAAACACCTGGAAACGAGAAATATTATTCGAACAACCAAATCAGTCAAAAGAAATAAAATACTGTCGAATTCTAACACATAATTAATATAAAAGAAAAAATGAATTTCAGTACAAGATTATCGTTCGTACCTTGGAGTTGATCAGGTTCTTGTTCGTAGATATTTGTCCACGTTATGATGCCGCTAGGGATGTAGCCGTTAACATGTTCCACTTTCAAATAATAATTGATTAACTCCTGGTCCGTAGGCCGGAACTTCATTCCGGCAGAAGATTGGACTTCCAATTCTCTTCGTCCATCAGAAGATCGTCCATCTTTATATATACCTCCTCATCAGCCAAATCAATTGTAATGATCGAGGAAGATGGCATCAGAGGCTCGAGCATCGAAGAGGATGAATGATCAGATGGAGCCATCGAGGAAGATGGCAATGGCATCAAGACGCAAGAAATGAATTATCAAGAACTGTGTAGCTTGATTATCGGCAGCCATGGTGAGAGAATCTGATTTGAACAACACTCCTAAGTTAATCACTTGATGGGTATATATAGAGATCATAGAGGGTTCGTATATTATCAAATCTTAAATCCAAATCTTTTGTGGTGCTATTTTTGTGGGTGTTTGTTTAACTACAACAAAATTAACTTTAAAAGTTCTATCATAAGCCACTAATTTGAAGTGTCTTAATAGGTTATGTATTTAAAGTATCTTAATAGATTATGTAAAAATCTCATTTAATTTTGTCTTCTCAAGTATTATAATATTACATTTTCAAATGTCTTATTAAGATTGTTTTTATATTTATTTATTGCGTTTTGTAGGGTCCCTTATTATTTTTATTTTTTATTTTTTTTCTAAATTTTAAATTTTAGTTTTAGGAGTGAATTGGATGCATGATCGGCCCGAAGGCTGCCCTCTCTTTCCCCTCGCTCTCCTTATTAATTATTAATGCTATAACAATTAGATTTATTTTCTATATATGATGTTAATATAAATTTTTATATCATATTGATAAAATAATAAGAAGTTGAAGATAAAATTTGAAATTACATATCTAATTCTTCATAATATATATCATTCAATTAAAGTAAAAAGGTAGGAAACATTATCCACATATGAAAAATAATGTAACATAACATCTTACAAATACAAATTAACCAATCTAATAAAATATTTTAAACAATTCAAGAAATGGCAAAAACTTGTGTGCACCTAGGGCGTAGATCTAAGATTCGTGCCCCTGACCCGACCCGGCGCGTGGGCCGCTTCCACGCGCACCCACACCTGATCTGGTGTGCCCACGCACACCAGATTTCTAACTATGTGCTTCAATATTAGGTGTTATATGTATACTTTATAGGTGTTATATATATGTGTTCTTGAGGTATCACATATATAATGGTAGGTGTTATATATATATATATATTGTATGTGTTATATATATACTATTTGGGTGTTATAAGTATATTCTTGAGGTATCACATATATAGTGATAGAATGTGTTATATATATACTCTATAGGTGATATATATATAAACATTTAAGGTATCATATCATTTCTGTAATTTGAAATTTTGAAAAAATACCAATTTATATTGTTTGTGTAATTACCTGCATTTTATTTATAATCATCTGACAAATCTTTTCAACAAAAATATATTTAAAAGCTTAATTAATAAAATAATTACTTGAAGAAACTAGGTCAAAAATTTAATAATACCTTTAGAAAATGTATATAACACCTATAGAGACTATCAGTAACACATTTGTAATATTTTCATAGTTACTTGAAGAAACTACATTAAAAATTTCATAATACCTTTAGAAGGTGTATAACACCTATAGAGACAATTAGAAATACCTAAGTAATTTTTTTCATGATCACTTGAAGAAACTACATCATAAATTTAATAATACCTTTAAAAATGTATATAACACTTATAGAGATTATCAGTAACACATTTGTAATTTTTTCATAATCACTTGAAGAAACTACATCAAAAATTTAATAATACCTTTAGAAAGTGTATAACACCTATAAAGACAATGAGAAACCCCGAATAATTTTTTTTATAATGACTTGAAGAAACTACATCAAAAATTTAATAATACCTTTAAAAAGTGTATATAACACCTATAGAGACAATGAGAAACACCGAAGTAATTTTTTTCATAATCACTTGAAGAAACTACATCAAAAATTTAATAATATCTTTAGAAAGTGTATATAACACCTATAGAGACTATTAGTAACACATTTGTAATCTTTTCATATATTCAAAATTACTTGAAAATCTACTTAAAATCTAACAAAAGCGGCACTTTAAGTCTCTCAACCTTAGCAACAACGAGAGACACACACAGCTGTCAATTGACTCATCCATTGCTTCTCTTTCTGAAAACAAGGGCTTGCAAGGCGCCATCTCTCTCTGAATCTTGAAGATGAGAAGTGATCCATTCCAGCCATATACAGCAATAGGTTTCGGCCTCTAGTGCCAAGGTCATTTACATCCAATTCTGCATATTCCACTCTCTCTCTACACAACTGTATCAACCCCTCATGGAACCAACCCTTATGTATGTATACACACGATCAACATCGTACTCATCATTCATCAAAAAGCTTAATTATACATGTGTGTGTATATAGATGCAGGTGTGAGTGGTATGGATCGATGAGAGTGATGAACCCTACACCGGAGCAAGTGCAATCCCTGGAAGAGATGTATAAACCCCTTCTTCCGACCAAATCCAGTGCATTGGGTTTTGTTCGTAGAAGAAGGATGAGCCTAGTAGAAGAAGCAGCTGAGTGTAGAAGAAGAGAAGAGAGTGGGTTTTGTGCCCTAAAAAATTTAATTACTAAGAGAATATATATATATCTATATCTATATCTATAATAATATATACGTATGAATGTTTTGTCCATTTTTTGTAATGCCTATTTTAACCCTCTTAGATAATGTCAAATTTAGAGTCCTAATTACAAAATACTCTTATTTTTTGTAATGTCTATTTTAACCCTCTTAGATAATGTCAATTTTAGAATATTAATTCAGATTAATACAAGTTAATATAATTTGTTTTATTTATTTCAAGTTAATACAATTGAAACATGAAAATCAAATAACACAGATTCCATCCAAATCAAACAAATTTTGAAAACAGGAAACCTAATACAATTAATGTCAATTTTAGAATATTAATTCAGATTAATATAAGTTAATACAATTTGTTTTATTTATTTCAAGTTAATACAATTGAAACATGAAAATCAAATAACACAGATTCCCTCCAAAACAGGAAACCTAATACAATTAGAATTCTAAACTTCATGCAATTCTAAAAGATATAGTTACAAAAAGAAATTGAATCCTAATACAATTAGGAATACTAAGACTCTATAAATAATCCTTCAATTAAACTAGAAAATATTCAAACAAAAAGAGATAGAAAGAGAAAGAATACAATTTATCGAAATTTTCTTCCGAAACCAGGTATAAATTTAATTAATTACTTTCTACTTTATTTTCCCTAGATCCATGCACAAGATTTTGGTGAAAGTTTTTAGATTGTTACTCATTCTTTACGAATTTTTTCCATTGCTATAAGAACTCAATTTTAATACCATTTCGGCCAAAATATCCACCTCTGAAGATGGGCCAAATTTGTTTTCCATGACTTTGGATGAAATTTTAATAAAACTTTAAACTAAAACTATGAAGATAAACTTCACTCAAAAATGAATTATTTTAATTCATTTTTATAATTAAATATATCTCAATTATAATCATATTATATCTTTTCTTGATTATCATATTATATAAGTTCATAATTTTGTTGTCACCGAAAGAATCTTATATTGACAATTTATTAAATTTATGATATATTCTAACGATTCATAAGTAAATATAATACACTGAATTTATTAAACTTTATGTATTCACTATTTCTTATATGCACGATTTTATTTTGTACACTTATAATACATGTAATCTTATAGGGTAATTAATATATAATAAATTTAGCATAAATATGATATATAAATAAAATTGAATAAAAATATTTAAATACACTAAATTTTGATGGACTTTTATATTATCAGTTTAAGTTAAATTATAGTTTTATTTAAATAAATAAACAAGTGATTATTGTATATGTGTTAAATTATAGTTTTATTTAAATAAATAAACAAGAAATTCAAATCTAATACGATTACAGTTCTAAATCTCCATTGAAACCTAATACAATTAATATTTGTAACTCAAACCTAATACAATTAGGAAGACTAAAACTTTATAAATAAGACTCAACATTAAAGTAGAAAATATATACAAACAAAAAAAAAAAAATAAGAGAAAGAGAAAGATAATAGGTATTATTATCATATTTATATGTTCTATTAAATTTTGATGGATTTTTATGTCAGAGTTTTCAGCTTACGATTATATTCTAATTTTGATGGATTTTTATATTAGAGGTTAGAGTTTCTAGATTTCGATAATGACTATATCGGTGCTCTACTTTTGGAGTTAAACAGAGTACTACACGCAAGAGGTTATCTCATGTGGTCAACAACTCCAGTTTATAGAAAACTTGAGGAAGACGTACAAATATTGAAAGATACATGTATTCTTAATTGTTGTTTATGAACTGAACTAACCCTTTCTTTTTATTCTCTTGTTGATATATATTTTGCACAATATTGTACGAATATATATAGAAAAATTTAAATGAATTTTTATTTGAACAACCGATGACCGATATAAATGGCGTCAAAGGAAACTTGCAGGACAAAAGAGGAAATATGCAAATCTTAATGATACTCAGAAAAAAAACTTTGTAGAACATGTTCTGCAAAATCGTGAAAGAGACCGACGATGTGTAATTTACAAGTTCAAGCAAATTTAAGTAACTCTGAAGGTATATATTTTTAATATTTTTTCTTACATTTAAAATTAAAAAATCCTTATTTTAATATATGTATCTAATTATGAATTTTAATGTCAGAACAACATAAACTAAAAAAAATGTCAAGTTGGATTCACTGTGGAGCAACAAGATTTGAGCATGAACCTCCCACTTTTTGTTGTGATAATGGAAAAGTTAAACTTACACATTCAAATGTTCCAGAGAAGTTGTATGAATTATATACATCTCAGTCAGAAGAGTGTATTGATTTTCGAAAAAATATACGTTCATACAATTCCATATTCGCATTCACTTCATTCGGAGTGGAACTGGATAAAGAGCTTGCTTCATCACGACGAGGAGTTTTCATTTTTCGTGTACAAGGAATGATTTATCACAATCTTCCAAGTTTAAGTGTTAATGGAAAGAAACCAAATAATTTTCAATTATATTTTTTTGATACTGAAAATGAAACTGAAAATAGAATGTGTTTTAATTCACATGTATCAAAAGAAATTGTTTGGAAGCTCACTGAAATACTAGAGGAGAATCCATATGTCAAAATCTTTAGAAGACTAACGGAGTATTGTTCTCTAGATGATGTAAAACTTTGCATCACAAAAGATGTGAGATTAGATCAGCGAGTTTATAATGCTCCGACAGCAGATCAAGTTGCAGTTGTTTGGATTGAGGGAAATAATGATAATGTAGGGTTTGAAAGAGATATTATTGTTAGTACTCATTCCGGGGATCAATATAGAATAATGCACTATTTTGGATGTTATGACTCTTTACAGTACCCTCTTTTATTTCCAAGGGGTGAAACAGGATGGCACCAAAATATTCATAAGGTTGACATATAAGAACATGCAAATGAAAAAGAGCAAGATACCTTTTTATGTTCTAATATATTTGAAGAACATATATCTTATAAAGGATAATTAACTTTTTTTTCAAAATTTAACTTTTTCATTTTTTCAATACACAACAAATATACCAAATGTGATGAATGTTTTTTTTTTTTTCAAAATTCAACTTTTTCATTTTTTTAATACACAACAATTATGTCAGATGTGATGAATGCTTCAAGACTTACATCAAGATCTACTCCGAAGGAAATTATCTCACAAGAGCTAGAAGGTATGTATTGCATCGTTAAAGTAAAAATTATATTGAAGTTGACTTTGTAAAAATCTATCCAACAAAATAATCTACCAAAATTCTTTTATGTGCATGGTCAATTTAGAAAGGACAATTTTTTCTAGGTGCATTTTTTTCTTTTATGTTAACTTTTGTCTTTTATTTTTTTAAAAATTATATTTCTTTTGATGTTTTGATTTGAGCACACTTATATATTATTTTCTTGCGGGTATAACATATAAAATTTAGTTCATTCTAATCATTCTAACAATTTTTTTTTATTTAAACAGTCGTTGTAAAAGGAGATGCAAAAAAAGTTTCTTGCAGAGAGTACAATTGTTATAAGTTGCAAATTAGAGATCCAAGACACTCTTCTCTATTATACTTGCTGGTAGATTGTTGCAACAATATGCAGTCGATAGTTATATAAAATTGGAGACAACAAGATTACATTTTTTCAGATTGAACCAAGCAAATTTGAGAACCGAATTCTACCAGGGGATCATGGATAGTGTTTTTAAAGTTGAATTTCGTGGAAAAGAAGTTGGGTCGATAATTTTTCTTCCTGCATCATTTATTGGTGGCCCAAGGGATATGCGGCGGAGATACCTTGATGCATTAGCGTTAGTCCAAATATATGGAAAATCAGATCTATTTATCACCATGACTTGCAATCCTGATTGGATAGAAATACAACAAAATCTATATATGAAGGTCAAAAAGCTCAAGATCGTCCCGATATAGCTGTAAGAGTTTTCCGAGCAAAATTGCATGACTTGAAAGATCAATTATTTAAGAAACAAATATTTGGAAAAGTTGTTGCACATGTTCATGTGGTCGAATTTCATAAAAGGGGGACTACCACATGCTCATCTCCTGATTATTCTAAAGGGCGAACACAAAATTCATACAGCTGATCAGTTTGATAAATTTGTGTGTGCTGAAATCCCTAATGAAGAAAATAATTCTCAAATGTATGGATTGGTGAAGAAACACATGTTACTTGGACCATGCGGTGAAAAAAATATGAAAAATTCGTGTATGGTGAATGGTAAGCATAAATATCATTCTCCAAAAATATAAAATTAGAAACACATTAAAATATAATTTAACTTTCCATTTTTAGATCATTTTTTATCTTTATTTTCTTTATTTATACTTAACCAACTGTTAATAATTTATTTCAACCCTGATTTGTAGGTAAGTGCAAATGTCATTATCCAAGACCTTTTTTGTGAAAGCACCATAGAAGGTAAAGATGGTTATCCAATCTACAGAAGATGGCAAAATGGAGTGGTTGTTCATGTTTGCAATGCTGAATTGAATAATCAATGGGTGGTTCCTTACAATCCATATTTGTTGTAAAGATATAATTGTCACATCAATGTTGAGATATGCTCGGGAGTGACGGCTGTGAAGTACCTTTACAAATATATTTACAAAGGTCATGATAGAGTGACAATTAATCTATCCCAAAATGATGATGATGATAATGTGATCGATGAAATCAAACGATTTCAAGATGCAAGATGGGCGTCTTCTCATGAGATGAGTCATTATGAAGGATTTTTGAATTCAATTTAAGTGAGATATACCCTACAATCTTCAACTTACAACTTCATCTGCCAAATAAACATTCCGTCACCTATTGGAATAATCAAAATTTGGAAATGTTGCTGGCAAATTATTATACCTCCAAGACGATGCTCACAGAATATATTTTAACATGCGTTCAATGTGAAAATGCTAGACAATATCTATACAGAGAGTTTCCAGAACATTATGTGTGGAATAGACAAAACAAGTGTTGGAGAGAAAGAAAAAAAATGAGAGGTGATTGAACGTATTAATACAGCAAATCCCACAGAAGGATAAAGTTATTATCTACAATTACTCTTGAATCACGTTTGAGGACCAACATCTTTTGAGTATTTGTTGATAGTAGATGGTGTGCAATGCTCAACATTTAAAGAATCTGCACAAAAAAGAGGATTACTTGAAGCAGATCATAGTATTTTTGAATGTTTAAATGAAGCCATAACATTTCAAATGTCACATGGGTTGAGAAGATTTTTCACAATAATATTGGTATTTTGTACACCAAAAAATGTGAGAGCTCTATGGGATACATATTTCAATGCAATGTCCGAAGATTTCAAAAAAGAAGCAGACATATCGACATCATATAAGATATCGAAAACCTTGAAGAGCATTAATTCTTTTTTGGAGAGTATGGTAAAAGATATAAATTTATATGATCTCCCAAACACTGCTTTGGAAATTAACGTTGTTGAAGGAGAATGTGGAAGACAATTACGAGAAGAATTGTCTATTGAAATTCCTCTTGAAGATAAAGTAGGAGAAAAAAAGTTGAATGCTGATCAACATATGACTTTTACTATCATAGTGGAATGTGTTGAAAAGGAAAATGGGGGTTTCTTCATTGATGGACCGGGGGAACTGGCAAGAGATTTTTATATCGTGCATTGTTAGCCCATCTTAGATCAAAAAATCAAATAGTTATTGCGACTGCCACATCTGGAGTAGCAGCGGCGTTGATGCCAGGAGGAAGAATAGCACACTCACGATTCAAAATACCAATAAATGCAGATGGAAACAGTAAATGTTCTATTTCAAAACACAGTGGAGCCGCATAATTATTGCGTAAAGCAAATTTGATTTTATGGGATGAAGCTCCAATATATTTGTTTAGGTCTTTTCTGAAAAAGATTGAATTTTTTTCTCTTTTTTTTTTTAAAAACAGGAAACATAATACAATTAGAATTCTAAACTTCATGCAAATCTAAAAGCTATAATTACAAAAAGAAATTGAATCCTAATACAATTAGGAGTACTAAGACACTATAAATAATCCCTTAATTAAACTAGAAAATATTCAAACAAAAAGAAATAGAAAGAGAAAGAATATGATTTATCGAAGTTTTCTTCCGAAACCAGGTATAAGTGAAATAAGGTTATTTTTTTATCTTATTATTATCTTTATATGTTCTGATTTTATATTGAGTTGAATTTGCAAGTTATTTTAATTAATTATACGTCATTAGAAACTTGTTTTATTTAATTATTTATACTCATTCGGCTAGCAATAAGTTAATTTTAAATAATGTTATAAATACATCGTGGCCTGATTAATCTCCATTAATAAGGGGATTTATATAAAGAATTGTCACCTATGTTTTTTCATTGTTACCTTCTTTCTACTTTATTATTGTTTCCCACTATTTATTGCATTGCTAAAAAATTCATGCTTAATACTCTCTTTTCAAACAAACAATGATATACTTTAATTTTCAACTAATTCACTCAATTTTGTTCTATTGAATCTCAATAATCATACACCAATTAGTTTTGCTTTGATGGTTTAATCATATACACTTATAAAGATGTAGAAAGATGTTTCTGCATGCATCAAGTTGATGAAAAATAAACAAGGGTTCATTCTTTTATAAATATATAAACTTTCAGATAAGTATGATATCAATCAAACATGTAAATATTTTTATTACAAAACTTGTGTGACATAATCTCATGTATCATTTTTGTAAGACGAGTCTTTTTTAACCATTGATCAGACTCATTTCAATACATAAATTTATATGTGAATCATGAAGTATGAGTTGTGAACTTCCTATGTAGACGTATATATACATGAAAAACATCTTTTGTTAATTTTTTTCTTTATTTATTTATGTATCATTTTTAAACGTATCCAATACTTTTGTTTGGCGGCAATATGTGTAACATATCTGTTTATGTTGCTTATATTAAGGTAACAATTTTATTTTTTAATAAGGTTTTCATTAAAAAATAAAACAAATATAAATAGAGTGACAACCATTTTCTCATGTCGACAATTTAATCACTACATTTTTATTGTTTTTCTAAATAAAAATACATACACATGGTCAAAGCATATCTGAACATCACAGACGGTTGATCTTACAAGGAGCGAGTAAGGTCCGTTTTTAATTGCCCTAAACTACAACACGAAAGTTGAAGGAGGAAGGCTGAACGCAATTGTTGAAGCCATAGAAAAAATGGAAACTGTGGAGATAGTAAATGACAAATTGAACAACAGAACCACAACATTGACAACAACAGTGGACACTCCACCAAATGATGAACCAAATAAAAGAAGAAGAATCAAGAAGACAAAAAACAAGGAATGCAACCATATATCCAGCATTGAAGAAGATGATACAATCATACATTTATTAAACAAGTCAAAAAGAAAGAAGAGTAAGACAGAGAAGAAGATCAAACAAGAAAAAATATAATTGGTAGTCAAATTTGATTGTTACCTTTTCTTTTAACTTATTTTAGATTAGTTATAGTTAGTAGTCAAATTAGATTGTTACATTTTCTTGTAACTTATTTTAGATTAGTTTTATGAAAGCTTTTCTTTTAAATTACTATTTTTATAACTCTTATTAAATTGCAAAATCAATAACTTAAAAAATTCAAATGTTAACTACATTCTAATAAAATATTAAAGAAAAAGTGAATGGAAAAAATACTCTACAAAAATCAACCAAAATATAGATTTTAAAAATTTAACTCCTCACGTGCAACGCACGTGTTCTCTAACTAGTATATATATATATATATATATATAAAATGGATCTGGAGCGGGTTGGGGCACATAAGTGCTACTCTCAAGAAATATATAGAAATAGGGAAAATTCAATTTTGGTCAACTTATGAGACTACTGTCCATTTTACGTCCACTATGAAAGCTAAATTCAATTTTAGTCAATTTAGGCCAAAATTCGTCACTATTCAGTCCAATTTTCGCAGAAACCAATTTCATCGGCAAGTGTAATTCAACCGTCCCCGGATTTTTTAAAACACCTATGTGGCACGCCGGATCCCACGTGGACGAGTCAACCATATATATAATCAAAAAAAAAGAAGGAAAAATGTCTTCTCCCCCAAGCCCCCTGTCCCCCTCCCCCTTGCAACTCCACCGCCGGCCGTGTGCATCTTCTTCGTCTGCAATTATTGAATGAAACAGTCTTCAATATGTGTGAGAACCGAGACTCTCATAACTCATAATCAATATAGTCCATGCATTCATGCATTTCATAAACGATATGTTTATGTGCTACTTTAAATATTGAATTGTTTTACGTGCACTCTTACGTAATTTGTAATGAGAAAATCCTAGTATTTGATTTAGATGTGAATAGTGTTGAGTGTACAAAATAACTTGGGTGATAAATTATATATAACGTAAATATAGATTGTCAAAGAAAATAAATTTATGGAGGAAGTTCAGATATTATATATATGTGTATATTTACATATATCCCTCATATTATGTATAAACATGTATAGATATATGTCTCACTGCACACGGTCATATAATGTGCAATATAAATAATAATTAAAAAAAATATTAAGTAAGTACTATAATCAGGGAATAGATAATAAGAGAGTTAATATCATTAATTATACATTTTGGAGTGATGACTCACTGTTTAGAATATAGAGAGGCAGACATGTGTCCAATAAAATGGTGAGTCATATATCTATAGCATTCACTATATAAAGGGGGAGCACACAAATTAAGAAAGAAATGAAAAGTGAATTAAAGTTTGCAAGCAAATGTAAGGTACGTAAATGGTAATTACAACGTCTTATAGATTTAATTTGCACTTATTGTAGATTAATGATTATATGCATGTATAAGAATGGAATAGGCTAATCTATATATATATATATATATATAAGCAGGATATTCTGTCAAAAATAACTGTAATAAATTATATATCTATTAAATAATTATTATTTTAAGAAACCTATTAATTGCTTTCATATTGTATTTATTGTAAGAAACTCAATACAAATAAATAAATACAAATAAACCTATTTATTGTATTGTAAGAAACTCAATACAAATAAATAAATATTTAATTTAAGAAATCAATTATGATTCTCAATATAGTATTTATTGTATAGAAATTTCAAATAAAAAAAATAAATAGATAAATAAGATGAAATAAGGGATTATATATTTATTATCTCTCATCTTATTTTTAAGTACTTATTTTAAATGGTAAATTACAAAAAACAACTCCACCTATCTACTTTTTTTCAAATTGCAACCTAATCTTTTTTTTTCTTTTTTTTCAGATTGTCACCTAGTCTTTTTGAGGTTTTGTCGATTGCAAATTAATTTTCCGACGAAATGAAGATTAATTTGTTCACTTTGCAACCTAAACTTTTTTTTTATCTAATTGCAATCTGAACTTTGTGTTTTTATCATATTGCAACTAAGAATGAAAAATTCGATTCCGGTGGAAATATAGGTAACTTAAATTCATGGAAATATCGTGAAAATATCGATATCGATGGAATATGGTACATATATTTATTGTTATTTTTCCTATATGTTTACCAATATATTCCGATATTTTCTCGACATTTATTGGTATTCCATCGAATTTTTTACCGATGTTACATATATTTCACCAATTTTGACCAATATTTCCTTGATATTTATTTTATGAATATCGATCACACTTATATAATATAAATGTCACACTCATATATATAACATAAAGGTATCAGTGTGAAGCGAAAAAAATCATGATTTGCAATTGGACAAAATAAATTAAAGTTTGGGTTGTAAAGTGAAAAAAATTAATTCATTTGCCGAAAAAATGACCGGAAATTTTGCAATTGGCAAAACCACAGAAAGTGTAACGCCCCGTTTCTTAAAAATATAAAATCTTGTTTTGGCGTTACTTATATTAAAATTAGACTCTTTCAATAATAATAAAGAAAACTAAATTTCGAAAATAACTGAAAAATGTTATTCCATGAAGCATTGGTATGAAGTACGAATTTTTGGAAAATGCAGCGGAAACGTTTACCTTAAAATTACTTTCTTTACAAACACGGTTTTAGTTCCATGAACGGAGTTATAGAAATAAATCATTTACATAAGTAAATATATTTTGGAATTTGTAAAATAAAACTCTTTATTTAAAATCTTCTTTGACCTTGATAATATCAGCTACCAGCATGCCACGCTCGCGTACCCTGTCCTAAACATTTAAACATATAGGGGTGAGTGTGCGAAAGAAACACTCAGTGGAGGTAAAGGCATATACATCAAACATTTAGACATTTAACATCGGAAAACATAACATTTGGAATACATTGCATTTCCCCGGGACTTTCAGCCCGGTGTACTTCGGAGTTTTACATCCGACGTAAACTTTCTTCGGAACTTTCCACACTTTAAGAGGCCATAATTGAAACCTCGAACATTAAGAGGCCATAATTGAAACCTCGAACATAAGAGGCCATATTTGTAACTTCGAACATAGCGGGGCCACGTCTGAAACCCCTACATACGCATACGCATACGCATACACACATAATTGATTGAAGAGGAATGCTGAACGTCAACGTCCAATTCAATCACAAATAAGTACAATCAACTTGATCACATTTTGTACATAATTAATTGCGCACATTTTAACAGATAATAAAACACATAATTTACCCCCACCTTGAATATTCAAAAGTTCGATTGCGATTCGTCGTCCCCTTCCTTAAACTGGCCTTTCTTTCGTATTTCCTACATAATGTAGAAGCTCATCTTAATACTTAACTTGGTCATCTATAAATGAAATAATCTATCAAATTAACTCTATCTCAAATATCTATAAGATACTTAAAATATTAAATTACTAATATACGATATTAATCGAAGATTCGTAATTAAGGGTATAACTTGAACGAATTTGGGTATTTCTCTATTATTTAGGTTTAATTCGTAATTCGTATCAATCGTGGATTAAATCAATGTCTATAACGTACTACAATAATCTAAATACATTTATCGTTTAAGTTTTGATTTCGTAATATAATTTTGGTGTAATTCTAATGTTCAATTATAATTTAATCATAATACAATAATTAAAATGCAATATTACATAACTTAGGGTTGAATTGCATAAATCATAAATCATAAACCTTTAGGGAATGAAATGCATAAAATCAAAACTTTGGATCAAACTTTGCAAAATGTTCCTTGATAAAAATCAAATTGCAACTAAACCCCTCCCCCTTCCCCTTCCCCTTCCCCTTCCCCTGCTTCCCCCCGCCATCTCCCAGCCGCCACAGCCACTGCCGGCGACGGGCCCGTCGCCGGCTCAACCCCTGCACGGCGCCGCCACTCACGGCGGCGCCTTCCCCCCGACTCCACAGCAACCAACCAACAAACACCCACACACCACACACACTCACACACAACAACCACACACACTCACACACACAACCACACACACCACCACCACCACTCACAGACGCACACACGCAGCGCCGCCGCCGGCGGCGCTGCTCCCCAGCACCTGCACGGCGCCGCCGCCCCACGGCGCCGCCCCCTTGACTGCCGGCGGCCGAGAGTGACGGAGAGAGTGAGAGAGAGAGAGAAACATGGAGAGATATATATATTGATACATATATATACATGAAACAAAAGATACAACTACAAGAACAAACTTTTGTAAATAAAAATTTACCCTTCTCAAACTTCCAGCAAAGAGATCGAAGCAGAAGAAAAAAAATAAAAGAAGAAGAAGATGGAAAGAGAAAGAGAAGATATTTGTCCAAAAGCTTTATCTCCAAAAAAAATATACACGTGTACTATATATATATATATATGTGTAGGAATGAAGAAGTGAAGATCTACTTTTCCTTCTCAAATTATTTGCTAAAAAAATATGGGCCAAGATTGGGCTTAAAAAAAAAAGATTTGGATCCAAAAATTAAACATTTTGGGCCTAAGAATTTTGGGCTTTGAATGAATAATTACGTAAAATTTTCTTTTGTTACAAACTCATATATATATATATATATATATATATATAATTAAATTTATTTTGGGTGTTATAGAAAGATTGGGTGACAATCTTAAAAAAAACAGATTAGGTTACAATTTTAAAAAAGTCGATAGCTGGGGTTGTTTTTTGTAATTTACCCTATTTTAAATCAATTTTAAATATATAATATATAAAATCAATCATAATTTAATGATCTTAAATTTAATATTCATATAAAATTTATCAAACTAAAATATGGAAATGTATGTGTGTGGGCTTCAATGATTTTTCATTTTTAAACGTTTTTATGATATTAAAATGTAGAAAAAATATATTATAGGTGTACCTAATAGATTACACATATAAAACATATCAAATAGAAAAAAATAGATTAAAATTATTATTGCAAGTTAACCAACTTATTCATTTGAAATATACAAATATTTTATTTTATATTTCTTATTTTATATTTATTTGTTGTCAAATTTTATTTATATTATATTCTGATTAATTGAGGTGGTATAAGGGATTGGACAGAGGTAATTTTTCTGTGTTTCACAAATTAAAATTTCATCATTCTTAGTCCCTGATATATTGACTTATCAATCTTATGATTATTATTCATAATTTTTTTTATTCAAAATGTGTAGATTAAGTCCAATTTTGAATTGTTTCATTTAAATAGATAGTAAGAGAGATTTTCATGTATTTGATAAGCTGATATAATTTTTTATTTGATTTAAAATAAATGAGTTATATGTGGCGTTGAACCAAAAAAAAAATTAAAATACGTGTGTATTTATAGTTATAAATGCCAATAAAATATAAATTTATTTATCTCAATACTTAAATCATAACGTTTCTAATACATATAACTTATTTTTAGATATTAAATTTATTTTTTAAAATTTCACTACCCATGTAATGTTCTGACACAAATTTGTTTTATTTGTTGTTTAATCCATATATTATTATATAACTTTATATATTTTAAATTTCTAATATTTTCGAATATAATTATTTATAATGGCATAAATTTAAAGTTAAAATACCTAGCTTTATACTAATACAAATTAAAAAAGTATCAATATATTTTTGTTAAAATAATAATCATTACATTTTATATGTTATTATATTTTTTTAATAATTATATATAACACAATGTGCAACGCACGGGTACACTACTAGTTATTGTTAAATTCAAATTAACTATGAATTTATATATGTACGCTAATGAAATAGACTAATTATTGGTTAAATATAAATAATTTATTAAATCATGTGAAATGTGTTCCCAATTAACTAATGATACACCAATTAATTTCTCTAATTTGTATGGTGTAACTGAAAGTGTAACAGTTAGTATCAAGTTAAATTATATATATATATATATATATATATATATATATAGATATGGTTATTCATTATTTATACTGATTACGTTAAATAGTATATGTGAGGTTTAAAAGAATATTATTATAATTTGAAGAGTGAATATAATTATCTTAATGGATTAGAGTACATTAACAATTGTTAATTCATTTCTCAATTTTGGTATTAAAGAAATAAAATGTATGTGTATATATATATACACATATCTTCACAGTTATATTTTATAATTGAAAAATGTTTTATGATAAGTTTAGTATGAAATTCAAAAATGTTATGCTAAACTAAATCAATGAATGCTTTATGTTAACTAATGTATACTTTAAAATTAATGAATTTGTTATAGTATAAAAATTCTCCTATAATAATATTGATTTGTTCTTGTCCAAAATTATATTATTAAAGATAAGGAAAATTCAATATCTTTGAATTTTCATTAACCAAATCTATATATATATATATAAAAGTAGGATATTCTGCCAAAAATAACTGTAATAAATTATCTACCTATTAAATAATTACTATTTTAAGAAACCTATTAATTGTTTTCATATTGTATTTATTGTAAGAAACTCAATACAAATAAATAAATACAAATAAACCTATTTATTGCATTTTAAGAAACTCAATACAAATAAAAATAAATAAACCTATTTATTGTATTTTAAGAAATTCAATACGAATAAATAAATATTTCATTTAAGAAATCAGTTATGATACTCAATTTAGTATTATTATATAGAAATTTCAAAAAATAAATAAATAGATAAATAAGATGAAATAAGGGATTATATATTTATTATCTCCCATCTTATTTTTAAGTACTTATTTTAAAGGGTAAATTACAAAAAACAACTCCATCTATCGACTTTTTTCAAATTGCAACATAATTTTTTTTTCCAGATTGCCACCCAGTCTTTTGTGGTTTTGTAGATTGCAAATTTTCTGGCGAAATGGAGATTAATTTGTTTACTTTGCAACCTTTTTTTTTTTTTTTATCTAATTGCAGCATGAACTTTGTGTTTTTATCATATTGCAACCAAGAATGAAAATTTCGATTCCGGTGGAAATATAGGTAACTTAAATTCACGAAAATATCGTGAAAATATCGATATCGATGGAAATATGGGTACATATATTTATTGTTATTTTTCCTATATTTACCAATATATTCCGATATTTTCTCGATATTTATTGATATTCCATCAATTTTTTACCAATGTTACATATATTTCACCAATTTTGACCAATATTTCCTTGATATTTATTTTACGAATATCAACCACACTTATATAACATAAATGTCACACTCATATATATAGCATAAAGGTATCAGTGTGAAGCGAAAAAAAATCATGATTTGCAATTGGACAAAAAAATTAAAGTTTGGGTTGCAAAGTGAAAAAAATTATTCTCTCCGTCCCGGTTTAATTTGCCTACTTTGGCCGGGCACGGAGCCTAAGAAAATGCAGTTGACTTTGATTTAATTTGTTAAATTTATGCTTTTTGCACTTTAATTAGAATTTAAAAGGAAAATTGGGGTGACAATTTTGTAAAATGGCAGAAATGTAGGGGTAAGGAAGGAATTTTTCTTTTGTCATTTATGGGTTGACAAATTAGAATGAGACAAACAAAAATGGCAAGTAGGCAAATTAGGCCGAGACAGGGGGAGTAATTCATTTGCCGGAAAAATGACCGGAAATTTTGCAATCGGCAAAACCACAGAAAGACTGGGTGGCAATCTTAAAAAAAAAAAACAGATTAGGTTGCAATTTTAAAAAAGTTGATAGCTGAGGTTGTTTTTTGTAATTTACCCTATTTTAAGTATATAATATATAAAATCAATCATTATTTAATAATCTTAAATTTAATATTCATATAAAATTTATCAAACTGAAATATGGAAATGTATGTGTGTGGGCTTCAATGATTTTAATTTTTAAACATTTTTATGATATATAGTATTAATTTATTATAAATTGATATTAAAATGTAAAAATTAAAAAATATTTTAGGTGTACCTAATAGGTTACACATATAAAACATATCAAATAGAAAAAATTAGATTTAAATTATTATTGCAAGTTAACCAACTTATTCATTTGAAATATACAAATATTTTATTTTATCTTTCTTATTTTATATTTATTTGTTGTCCAAATTTTATTTATATTATATTAAATTTATATTATATTCTGATTAATTGAGGTGGCATAAGGGCTTTGACAGAGGTAATTTTTCTGGTTTTTCACAAATTAAAATTTCATCAATCTTAGTTCATGATATATTGACTTATCAATCTTATAATTATTATTCATAATTTTTTTATTCAAAATATGTAGATTAAGTCCAATTTTGAATTGTTTCTAATACATATAACTTATTTTTAGATATTAAATTTATTTTTTAAAATTTCACTACCCATGTAATGTTCTGACACAAATTACTTTATATATTTCAAATTTCTAATATTTTCGAATATAATTATTTATAATGACATAAATTTAAAGTTAAAATACCTAGCTTTATACTAATGCAAATTTAAAAAGTATAAATATATTTTTTTTAAAATAATAATCATTACATTTTATATGTTATTATATTTTTTTAATAATTATATACATAACATACTGTGCAACGCACGGGTACATTACTAGTTCATATAAAAGGAATAGGAGTTATGCAAATTTACGTTATATCCTAGTTAACGTACCTCTTATTTTAAATAAATTGTAGTGACACATAAAAGAAAGAAGTTTGGGGCAAATTATCTTTCTCAGAATTAAGCTAAGTAGAAATTCATTTGCAACTACAATGAATGAACATAGTATTTCGTGTTATATGTTGGTTGGTTGATATTATATGAGTTCATGTATTCTTGAGGATTAACGTGTTTAATTGATGCTATGGTAATATATGTCGATTGCATTAAGAATGTCATTCACGAGCATCAATATGTGCATATGCAAATGATGAAGGCGATTGCATTTTACATGCACGAAATGATTTTACAAAGAAAAGTATTTTAATATTGACCACTACTAATTTACCGAGGCATGAAAGTCATGCTTATGATAAATGTTTTGCCGAAGACATGTGAGACATGGATAGACTGGATTCACTCCGCCGATGACATATGAGACATGTATATGGCTACCAATGATAAATGTTTAGCCGGAGACATATGAGACATGGATAGGTTGGATTCACTCCGCTGGTGGCATGTGAGACATGTATATGGCTACCAATGATATGTTTAGCCGATGGCATGTGAGACATGGATAGGCTGGATTCACTTCGTCGGTGGCATGTGAGACATGTATATGGCTATATAATGAATGATGTTATGTTGAGCTCAATCCGGTGCCTAGTAGATGGTGGTCAAGGGCCGAAGGAAGGAAATTAAAATGATTTTGAAAGAAAGGTTTTGATTCATTTGCATGCATCATTGACATTATTCATATCATTCATGTTACGTAAATAATTTCTGCTTACTAAGCTTTAGATCATATAGTTCATGCATTGTAGGTGACCCTGATGATGCATAAGCTCATGAACTTACTGAATGTGTGTTGAGTTCCTTCAGGTTCAGAGATGGTGTACATAGATGACGACCTGTTGGGCGGCGCTATGTGCTTATTTTGTGTTAAACACTATTTTGTTAAATTTTCTTAACTTCCGTTTTGTCTTCATACTCTGATATGTATAAGTATGTAAATATATCGGTGAGTCGAGTTTGATATTATGGTATGTATGCAATGAAGTTTGTTATAATCCTAAATAGCTTCGTGTGCAAAGAGGGTTATTTATGTTATTATGTTTAAAAAAAATGCACACATCCTTTTACAGGTCTTTTGATATATATGAAACTTATTTTAAATAATACCATGTAAGAAAAGTGGGCATGACAATATGTGAGGATCAAAACCCCTCATTCAATTTCATAAATGCATGTGTGAATTTGGAGAACAATGAAATGGGTTTGTGAAGTTATTTTCGAACGATTTCGGTAAATTGAGCTTCGATTTGAACAAGAAATATGAAATTGATATGAGATTATGTTTGGGCTTTAGGAGATGATCATTTTGGTATATCATTTGACCATTTTGGTGGAGAATTGGAAGAAATCAATTTTTTGAGCTTGAAGTTGTGGCTATGGTGTTTTTCGGCGAACTAGACGGCTGTTTTAGGCTATTTTCGACCACTTTATGTATCATTTTGAAGGATTTATTGGTGGGATAAGATAAATAACATGTTAGAATGAAAGTGAGATGATTTGAAGGTGATTTTGACAAAAATGACAACTTTCCGGCGGCCGGTTGTGAGGGAATTCCTATGGTGGAGTTGTAGAGGGGAGGGGGGCTTCCTCACATTTTTTTCCTTCTTTCTTTTTAATTTTTTAATTCTTTTTCATTTTTGTTTAATTTACATATATATATGGTTGACTCAGATAATTCTGATTGGTCGAGGATTGTCCACGTGGGATCTGGCGTGCCACAGGCATTTAAAAAAATCCAGTGGCGGTTGAATTACACTCACCGGTGAAACTGGTTTTCCCGTGAAATTTGACTAAATGGTGACGAATTTTGGCCTAAGTGGACTAAAATTGAATTTAGCTTCCATAGTGGACGCAAAATGGACAGTAACCTCGCTCCTAAGTGGATCAAAATTAAATTTTCCCTATAGAAATACATATATGATCCAAAAACAAGATGAATCGAAGGGGTCAAATGTAAGCATATATGTGTATTGATTGACTCACGAATCAGGCAACTGGAACCAGACTCTTCAGGTTGCAGAGGAATGTTTCTCTATATCAACTATCTGAATCGAGCAACTGGAATCAAACTCTTCAGGGGAATATTTTTCTATATCAACTATCTTCAGGTTGCAGAGGAATGTTTCTCTGTATCAACTAGAACTATTTCAACTACCTGCAATAATATTTGAAGAATAATTAATACTAGTGTTACCTGCAATAATATTTAAAGAATAATTAACGCTAGTGTTAGATGAGACAACACTGCTGTGATGAACTCTTCCAAAGTTTCCAAGTGAAGTAGTAAAATATATATGATAGGAAAAAAGATTATCCCCTTAGATTTCCATCAATAGAAAATATACTCATTTTGGTGAATTAGATTTCCATCATTTCAAACAAAACTTCAATCCCATCAAAAATTCAAGCTTCAAGCAAGAAACCAAATCATAATTTTTATGACAAATAGTAAGAGACGTGGTGTGAATCACCTGGTCCCCCAACCATTCCAGAGTAATAGTCGTACTTTTGAGAGTCCATTTTTCTTGCAATCATGAATTATCCGATCAATTCCAAAAGTAAGCAGAGAAACTTTATATGATGTCTCCTTAAAAGAAATCAATACTTTATAAGTGGACATAAACATTTCCAAAAAAACAATAAATAGTTAGAAATCCAAGAATGTAGGAGAAGAATCAATACTTTATACATATATAATTCAAAGATTCCCTATCATACACGATATGAAGTCATTGAAACCAAGAAATTTTGTAGGAGAAACATAAACCCCAAATAGAGGAAACAAGAAGAATACAGTAACAAGAACATACTTCCCCAACACAAACACACTTACCCTATTTCCCCTATGAAGCTACCATTTTCCTTAACAAGAACACACTTACCCTATTTCCCTTATGAAGCTACCATTTTCCTCAAATGGATTATAGGTAGAAGATAACTGCAAAATTGTTCGTGGTCAAACCCTCTCCCCATCATTTGGGCGGGTTATATTTTGCATTAATTATCATTTTGGCGGGTTATATTTTGCATTAATATTTTTTTGCACAATTTCCTTTTTCACTGTCGGTTTTTTTATATATTTTCTCTATTTTATTTTCTTGCAATATAAATTTTCCATCATTTGGGTGGGTTATATTTTGCATTAATTTTTCATGAGTTGGTCTCCCATACATCAGTTAATCCGTGCAACTGGGTTGACCCTGATCCAATAGTATATATACATATATTTTTTGTTGTTATTTTTCAAGCAAATGACTTAAGTAGCGCCACTTTTCTCCTTCTTCTTTCTTCTTGCCGCCTTCTCCTTCGCCTTTCTTCTCTTTATCTTTTCTGCAACATCCCATCATCGGTTTCTTTCTTCTTTCCATCTTCATCTCGTTGCAATCTCTTTATCTTCATCTCGTTGCAACATCTCCTTCTCCATCATCTGCTTCTTTCTTTTCTTCATATTCATTTTCATCTCATCGGAACATCTCTTCTCCATCTTGCACTCGTTTCTTTTTCTTCATTCATATGTTTCTTTCGAAACATCTATGGAATCTACCATTAAGAATTGAAGTTTCAGATAACAAGATTAGATATAATTATAATCATCTACAAAAAATTATGAAAAAATATGAATTATATAACTTAAAGGTACCGATCGTATAACATAAAGGTAACATTTGTAACACATGCATATATATATATATATATATATATATATATATTATAACTATCAATAACCCAGTTTGAAATGAGTAACCTAGTTAATCTTTTCCTACATATTCCACTATGACCCACGTTAATCACGAAATTTGTCATTTTTTTCTTTTTTATAATTTTCCTTACAAGGAATTATATAAAATCCACTCAACATTAGCAAATGTCCGTAAAATTAATTTGGGGATTTCTAACATTAATATAAATAACGTTACCATTAATCACCATTTAAAATTTGTTGACTTTGAAATTTTTTTCAATTTTTTTCCTTCAATTTTTCACATAAAAATGAGCAAAAAATGGTGTCACCTCCATCCAATTACAATCAAAATCGACCAATTTTGGTCCTTTGGCCGCCGGAGATCGATTTTCCGGCTGAGTTCAGCTGACGTGGCTTATCAGAACACACGTGGCACTGATGTGGCTTATCGAAGCACACGTGGCAGCTGACGTGGCTTATCAGAGCACATGTGGCAACTGACGTGGCTTATCAGAAATTCAAAATTGGAGGCGAATTGAGATGCAATTGCCCCCAATTGACCAAAATTGGTCGATTTTGGTTTTAATTTATATATTGACCATATAATACTCAGTATTTAGAAAACATTCAATCAATACATAACATTTATTATTTTCTTGATACTGTGAATCAAATACAATTTCAGTAATGGCTTCCCAAAAGTTGATCTTTTTGGTCACCTTCAATTGCTTGTTGCTCTTTGTAAGTCTCTTTCTTAATTTAATATTCAACAGCACATATATATTAATTAAACAAATGTCATGGTTTGAATTAATTTTTGTTGTCTGATGAAATTGTTTTCAGTACATCAAACATATCGATTGAAAATTATTTTCAACTTTTTTGAACATGTCACTTAAACGTAGGGTTTCCTTCAGATAATCATCAAATAGTTGTAATTGCGAAATTAAAGTTCATCTTTAAGACCATCTCCAACAGTGTACAGGATTTTACTATTAATCTTACACAATTTTTATGTAATAACTGTCAATGATCTCCAACAGTTTACATTATTCCCTACACCAAAAAAGAATATTCCATAATATTCTTTATTAATTAATTTATTTAACATTTTATTTAACATTTTAATTAATTTATTTAACATTTTATTTCATTTGTTTCATTATTTTATGCAATTTTTATATTAAAATTAGTTTAATGTCTAGATATTATATATATTAATTAATATGTTGTATTGTATTTTTTTTTTCCAAAATCGGAATGATTATAATAGCACTTAATATAAAAAATAAGGAAAAAAATGAATACAAAGTAAAAATAATGAAAAAGAACTTAAAAAACAAAATAAAATAAGAAAAGAAAAAGAATAAAACAAATAAATAAATAATAAAAAAAGAAAAAGAAAAGAAAAATCAGATGGTACAAGAGTTGACCTGTGGAAAGTTGGCGCAAAACGGTTAAGATGAGATGGCGCAAATTTTTTTTTTATTGTTGGAGATGAAAACATGCACCATCAAATTGTGATGGCGCACTGTTGGAGATGCTCTAAACATAAAAATTAAAATACTTAAAAGTAAATCATAAGCCATTCAATAGACCCAACAAATAATTAAAAAACTATATATTTATATATAGATAATTAGATATCTCTTATTCATCCATTATTACATGGCATGTCATATATAATTATTTCGAGTAGTGTGGTACTATTTTAGTGGGGATTTGTTTTGATTTTGTTTTATCGTGTGTGTTTATCGCGAGGGTTGTTTCACTATTTTGCTTGCAGGCATGGTTTCTGATTAGCATTATCCAATGAAACAGGTTAGAACCGAATCCATGTCTTTGATTGTACAATCCTTTACCCTCAAGAGAGAGAGAGAGAGAGAGAGAGAGAGAGAGAGAGATTGTTCAATCTTAATTTGGGTAATATTTTTAATTAAATCTTGCTTTAGTTGGATGCATGTTGCTTGGCATATTCATGGAAAAAATTTATATTTTAGTTATATAACTTCTAATATTTTAATTACTATACTACATATATACTATACAATACAATTAGTCCCATATATAAATAAAATACAAACAGATCGAGCAATCAACTCTTTTCATATTTAATTAATCAATTTCCTCTTAATTATCATTAGACAGTTGTAATTATGGAATTAAGCAATTAATTCATGACTTTAAATAAATGCAATTCTCTAGAATAGAGTAATTAATATAGATCAATGTATTATCTTCTGCTACCATATCCATCGTATGCACATTAAAATGTGTTCATTATTGACTTATCAATTATCCAACCCACATATTATGTAAATATTCTCTATTATAAAGATATTATGTTAAGAAAAAAATGACCTTAGTTAATGCAATAAACAAATTTATTATTTGTTAATTTATAAAATAAAATACGCACTAATAAAAAATGAGTTTTTCCTCCCCCTTCTTAAATCTTTGAACACATAATTGTTGAAAATTAATTGGCTCAGAATCCATTAAAGTGTGTTTCAAACTATTGTAATATGCTTTGTCTATGTTGATCACTCTTCTATGAAACAATATATCAAGATTATATGTGATGAACAATAACAAGTAAGAGAAGAAGATAAGATTGGAAGGAGAAATTTTATTCATCAAAAAACCAACCATATAATGTTTGAGTACATTATATATATACACAATTGATTGAACTCCAAAGGTCATATAGAATATGGAAGGTTGTAGGAGTAATGTCCAATTTATTACATTTAATTTATAACACTCCCCCTTGGACATTACGACTTGATGTGCATGCCTCGTTAAAAACTCGCTAGAAAAACCCAGTGGGAAAAAATTAGACGAGAAAAGAGTACATGACATACAAGTTCTAATGTGTTGCACTAGCTGCCTCATTAAAAACCTTTAACTAAGAAAACCCTGTGGGAAAAAACTTAGTCAAGGAAAAAAGAGTACAGCGCTGGTCTTCAGGACCTAACCTTCAGGGTTAAAGATGTAAAACTAATGGTCTTCAAGACCTAATGTTTAGGATTGTTTTGAAATTACCGCTCCCCCTGAAGACAACAGTCTTCCAATCCTACGCATCCCAATACCATGAACATATTTTTCAAAAGTAGACGTAGGTAGGGATTTAGTGAATAAATCTGCAAGATTATCACTAGAGCGTACTTTCTGTATAATAATTTCACCACTCTTCTGGAGCTCATGTGGATAAAAGAATTTAGGGGCTATGTGTTTTGTTAAATTTCCTTTAACATACCCGCTACTCATCTGTGCAACACAAGCCGCATTATCCTCATAAAGTATAGTGGGGGATATATCGGTTCTCGAAATGTCACACGACTCACAAATGTGTTTCATTAAAGATTTTAACCATACACATTCTCGTGAGGCCTCATATAGAGCAATAATCTCTGAGTGGTTTGAGGAAGTTGTAACCATAGATTGTTTGACAGACTTCCATGAGATTGCAGTACCACCACATAGAAAAACATAACCAGTCTGGGATCTTGCGTTATGTGGATCAGACATGTAACCAGCATCCGAGTAACCCACCAATGATTTATTTTGATTTCTCGTGTAATATAAGCCAAGATCTTGTGACCCCTGAAGATATCGAAGAATATGTTTAATGCCATTCCAATGTCTCCTTGTAGGAGAAGCACTAAATCTGGCTAATAAATTGACTGCAAAGGCAATATCAGGTCTAGTGCAATTTGCAAGGTAAAGTAATGCACCAATTGCACTTAAGTAAGGAACTTCAGGTCCTAATATATCTTCAGTATCTTCTTTAAGTCTAAACGGATCTTTATCCACTTCAAGGAATCGGACAACCATTGGTGTACTAAGTGGATGCGATTTATCCATGTAAAATCTTTCCAAAACCTTCTTCAAGTAGGTTGACTGGTGTATGAAAATTCCTTCAGGGAGATGCTCGATCTGCAGGCCGAGACAATATTTTGTCTTACTTAAAGCTTTCATTTCAAATTCAGATTTTAAGTTCGAACTAGCTTCTTTTATTGTCTTATGTGTTCCAATAATATTTATATCATCTACATATACAGAAATGATACAAAATTCATTTAACGACCTTTTTATAAACACACAAGGAAATGCATCATTGTTTGCATATCCCTTCTTCAGGAGGAATTCACTCAATCGATTATACCACATCCTTCCCGATTGTTTTAGATCATATAATGATCTTTGCAATTTAATGCTATACATATTACGATTTTCATCTTTCCTCATCTGGGGAATTTGAAATCCATCAGGGATTTTCATATAAATATTGGTATCTAATGATCCATATAAATATGCAGTAACGACGTCCATTAACTGCATTTCTAAGTTCATATTTGCTGCCAGAGTGATTAAGTAGCGGAACGTTATACCATCCATTACAGGAGAATATGTTTGATCGAAATCAATACCGGGTCTCTGCGAGAACCCTTGGGCTACTAATCTCGCTTTGTATCTCACCACCTCATTTTTCTCATTTCTTTTTCGCACAAATACCCATTTATATCCTACAGGGATAACATTCTCAGGGGTACGTACGATAGATCCAAAAACTTTTCTTTTGTTTAGCGAGTCTAGCTCAGCCTCAATTGCATCTTTCCATCTTACCCAATCTGAGCGCTTCCGGCACTCAGCAATAGACTTGGGTTCTGGATCCAGATTATTATTTGAGATAGTAAGAGCAATTATAGAGGCAAATGTGTCGTCGACGACCATTATATTTCTATCGTAAGTTTCTCCTGTATTTATAAAATTCATAGCAACTTCGATATTCACATCGACCAGATCTTCTTCATTTCCTAAGATATTATGATCTGGTCATTCCGCAATCCTAGTATTTTGATTATTTTGTGCACGTGCATTGTTACTAGGATTTTCGTCTTCTGGACGAATCTCTTTAGAAGATATTTGGAGTGATTGATTATTTTTGTTAGATTTTGTTTTCCGCGGATTTTTATCTTTTGTACCCATGGGTTCTTTACGCTTCAGGCGTAGAGTTGTATTAGATATATTTGTACTTTTAGGAATTTCCACTCTTTGTGGTGCATTAACAGCAGGTATATGAGATTTTGTCACTCCTTTATAATCAGTAAACGCATCTGGCAGATTATTTGCTAAATACTGCAAGTTAATTATTTTCTGAACTTCCAGTTCAGTTTGATTAGTGCGTGGATCTAAATATTGAAGATTTTCAACATTCCATGAGATTTCACGACATTCTTTTAATTTTTGAGTTTTATCTCCCCCTAATGTCGGGAAATGATCTTCATCAAATGTGCAGTCAGCGAATCGAGCTGTAAATTGGTCCCCAGTCATGGGCTCTAGGTATTTCAAAATGGATGGAGATTCAAATCCAATATAAATACCTAATTTCCTTTGAGGACCCATAGATGTATGTTTAGGTGGTGATATTGGAACGTACACTGCACATCCAAAAACTCGCAGATGGGAAATATTTGGTTCTTTCCCACGCACTAATTGTAAAGGGGAATAATCATGATATGCAGTTGGACGTATTTGAATTAGAGAAGCAGCATGCAAAATTGCATGACCCCAACATGAAATGGGTAAGTTGGAATTTTGTATTAAAGGTCTAGCGATTAATTTGATACGTTTGATTAGTGATTCAGCTAGACCATTTTGAGTGTGGACATATGGAACAGAATGCTCCACTTTAATTCCTAATGACATACAAAAGTCATCAAATGCTTTCGAAGTGAATTCACCAGCATTATCCATTCTAATGGATTTAATTGGATAATCAGGGAATTGAGCACGGAGTTCAATAATTTTTGCAATGAATTTTGTGAAAGCATTATTTCGGGTGGATAATAGACATACATGAGTCCACCTAGTGGAGGCATCAATTAAGACCATAAATATCGAAATGGTCCCGATGCTGGATGAATTGGTCCACAAATATCTCCATGAATCCGTTCAAGGAAAATAGGAGATTCTAATCCAACTTTAGTACGAGAAGGTCGTACTATAAGTTTTCCTTTTGTACAAGCTTCACAAATAAATTCATTCACAGAAGGAATTCTACTGTCTGACATACTATGTCCAGTAGAGTTAGACAAAATTCGATGGATCATATTTTGTCCCGGATGACCCAACCGTTCATGCCATAATTTAAATGAATTTGGATCATGAAATTTCATACTCATCGAGATATGGAGATTAGAAGGGCGAATGTATGTATAATACAGCCCTGAGGAGAGAGAAGGGAGCTTTTCGACAACTTGTTTTCGACACCCTATGGAATGAGTCATTAAGAGATACTCTACATTATTCTCGGTGTCAGTTTCAATGTGATAACCATTTGATCGAATGTCTTTAAAACTGAGAAGGGTACGTTTAGATTGTGGATATAATAACGCATTGTGAATTACTAATTCAGTACCCATAGGAAGAACAATTGAAGCTCTACCGGAGCCTACAATTAAGACATTATCATTTGAAATTGTGGTAACACTCCCTTTTTTCTCGGTTAAAGTTTGAAAGAATTTTCTACCCTTAAGGATAGTGTGAGTTGTAGCACTATCTACCAAGCAAATAATGTTCTCATTCTCCATATCCAAAGTAATCCAACGATGTACTACGATAATGTAGTAAACTGAAAAATTAAATATTGATCATGATAGGTATTAAGAATAAAACATTTATCATAACATTCTTAAAGCACAAAAAAAATTAACACACATGAAATAATAAATTGTTCGTCATAAAATAAATTCTCACTCTTCTTATACTTATTCATGATAATCTTTCAAAACCTTGAGTTCAATTTTTAACAAATTATCATTTGTAATATTCATGTTCATGTTTGCTTCAGGCAAACTAGCATGATGAGATATTGAGAAGAATCGAATCTTTTATCTTTAGGACTGTAGTAGAATGGGAATCATATTCATTGCACTTAAAATAGACAATCAATCTTAAAAATAAATCACGTCAATTAACCATTTCATCAAGAGAGGTTTGGAAAAGAAAAGTCTCTGTCTTAGTTACACAAAATTAGTTTACATATTCAAATATTATTTTATAACTTATGATATAGAAGCTACCTGTGCAAAAGATGTTCATTCCTATTATCTAGATGTTAAAGTAGCAGGAGAGTTCTTAAAAAAAATTAATTTCAATCGGACTTTCTAGAATTGTAAAAAATTCTTTCTGGAAAACAAGCTTTAATGGTTGCAAAAAGAATATGTCCAAATTATCATTGTTGCTTAATAAAATAAAATTATGTGATAAAAGAACTAGCAGTGGTCTACGGGTTGATTAAAACCAAGTAAATACATAACTGCAATTTGTAATCAAATTCCTAGATAAATAATAAACACTCTCCAAAACATACCCACTAGTTAAATTGCATGTTTATTAGGATAATGAGTTTTATAATTGTTGGAAGCAGAAAAGTCATGTGATACGCACATCAACAAACTCATCGGCTAAAGTCATCAACAAATCATAATTTACTAAACATTATTGAATCAGATGAACAACATGGGAATGAACAAAAAGGTTCTGATTTCGAAAACATCCGATCAAGTTTGAAATTGGTAGTTTGAGAATGAAGTTACCTTGCAGGAAAGACACGATTCTTTCCTAGGGCACTACTCAGATTCCGATAGAGTAATCGTGCTGATAACGTATTGTAATATGCTTTGTCTATGTTGATCACTCTTCTATTGAAACAATATATCAAGATTGTATGTAATGAACAATAACAAGTAAGAGAAGAAGATAAGATTGGAAGGAGAAATTTTATTCATCAAAAAACCAACCATATAATGTTTGAGTACATTATATATATACACAATTGATTGAACTCCAAAGGTCATATAGAATATGGAAGGTTGTAGGAGTAATGTCCAATTTATTACATTTAATTTATAACACAAACGTACATATAACCCATGCAATTTGTATATTAATTCTTATTCGTCAAATAATATATATGTATATATATATATATTTATATATCATCATTGTATCGAGTAGTTGAATATATAATAATTAATCTTGTACCATAAAAGATAGTTAACAAAATTTTCCAATGAAGAAAAGTGTTATTCATCCATCATTTCATGATCTAAAGATCAATTCCAGTGTTGTAAAATGTTGGGTACATAAATTATCCCCAAACAAATTAATATTTATTATTGAAATTATTGTTTGAACATTATTTATTGTTGGTGTATAAGAAATTATTCAATAAAAAATAACTTAATTAGTATTAATAAAATAAGAATAAACTAATACAATATATATATTATAAATTGAATGGATTAAATAATAAAAATGCAAAATAAAAATATTGTTGATGTGACACTTTTTTGTTGAGAAAATAGTATTTCTATAAATATCTCAAACTTTTACTCTATTATTATAGTATAAAAATATATAGATAAATTTATCTATTTACTTTTTCTTTTGAGTTTCTATACAATAAATATAAAATTAAATGTATTAAATATTAATATTTATGTATTTGTTTGTTAATAAATTTAAAATAAAAGTTATTAATGATTTCTTAAAATGGAAATATTTAAAAAATTAGATATTTATTGTAGCTATTTTTGGCAGAATATTTTGTTTATATATATATATATACTAGTATAAAACCCGTGAAATACACGGGATTACAAAAAATTAAATTAAATATAGTAATTTTATAAAGAAAATTAATTATTAATTATATAAGAAAATATATTAATTTTACATTAGTTGTCTAATGTGAATGATATATAACTATAGTTCTAAAAGAACATGGTTATTTTTTTCTCTATTATTTAGAAAATAGAAATATTTTTGTATCCATTATTCAAACCCTCAATTTTTTTTAATGAATTGATACAAAAATTAAATTCAAATATTTTTAAATAAATTTCATATATAATTTTAAAACACATATTTGAAAAAACTATATAATTTTAATAATTAATTAGTTTGAAACGTCTGAATAATTTCTTTTCAATCAACCCACATTTATTTTATTTTTTCATTATTTATTGATTTATATTTTATTCTAAATTTTTTAAATTAACAAAATTTGAAATTTATAAATCATTTTTGTAGTATGTGTTAGTTTAACAAATTTAATTAAAATTTTATATTATTTACTAATGTATATTATCAATATTAATCTTGATAGCATTTAATAGCAACATTAATTAGGTTTTAAATAGATTTAATTTGTAAAAAGATAAATTAAAATGAGAAAATTTGTGGGATTGACAAGTGTCCTTTATGGTTATTCCTTTAGTATATATAAAAAATTTATATTATTTACTAATGTATATTATCAATATTAATTTTGATAGCATTTAATAGCAACATTAATTAGGTTTTAAATATATTTAATTTGTAAAAAGATAAATTAAAATGAGAAAATTTGTGGGATTGACAAGTGTATTTTATGGTTATTCCTTTAGTATATATAAAGATAAAGATATTTACTAATGTATATTATCAATATTAATCTTGATAACATTTAATAGCAACATTAATTAGGTTTTAAATAGATTTAATTTGTAAAAAGATAAATTAAAATGAGAAAATTTGTGGGATTGACAAGTGTCCTTTATGGTTATTCCTTTAGTATATATAAAGATAAAGATATATATATATATGTATATATATATGGATTTGATACACCTGTGTATAGTATAATGATCCATATACACAATATATTTGATAATTTTTTATAGGTGTATATCCCTGCGTAATTTAATATATATTTTAAATTTTATATTATTTTCATGTTTCTCAATGTATTCATTCTCTGAATTTAAATGAAAGTTCATTTTTTACTCTTTCAAAAAATCTTACTAAATACTTTTGTAGGTTTTTAATTAATAGCTTTTTGATACTTTCAACCAAACTTATCAATAAAACAGAGTTAAGGTTGTAACAAAAGTCTCCAAGCTCAGGTTGTAACAAAAGTCTCATATGCAATAGGTCAGATTTAGGCTTAATATTTAGGCAAAAACTTATATACCCCTGGGGCACATAGGGGCACAGATTTAGGTGTTATATAAATGCTCTTCAGGTGTTATATATATACTCTATAGATGTTATATTTCTTGGTGTTATAAATATACTCTACATGTATCATATGTATGTAAGAGTATACATATGATACCTGAAGAATATATACATGATACCTATAGAGTATATATTTAACACCATATGATGATTAGTTTAGGGGCACCGTACCCCCGGGACACAAAAGTGTTACTCTAATATTTATACATAAAGCCAACAAGAATATGATGAAAATTTGAACATAATGGAATTGACATTATGGCTCACGTGTCAAATATGGACGGAAACTTAAAAGAATGTATCTTTTTGAAATATTGGGTCTAAACCCTATGAGTCGCGGAAACAATGAAAAGATAAAACGGATTTGCTCAAGCGAAGATCCATCCATATCTTCTATAAGAACATATATTCATATACAAACCAAGAAGCAAACCACTTATTCAAGCAGAATCTTCATCGAAGAGAAGCTTGTCGAGCAGAGTGTTGCCGGATAGCAAGCCTCAGACGAGGTTTGCTCGTGAAGGTGGGGACCACTCAGGTGTAAATCATGGTAGTCATGAGGCAAGACAAGGACCAACTCAAACTCATGTTAATTGTACTATATGATTGATTCTAGCTAGGTTTTAACTTTCTTCGAATCATTACAGAGATAGCTAGCTAGCTAGATTAACATGATATATGCCTCATATTTTTGGTTTCTCATATTGGCATGAGGCAAAAATTATTATTGATTTTAACCATCAACATCAAAAGATTAATTTCCTTCTCTTTTTTATGCTCTTGAACTCCATAAGTACTATTGCTTTTCAGTTTTAGTTTAGTTGAGTTATAGAAATGAACTTCCAGAATATGTAATGTCAAATGCAACAACAAAACTAGGCGGCAATACAGGATTTTAAATATTTCTTTATACAACGTTTGAAATATATTGTAATTTACATTATAAACACTTAATATGAATGAATGTATTATACATACTAATAAGAATAGGCTGGAAATTTCATGTGTAGGATACAGAGACATCCTAACTAGGTCAGCACCCCTCGGTATCCTACAATAAACGTCACAAATTTAACCCTATACTAAAACCCTACCCATGCAACCCAACCCTAAAAACAGGTAGCACTTCTATATATGTCCCGTGAAATCCATTCTTGACCGATTCTTGCCATCAGTGTTGACTCCTATGCACTTGATAAACGACAGCAAGTACCAATTCTTCCGGACGCTGTTGCAATACGAAGAAAAGATACGAATAATTAGTTGAAACACATAACGTAGAAATACATGACTAATATAAACGAATTAAATTAATATCATACCTCCGACTGCGACTCCAAACGGTACTCAGTCATCAACCAGTTAGTTTTGGTATTATTCCTCATGTAGGTCAAGGACAGCTTATATCCAATAGTACTTCCATCGTTACTCCTTACCGGAGTCGAACTCTGAGTAGCTTTCCAGTAGCAACCCTGTCTTGACTTGATACCCCTTTCGTATTTCAATTTTCCAATCCTTTTGATTCTAGTAAAGAAATACATTCTCCCATCGCCATGATCAACACCTGGAGACGAGAAATATTATTCGAACAACCAAATCAGTCAAAAGAAATAAAATACTGTCGAATTCTAACACATAATTAATATAAAAGAAAAAATGAATTTCAGTACAAGATTATCGTTCGTACCTTGGAGTTGATCAGGTTCTTGTTCGTAGATATTTGTCCACGTTATGATGCCGCTAGGGATGTAGCCGTTAACATGTTCCACTTTCAAATAATAATTGATTAACTCCTGGTCCGTAGGCCGGAACTTCATTCCGGCAGGAAGATTGGACTTCCAATTCTCTTCGTCCATCAGAAGATCGTCCATATTTATATATACCTCCTCATCAGCCAAATCAATTGTAATGATCGAGGAAGATGGCATCAGAGGCTCGAGCATCGAAGAGGATGAATGATCAGATGGAGCCATCGAGGAAGATGGCAATGGCATCAAAGACGCAAGAAATGAATTATCAAGAACCTGTGTAGCTTGATTATCGGCAGCCATGGTGAGAGAATCTGAATTTGAACAACACTCCTAAGTTAATCACTTGATGGGTATATATAGAGATCATAGAGGGTTCGTATATTATCAAATCTTAAATCTTGGTTGTCCAAATCTTTTGTGGTGCTATTTTTGTGGGTGTTTGTTTAACTACAACAAAATTAACTTTGAGAAAAGTTCTATCATAAGCCACTTTGAACTTTGAAGTGTCTTAATAGATTATGTATTTAAAGTATCTTAATAGATTATGTAAAATCTCATTTAATTTTGTCTTCTCAAGTATTATAATATTGCATTTTCAAATGTCTTATTAAGATTGTTTTTATATTTATTTATTGCGTTTTGTAGGGTCCATCCCCTATTATTTTTATTTTCTATTTTTTTTCTAAATTTTTAATTTTAGTTTTAGGAGTGAATTGGATGATCGGCCCGAAGGCTGCCCTGATCTCTTTCCCCTCGCTCTCCTTATTAATTATTAATGCTATAACAATTAGATTTATTTTCTATATATAATGTTAATATAAATTTTTATATCATATTAATAAAATAATAAGAAGTTGAAGATAAAATTTGAAATTACATATCCAATTCGTCATAATATATATCATTCAATTGAAGTAAAAAGGTAGGAAACATTATCCACATATGAAAAATAACATTTTACAGATACAAATTAACCAATCTAATAAAATATTTTAAACACTTCAAGAAATGACAAAAACTTGTGTGCACCTAGGGCATAGATCTAAGATTCGTGCCCCTGACCCGACCCGATGCGTGGGCCGCTTCCACGCGCACCCCCACCTGATCTGGTGTGCGTCATACTATGTGATTTAATATTATGTGTTATATGTATACTCTATAGGTGTTATATATATGTGTGTTCTTGAGGTATCACATATATAATGGTTGTTATATATATACTATTTGGGTGTTATAAGTATATTCTTGAGGTATCACATATATAGTGATAGAATGTGTTATATATATATACTCTATAGGTGATATATATAAACATTTAAGGTAACATATCATTTCTATAATTTGAAAATTTGAAAAAATACCAATTTATATTGTTTTTGATAAGGATGTACAATTGAATTGGATATTATATTGGAACATTTACTTGTTGTGTAATTACCTGCATTCTATTTATAATCATTTGACAAATCTTTTCAACCAAAATCTTTATATATATAAAAACACAAACATTGCCAAAAAAAGAAAGTAAGAATTTTCCCACCTAAAACCACTTTCTATTTATGTAAAAAATTATATATTTATTTTATATACATATATTAAGTATATTAATTGCATTCTATTTTCTAAGGAAAGTCAAACTTAATTATTTAGGCAAGAAAAAATTTAATGATTTGAATTACCAATATCAAAAGGAAATCTTTATCTTTATATATATAAAAACACAAACATTGCCAAAAAAAGAAAGTAAGAATTTTCCCACCTAAAACCACTTTCTATTTATGTAAAAAATTATATATTTATTTTATATACATATATTAAGTATATTAATTGCATTCTATTTTCTAAGGAAAGTCAAACTTAATTATTTAGGCAAGAAAAAATTTAGTGATGATGTGTATGGATACACCTTTCAATTTAAATAAATAATTACATTATTTAAATAAATGAAAATGATAAATGATATTTAATTTCTACTAATATATAAAAAAGATACAATATATAAATGAATTTAAATGCAAATGGAATATTATCATATGATTTTAATATGATGATGTATATATCTATTATATGTTTTAGTCATGGTCAATTATATGTTTTTGTTTTATAAGTAAAAATTTTGATGTATAAAATATATGGTGAGACCGTGATAAGAACACCATAATCTGTAAATAAAAAAAAGGTTCCAAATTTGTAATTTGTAAATTTTTTCTATTTTAGTTATTTTTTCTTATAAATTTATATTAATAGTTTTAATATAGTCATTTTCAATCACTTTCAACATTTTATAACAATAAAAACTAATAAAAAATATGTAACAAAATTTATTATATGCCGGTTCTAAACAAAGTTTTTAGATATTATTAAATTATATTACCAATACCAATATTGAATAAGATATATTACTCAATTTCATTCAATTCCTATATTTTATATGTATTTAAACATATTATTATATATAAAATTCTATTTACATTGTATTTATATAAAAATGTTTATTTTAAATTTTATATTCGTGCATTGCACGGGGTAAATACTAGTATAGTTAAAAGCTTAATTAATAAAATAATTACTTGAAGAAACTACATCAAAAATTTAATAATACCTTTAGAAAATGTATATAACACCTATAGAGACTATCAGTAATACATTTGTAATATTTTCATAGTCACTTGAAGAAACTACATTAAAATTTTCATAATACCTTTAGAAGGTGTATAACACCTATAGAGACAATCAGAAATACCTAAGTAATTTTTTTCATGATCACTTGAAGAAACTACATCATAAATTTAATAATACCTTTAGAAAATGTATATAACACCTATAGAGATTATCAGTAACACCTTTGTAATTTTTTCATAATCACTTGAAGAAACTACATCAAAAATTTAATAATACCTTTAGAAAGTGTATATAACACCTATAGAGACAATGAGAAACCCCGAAATAATTTTTTTCATAATGACTTAAAGAAACTACATCAAAATTTTAATAATACCTTTAGAAAGTGTATATAACACCTATAGAGACAATGAGAAACACCGAAGTAATTTTTTTCATAATCACTTGAAGAAACTACATCAAAAATTTAATAATATCTTTAGAAAGTGTATATAACACCTATAGAGATAATGAGAAACACCGAAGTAATTTTTTTCATAATCACTTGAAGAAACTACATCAAAAATTTAATAATATCTTTAGAAAATGTATATAACACCTACAGAGACTATCAGTAACACCTTTGTAATCTTTTCATATATTCAAAATTAGTTGAAAATCTACTTAAAATCTAAAAAAGTGGCACTTTGAGTCTCTCAACCTTAGCAACTGTGAAGTATAACTCAGAAATCTCAAGTGTATGGATATGTTATTTTGGTGTGCAGAACCTGCTCGTCCTGGAACCGGAAACGGTTCGGTCAGAACCGGGTTAATTTCGGGTGAACCGGCCTCGGGTTAGCTGCAGCTGTGCATGGACCGGGAATTGGGTATTAGGTCTAAATTAGGGCTCTTATTCTGATTCGGTTTTTGTAACAGAAATTAGTTACTCGTTAGAGGTCGGTTTGGGGAATTGATTGAGGGGTTTTGTAGCCTATATAAGCATGTATATTGGGGTGAAATTAGATCATAATTTCATACGTGAATCAGTGAGTTAAGTGAGCTGGTGTGTGCGTGAGAAGTTAGGGTTCTAGCTGAGTGAAGAGTGATTTTGTAACTTCGATTTCTTCTTCGTTTCTTAATGAAATCTTTCGATTCTTGTTGCCGTGGATGTAGGCTCAAGTGGTAGAGCCGAACCACGTAAATTCGTGTGTTTTTATTCAGTTTTCAATATAGTTTGAATCGATCAAAGTAGGCTGCGCAGATTAGGGTTTCTTGTGTTATTTCTTGAAGTGTATCTTCATTACTTCGTCATTCTTGGCGTTTTAATTCAACAATTGGCGCCGTCTGTGGGAATCGACGACGCCGAGGATGACCGGAATGAAGCTGGATATTGAGAAGTTCTCCGGTGATGAGGATTACAACCTCTGGAAGGTGAAGATGGAAGCACTTCTTGTGCAGAATGGCTGGGAAGATGCTCTAATGGAGGGAACGGGGGGTTCAACTCCAGAACTGGTTCAGAAGAGGCTTGAATTGTGCAAGAAAGCTAGAAGTGCTATCATTCTATGCTTGAGTGGCACAGCATTGCGAGAAGTGTGCAAGGAAACGACGGCACAAGCAATGTGGGCGAAGCTTGACTCCCTCTACATGACAAGAACGCTAGCAAATCGATTGTATCTCAAACAAAAACTGAGCTCGTTCAAGATCTTGGATGAAAAGAAGATCCTGGAGAAACTGAAGGAGTTTAATAAGATCATAGATGATCTAGAGAACATAGATGAAAGGTTGAAGGATGAGGATAAGGCCCTCTCACTGCTCAATTCTCTTCCTAAATCCATGGAGCATTTCAGGGATACTCTCATCTATGGAAGGACCACTCCTCTAACCCTAGAAGAAGTACAAATGTCTATCAAGACTAAGATGATATCGGGGAACTCAGATGCAAAACCACAAACTCAAGCTGAAGGACTCAATATCAGATACAAAGGGAACAAGAAAGGAAAAGGGAAAAACCAACAAAAGACTCAAACCGATCAAAAGACCAATACTGACTCAACTGAGACAAGGAAGTGTTATTCCTGTCATAAGCCTGGGCATTTGAAGAAGAATTGCCCCGAAAGAAAGAAGAATCAACCTGCAAATCAACCACAACAGGCATCTCTAGCTGAGCAAGCCTATGAACCTGCGGATATGCTATGCATTGCCACTTCTAAACTGGAAAATGACTGGGTGTTGGACTCCGGATGCTCTTTCCACATGTGTCCAAACAAAGCATGGTTTTGTGAGCTTAAAGCTGAAGATGGAGGGCTGGTTTTGCTAGGAAACGATCAATCTTGCAAGGTGGCTGGGATAGGAAGAGTCAAGCTGAGACTACATGATGGGAGGATGAGAATCCTATCTGAAGTGAGGTATATCCCTTCTCTTAAAAGAAATCTGATTTCTCTTGGACTACTAACTTCTACAGGTTATCAATTCAAGTCACAAGAAGATGAGATCCTAATAACTAAGGGAGGAGACTTAGTGCTTAAAGGAATAAAGACTAATGGATTGTATATCCTAGAAGGGTCTGCAGTGGCAGGAGAAAGTGCAGCCATTAGTAGAATCACCAAATCTGAGCTTTGGCATAAGAGATTGGGACATCCTGGTGATAAGCCTCTGCAGGTATTGGCCAAGTTAAACCTCTTAGGAGATATTAAGATCACTGCCATAGACCACTGTGAACAATGTATACTTGGAAAATCAAAGAAGAGCTCCCTTCCTGCTGTGGCTCATCACACCACTCAAGGGGTCTTTGAGTATGCTCACTCAGACATTTGGGGTCCCTCTAGAGTTGAAACTCATGGTGGAGGTAAGTATTTCTTAACCTTCATAGATGATTTTTCAAGAAAAATATGGATATATGTTCTGAAACACAAGATGAAGCATATGAGAAATTCAGAGAATGGGTGATCATGTTAGAGACTAACACTGGAAAGAGACTTAAGCATTTGAGAACTGACAATGGCCTTGAGTATTTGTCCGAGGAATTTCAAGTGTTTTGCAGGGAAAGAGGGATAATGAGGCATAGGACAGTAGCAGCAACACCACAACAAAATGGAATTGCAGAAAGGCTCAATAGAACACTTCTGGAGAAAGTAAGATGTATGCTTAATGATGCTGGACTTCCAAGGAGCTTCTGGGGAGAAGCGGTGTCCACAGCTGCTGTGATTGTCAATAAAACTCCCTCATCTGCAATAAACTTTAAGACTCCAGATCAGGTATGGTATGGTAAGCATTCTAACTACTCCTCTCTTAAAGTCTTTGGGTGTTTGGCATATGCTCATGTAAGAAAGGATAAGTTAGAACCTAGGGCAGTGAAGTGCATCTTCATAGGTTATCCTAGGGGAATAAAAGGTTTTAAAATGTGGTGTTTAGAATCTAATCATCAGAGATGTTTTGTAAGTAAAGATGTTACCTTTAGAGAAGATATAATGGGATATAAAAGAGAAAATCCACAGGAAGAAGCTACACTAGACACAGGTGGAATTGATACTCCAATTCAGGTGGAGATCATGGCTCAGCAAGGTGAAAACGACCAAGCATTACATGAAGAACCTGAAGGAGATGAACCACAAGACATAGACAATGAAGAAGCACAGCAGAACCAGCCTGATCTCACCAATTATAACTTGTCAAGAGATAGAGAAAGAAGAGAAATCCATCCACCAAATAGGTATGGTCAAGCTGATTTTGTGTCTTATGCTTTGAGTGTTGCACAGGACATTGAATATGAAGAGCCAAGGAACTACAAAGCTGCTATTTAGTCAAAGGATAGAGATAGATGGATGCAAGCCATGCATGAAGAACTACTCTCCCTTGAAAAGAACAAGACATGGCAGCTTGTAGATAAACCTTTTGCTCAAAAGGTGATAGGAAGCAAGTGGATCTTCAAAAGAAAAATAGAGGTAACTGGAAAAGAGTCTATTAGATTCAAGGCAAGATTAGTTGCAAAGGGATTCACTCAAAGAGAAGGTATTGATTTTAATGAGATTTTCTCTCCTGTTGTTAAGCATGTTTCCATTAGGATTTTGCTTGCATTAGTAGCTCAGTTTGATATGCATTTACACCTAATTAGATGTTAAGACTGCTTTTCTACATGGAGATTTAGTTGAAACTTTGTACATAGACCAGCCTGAGGGATTTGTACTGCCTGGAAATGAACAGAAAGTATGCTTACTTAAAAGATCTCTATATGGCTTAAAACAGAGTCCTAGACAATGGTATAAACGTTTTGATAACTTCATGATTAGCATTGGCATGATTAGGTGTAAGCATGACAGCTGTGTTTACTTAGAAATGAGCAAAAGTTCTGTTGTAACATACCTCTTACTATATGTGGATGATATGTTAATAGCAAGTAGGAGCATGGACATGATTGACTCCCTTAAAACTAAACTTAAAGATCAGTTTGATATGAAAGATCTAGGAGAAGCTAGAAGAATTTTGGGCATGGATATTAAGAGAAATAAAACCAGAAGCATGCTGTATCTCTATCAAGCTGATTATATAGTTAAGGTTCTAAAACGATTCTGTATGAATTTAGCTAAGACAGTGATAACACCTTTGCCTACTCATATGAAGTTAAGTAAGGTTCAATCACCAAACACAGAAGATGAACTAAAGTATATGAATGGTGTTCCTTATGCTAGCTGTGTAGGGAGTATAATGTATATAATGGTTTGCACAAGGCCTGATTTAGCTTATTCTATGAGCTGTGTAAGTAGATTCATGGCAAACCCTGGAAAATTACATTGGGAAGGGGTTAAATGGATGTTGAGATACTTGCATGGAACAAAGAATCATGGCTTATCTTTTGTGAAACAAACTGATTGCACTGATCTTTTAGAAGGGTATGTAGATTCGGATTTTGCAGGTAATGTGGACAATCGAAGGTCACTCACAAGATATGTGTTTACACTATATGGAACGGCTATAAGTTGGAAGTCTATGCAGCAGCAAGTAGTGGCTTTATCTACAACCGAAGCAGAATACTTGGCTATGACTGAAGCTGTAAAGGAAGCCATTTGGTTACAAGGAATGCTAAGTGAACTAGGGGTGACTCAAGCTAAGGTTCCAGTGCATTGTGACAGCCAAAGTGCCTTACATCTTGTGAAGCATCAAGTGTTCCATGAGAGGTCAAAACACATAGATGTCAAATATCATTTTGTGAGAGAAGAGATTGAAAAGGGAGTTATTCAAGCTAAGAAAATTCATACTGAGGAGAATCCAGCTGATATGCTTACAAAGGTGATACCAGGTGTAAAATTTCACTACTGCATGAAGCTGATTCAAGTTGCAGAAGTCGATTAAGGCATGAGGTGCAAGTGCAGCAAGGTGAAGATGATTTCAGAGTGAAGGTGGAGAATTGTGAAGTATAACTCAGAAATTTCAAGTGTATGGATATGCTATTTTGGTGTGCAGAACCTGCTCGTCCTGGAACCGGAAACGGTTCGGTCAGAACCGGGTTAATTTCGGGTGAACCGGCCTCGGGTTAGCTGCAGCTGTGCATGGACCGGGAATTGGGTATTAGGTCTAAATTAGGGCTCTTATTCTGATTCGGTTTTTGTAACAGAAATTAGTTACTCGTTAGAGGTCGGTTTGGGGAATTGGTTGAGGGGTTTTGTAGCCTATATAAGCATGTATATTGGGGTGAAATTAGATCATAATTTCATACGTGAATCAGTGAGTTAAGTGAGCTGGTGTGTGCGTGAGAAGTTAGGGTTCTAGCTGAGTGAAGAGTGATTTTGTAACTTCGATTTCTTCTTCGTTTCTTAATGAAATCTTTCGATTCTTGTTGCCGTGGATGTAGGCTCAAGTGGTAGAGCCGAACCACGTAAATTCGTGTGTTTTTATTCAGTTTTCAATATAGTTTGAATCAATCAAAGTAGGCTGCGCAGATTAGGGTTTCTTGTGTTATTTCTTGAAGTGTATCTTCATTACTTCGTCATTCTTGGCGTTTTAATTCAACAGCAACAACGAGAGACACACCACAGCTGTAAACTGACTCATCCATTGCTTCTCATTCTGAAAACAAGAGCTTGCAAGGCGCCATCTCTCTCTGAATCTTGAAGATGAGAAGTGATCCATTCCAGCCATATACAGCAATAGGTTTCGGCCTCTAGTGCCAAGGTCATTTACATCCAATTCTGCATATTCCACTCTCTCTCTACACAACCGCATCAACCCCTCATGGAACCAACCCTTATGTATGTATACACACGATCAACATCGTACTCATCATTCATCAAACTAATTCTAAGCTTAATTATACATGTGTGTGTATATAGGTGCAGGTGTGAGTGGTATGGATCGATGAGAGTGATGAACCCTACACCGGAGTAAGTGCAATCCCTCGAAGAGATGTATCGACGAGGGACCAAAACCCCTTCTTCCGACCAAATCCAGCGCATTGGGTTTTGTGCGTAGAAGAAGGATGAGCCTAGTAGAAGAAGAAGCTGAGTATAGAAGAAGAGAAGAGAGTGGGTTTTGTGCCCTAAAAAATTTAATTACTAAAAGGAAAAAAAAATATATATATATATATATATATATATAAAATGGATCTGGAGCGGGTTGGGGCACATAAGTGCTACTCTCAAGAAATATATAGAAATAGGGGAAAATTCAATTTTTTGGTCAACTTAGGAGGCTACTGTCCATTTTACATCCATTATGGAAGCTAAATTCAATTTTAGTCAACTTAGGCCAAAATTCGTCACTATTTAGTCCAATTTTCACCGGAAAACCAATTTTACCGGCAAGTGTAATTCAACTGTCCCCGGATTTTTTAAAACGCCTATGTGGCACGCCGGATCCCACGTGGACAATCCTCGACCAATCAGAATTATCCGAGTCAACCATATATATAATCAAAAAAAAAAAAAGGAAAAATGTCTTCTCCCCACCGCCCCCCCCCCTCCCCTCTGCAACTCCACCGCCGGTCGTGTGCATCTTCTTCGCCTGCAATTATTGAATGAAACAGTCTTCAATATGTGTGAGAACCGAGACTCTCATAACTAATAATCAATATAGTCCATGCATTCATGCATTTCATAAACGATATGTTTATGTGCTACTTTAAATATTGAATTATTTTACGTGCACTCTTACGTAATTTGTGATGAGAAAATCCTAGTATAATTGATTTAGATGTGAATAGTGTTTGAGTGTATAAAATAACTTGGGTGATAAATTATATATAAAGTAAATATAGATTGTGAAAGAAAATAAATTTATGGAGGAAGTTCAGATATTATATATATACAATTATTTCTATACACCAAATGCATGGGTCATGACCCATGCAATCCGGGTCATATGAACCGGGGGTGATTTTCATGCCCAAAACGCGCTGGAACGCGCCCCACGCGCTGACACGCACCCCCAAATCGCGCTCAAACCCTAATTTCACTCCATGACCTTTTAGTTATTTCACCTAACCTTTTAGTTATGTCCGCCTAACCTTTTCATTATGTTTACATAACCTTTATGATATATTCGCATAACCTTTCTATCCTGATGGTTTAATATTTTACAGAGTAAGATAAATATATATTACCTTTTAAACCTTTATGTTATAATAATTTAACCTTAATGTTATAATAATTTAACTTTTATATTATAATAATATAACTTTTATATTTTTCAAAGGTTATGATAGTTGTATATAAATGTTATATCAATATAACATAAATGTTAAATTATAAGAATACGAAAGTTTTCAATTATATTACATGATTGAAATAATTCTAAGTATATAATTTTAAGGTTTTAACACACTGTAAACCTTTAAGTTGTAATAATACAACATTTACGCATAATAATATTAACCTTTATGTTATATTAACACAACATTTATGTTATTCTTTAAGTAAATAAAGGTTATGATATTTATATATAAAAGTTAAATCAACATAACATAAAGGTTAAATCATCACAACATAAAGGTTTTCAACTACATTATCTTACATTTTATATTGAAAAAAATATGAGTATATTAACTTAAACAAAAAGGTTATAGTCATATAATATAAAGGTTATACTCGTATAACATAAAGGTTACCACATAAATTTAAAAATTAATAAATAAATGAGCGCGGATCCGGGTCAAATCCGGCCCGGCCCGACCCGTGGGCGCCCAGTTGCATGGATCTAGATCCATGCAACTGGTGCACAAGAACAATACTCTTATATATATGTGTGTGTATATTTACATATATCCCTCATATTATGTATAAACATGTATAGATATATGTCTCACTGCACACGGTCATATAATGTGCAATGTAAATAATAATTAAAAACAAAATTAAGTAAGTAATATAATCAGGGAATAGATAGTAAAGAGAGTTAATATCATTATACATTTTGGAGTGATGACTCACTGTTTAGAATATAGAGAGGGAGACGTGTCCGATAAAATGGTGAGTTATAAATATATAAAGGGGGAGAGAAGTGCACACAAATTAAGAAAGAAATGAAAAGTGAATTAAAGTTTGCAAGCAAATGTAAGTTACGTTGGTAATTACAACTTATAGATTTAATTTTCACTTATTTTAGATTAATGATTATATGCATGTATAAGAATGGAATTGGCTAAGTATTGTTAAATTCAAATTAACTATGAATTTATATATGTATGCTAATGAAATAGACTAATTATTGGTTAAATATAAATAATTGATTAAATCATGTGAAATGTGTTCCCAATTAACTAATGATACACCAATTAATTTCTCTAATTTGTATGGTGTAACTGAAAGTGTAACAGTTAGTATCAAGTTAAATTATATATATATATATATATGGTTATTCATTATTTATACTGATTACGTTAAATAATATATGTGAGGTTTAAAAGAATATTATTATAATTTGAAGAATGAATATAATTATCTTAATGGATTAGAGTACATTAACCATTGTTTCATTTCTCAATTTTGGTATTAAAGAAATAAAATGTATGTATATATATACATATCTTCACAGTTATATTTTATAATTGAAAAATGTTTTATGATAAGTTTAGTATGAAATTCAAAAATGTTATGCTAAACTAAATCAATGAAATAATAACATTAAACAGCCTGTAAAGAGGAATGCTTTATGTTAACTCAGTAATGTATACTTTAAAATTAATGAATTTGTTATAGTATAAAAATTCTCCTATAATAATGTTGATTTGTTCTTGTCCAAAATTATATTATTAAAGATAAGGAAAATTCAATATCTTTGAATTTTCATTAACCAAATTCATGTAAAAGGAATAGGGAGTTATGCAAATTTACGTTATATCCTAGTTAACGTACCTCTTATTTTAAATAAATTGTAGTGACACATAAAAGAAAGAAGTTTTGGGCAAATTATCTTTGTCAGAAGCAAGGTAAGTAGAAATTCATTTGCAACTACAATGCATGAACATAGTATTTCGTGTTATATGTTGGTTGGTTGATATTATATGAGTTCATGTATTCTTGAGGATTAACGTGTTTAATTGATGCTATGGTGATATATGTCGATTGCATTAACAATGTCATTCACGAGCATCAATATGTGCATATGCAAATGATGAAGGCGATTACATTTTACATGCATGAAATGATTTTACAAAGAAAAGTATTTTATTGACCACTACTAGTGCACCGAGGCATGAAAGTCATGCTTATGATAAATGTTTAGCCGAAGACATGTGAGACATGGATAGGCTGAATTCACTCCGCCAGTGGCATGTGAGACATGGATAGGCTGGATTCACTCCGCCGGTGGCATGTGAGACATGTATATGACTCCCAATGATAAATGTTTAGTCGGAGACATATGAGACATGGATAGACTGGATTCACTCCGCCGGTGGCATGTGAGACATGTATATGGCTACCAATGATATGTTTAGCCGGTGACATGTGAGATATGGATAGGCTGAATTCACTCCGTTGGTGGCATGTGAGACATGTATATGGCTATATAATGGATGATGTTATGTTGAGCTCAATTCGGTGCCTAGTAGATGGTGGTCAAGGGCCTAAAGAAGGAAATTAAAATGATTTTGAAAGAAAGGTTTTGATTTATTTGCATGCATCATTGACATTATTCATATCATTCATGTTACGTAGATAATTTCTGCTTACTGAGCTTTAGCTCATATAGTTCATGCATTGTAGGTGACCCTAATAATGCATAAGCTCATGAACTTACTGAATGTGTGTTGAGTTCCTTCGGGTTCAGAGATGGTGTACATAGATGACGACCTGTTGGGCGACACTATGGGCTTATTTTGTGTTAAACACTATTTTGTTAAATTTTCTTAACTTCCGTTTTGTCTTCATACTCTGATATGTATAAGTATGTAAATATATCGGTGAGTCGAGTTTGATATTATGATATGTATGCAATGAAGTTTGTTATAATCCTAAATAGTTTCGTGTGCAAAGAGAGTTATTTATGTTATTATGTTTAAAAAAATGCACACGTCCTTTTACAGGTCGTTTGATATAAAACTTATTTTAAATATTACCATGTAAGAAAAGTGGGCTTGACAATATGCGGGGATCAAAACCCCTCATTCAATTTCATAAATGCATGTGTGAATTTGGAGAACAATGAAATGGGTTTGTGAAGTTTATTTTCGAACGATTTCAGTAAATTGAGCTTCGATTTGAACAAGAAATATGAAATTGATATGAGATTATGTTTGGGCTTTAGGATATGATCATTTTGGTATATCATTTGACCATTTTGGTGAAGAATTGGAAGAAATCAATTTTTTGAGCTTGAAGTGGTGGCTATGGTGTTTCCGGCAAAGTAGGCGGCTGTTTTAGGCTATTTTCGACCACTTTATGTATCATTTTGAAGGATTTATTGGTGGGATAAGATAGATAACATGTTAGAATAAAAGTGAGATGATTTGAAGGTGATTTTGGCAAATATGGCAACTTTCCAGCGGCCGGTTGTGAGGGAATTCCTGCGGTGGAGTTGCAGAGGGGAGGGGGGCTTGGGGAACAAGACAGTTTTTTCCTTCTTTCTTTTTAATTCTTTAATTATTTTTTATTTTTGATTAATTTATATATATATATATATATATGGTTGACTCGGATAACTCTGATTGGTCGAGGATTGTCCACGTGGGATCTGGTGTGCCACAGGCATTTAAAAAAATCCGGTGGCGGTTGAATTACACTCACCGGCGAAACTGGTTTTCCCATGAAAATTGACTAAATGGTGACGAATTTTGGCCTAAGTGGACTAAAATTGAATTTAGCTTCCATAGTGGACGCAAAATGGACAGTAGCCTCGCTCCTAAGTGGATCAAAATTGAATTTTCTCCTATAGAAATACATATATGATCCAAAACCAAGATGAACACATATGATCCAAAAACAAGATGAATCGAAGGGGTCAAATGTAAGCATGTGTATTGATTGACTCACGAATCAGGCAACTGGAACCAGACTCTTCAGGTTGCAGAGGAATGTTTCTCTATATCAACTATCTGAATCGAGCAACTGGAATCAAACTCTTCAGGGGAATATTTTTCTATATCAACTATCTTCAGGTTGCAGAAGAATGTTTCTCTGTATCAACTAGAACTATTTCAGCTACCTGCAATAATATTTGAAGAATTGTATCAACTATTTCAGCTACCTGCAATAATATTTGAAGAATAATTAATACTAGTGTTACCTGCAATAATATTTAAAGAATAATTAACTCTAGTGTTAGATGAGACAACACTGCTGTGATGAACTCTTCCAAAGTTTCCAAGTGAAGTAGTGAAATATATATGATAGGAAAAAAGATTATCCCTTAGATTTCCATCAATAGAAAATATACTCATTTTGGTGAATCAGATTTCCATCATTTCAAACAAAACTTCAATCCCATCAAAAATTCAAGCTTCAAGCAAGAAACCAAATCATAATTTTTATGACAAATAGTAAGAGACGTGATGTGAATCACCTGGTCCCCCAACCATTCCAGAGCAATAGCTGTACTTTTGAGAGTCCATTTTTCTAGCAATCATGAATTATCCGATCAATTTCAAAAGTAAGCAGAGAAGCTTTATATGATGTCTCCTTAAAAGAAATCAATACTTTATAAGTCGACATAAACATTTCCAAAAACAATAAATAGTTAGAAATCGAAGAATGGAGGAGAAGAATCAATACTTTATACATAATTCAAAGATTCCCTATCATACACGATATGAAGCCATTGAAACCAAGAAATTTTGTAGGAGAAACATAAACCCCAAATAGAGGAAACGAGAAGAACACAGTAACAAGAACATACTTCCCCAACACAAACACACTTACCCTATTTCCCCTATGAAGCTATCATTTTCCTTAACAAGAACACACTTACCCTATTTTCCTCATGAAGCTACCATTTTCCTCAAATGGATTATAGGTAGAAGATAATTGCAAAATTGTTCGTGGTCAAACCCTCTCCCCATCATTTGGGCGGGTTATATTTTGCATTAATTATCATTTTGGCGGGTTATATTTTGCATTAATATTTTTTTGCGCAATTTCTTTTCACTGTCGGTTTTTTTTTTGTATTTTCTCTATTTTATTTTCTTGCAATATAAATTTTCCATCATTTGGGTGGGTTATATTTTGCATTAATTTTTCATGAGTTGGTCTCCCATACACCAGTTAATCCGTGCAACTGGGTTGACCCTGATCCAATAGTATATATATATATATATATATATATATTTTTTGTTGTTATTTTTCAAGCAAATGACTTAGGCAGCGCCACTTTTCTCCTTCTTTCTTCTTGCCGCCTTCTCCTTCTCCTTTCTTCTCTTTATCTTTTTCTGCAACATCCCATCATCGGTTTCTTTCTTCTCTCCATCTTCATCTCATTGCAATCTCTTCATCTTCATCTTGTTGCAACATCTCCTTCTCCATCATCTGCTTCTTTCTTTTCTTCATATTCATTTTCATCTCGTCGGAACATCTCTTCTCCATCTTGCACTCGTTTTCTTTTTCTTCATTCATATGTTTCTTTCGAAACATCTATGGAATCTACCATTAAGAATTGAAGTTTCAGATAACAAGATTATATATAATTATAATCATCTACAAAAAAATTGTGAAAAAATATAAATTATATAACTTAAAGGTACCGATCGTATAACATAAAGCCAAAAATGGACCAAATAGTGATAATTTTTGGCTTAATTGAACAAAAATTGAAAACCGCTTTCATGGTGGACGAAAATTGGATAGTGGCTTTTTAAATGGATTAAAATTGAATTTTTCCCTATATTATAACTATCAATAACCCAGTTTGAAATGAGTAACCTAGTTAATCTTTTCCTACATTTTCCACTATGACCCACGTTAATCAGGAAATTTGTCATTTTTTTTCTTTTTTATTTTCCTTACAAGGACTTATATAAAATCCACTCAACATTAGCAAATGTCCGTAAAATTAATTTGGGGATTTCTAACATTAATCTAAATAACGTTACCATTAATCACCATTTAAAATTTGTTGACTTTGAAATTTTTTTCAATTTTTTTCCTTCAAATTTTCACATAAAAATGAGCAAAAAATGGTGTCACCTCCATCCAAAACAAAACATCTCTCGAATTATTGATAACATAAAATAAAATAAAAAATTAAACAAGTGTATTATTATATTCATAATTTAGTTTGATGGTTTAAGTGCAGATCGAGTAGCAAACACCTGCGAGACAAACACAAGTGGGACAAACACATTGAGTCTTGCAATCTTTAGTGATCACCCTGCAATACCTCTTCTGTTCTTCAATATTATTATGAGCACAAAAGCAAAACCTTTCCAATAAATTGCACTTTGGTGTTGTACCCTTTTTGCATGGATAATTTGCACAATCACTCCCAATCAAGCATTTTCCAGTTGCCCCACATACTGCATCAACAGTACATCATCATCATTAGCATTATACATATGTAGAGAGAGAGAAAGAAAGAACTAGAGAGAGAGAGAGATCAACCAGTTAATACAAGAACGAATGTTGCCAACAATGTCATGAGCTTTTGGGAAGCCATTCTCTTATTGTGTGTGTGAAAGAACCGGGGGGAGGGGGGGGGGGGGGGGAGGGAGAGATTCTTCAATAGAATTAACACTAGTTTTTCGTAATAAATAAGGGTTCATGTAAATATCGAATTAAAATTGATAAAAAATAATTTTTAGTAGGTCATCTGAAAATAGGCATGGTCAAACTTAAAATTGGAAAGGAAAACAAATTTAAAAAAAAAAAGAAGAAAAAACGTAAAACTTTATTGAAACGAGTAAAGTTAGTGACTCAAAAACAAGATATATATAGAATTAATTGAAAATCCCCCTTGGTTTATTATAGATTGACAATTTAATTGCCCTTTAATTTATTACACATTAGTATAACCAGCGTTAATTAATTTAGCAATTGTGGCTGAAAATCAAATTCTAATTAAAATCAAACTACAATAGGAAAAAAAAATTAAAAACTTATCAATATTGAAACATGTAATTATAGGGTCACAATTATAAAATGATCAATTGAAAATTCCCCTTAATTTATGTAATTAAGATGGACAATTAATTATTTTACTCTCATCTATGTATATTGTAGATCTTCAATATATATAAGAGTCCGAACAAAAGGTACTCCTATTAACATATTATATATTGACCATATAATACTCAGTATTTAGAAAACATTCAATCAATACATAACATTTATTATTTTCTTGATACTGTGAATCAAATACAATTTCAGTAATGGCTTCCCAAAAGTTGATCTTTTTGGTCACCTTCAATTGCTTGTTGCTCTTTGTTAGTCTATTTCTTAATTTAATATTCAACAGCACATATATATTAATTAAACAAATGTCATGGTTTGAATTAATATTTTTTGTTGTCTGATGAAATTGTTTTCAGTACATCAAACATATCGATTGAAAATTATTTTCAACTTTTTTTGAACATGTCACTTAAACGTAGTGTTAATTCCTTCAAATAATCATCAAATAGTTGTAATTGCGAAATTAAAGGTCGTCTTTAAACATAAAAATTAAAATACTTAAAAGTAGATCATAAGCCATTCAATAGACCCAACAAATAATTAAAAAACTATATTTATATAAAGTAAGTCTCTTGTGAATCAGGTGCATGAATCTTAGATCCATGCACCCGGGTCGGATCCGGGTCAGGGGGGACCGCACTATTTTTTTTTTTTTCCGCTCATGATTTTTGAATAAAAAATCACATACCAATAGTATATGTTAGACATACTTTTACGTTATGTTAGACATACCTTTAAGCTATGTTAAACATACCAGTTCTGCCCAGATTCCATGTCTTGTCTTTTTTTGGCTTGATTTTTGAATTTTAGCACATATCATTACGTTATGTTAGACATACATTTACGTTGTGTTAGACATACCTTTATGTATACTTAAACATACATTTGTATATGTTAGACATACCTTTATATATAGTTAAGCATACATTTATATATGTTAGACATACATTTGTATATAGTTAGACCTACCTACACATGATTGGTCTAACTATACACAAAGGTTGGTTTAACTATACACAAAGGTTGATTTATTAGAGTGAATTTTGGGTGAGCTTCAGCACAAGTGTTCAGCGCGTGGGAGGGCGTGCATGCACGTGGGAGGCACGTTTTGAACGTATTTTGGGCGCATGAACGGGTCGGGTCAGGTGCATGGATCTTAGATCCATGCACTTGACTCATAAAAGTTTTTGCCATTTAGAGTAAGTCTCTTGTGCATCAGGTGCATGGATCACCCGGGTCGGATCCGGGTCAGGGGGACCGCACCCTCTTTTTTTTTTTTTTTTCGCTCATGATTTTTGAAAAAAATCACATACCAATAGTATATGTTAGACATACCTTTACGTTATGTTAGACATACCTTTAAGCTATGTTAAACATACCAGTTCTGCCCAGATTTCATGTTTTGTCTTTTTTTGGCTTGATTTTTGAATTTTGGCACATACCACTACGTTATGTTAGACATACCTTTACGTTGTGTTAGACATACCTTTATGTATACTTAAACATACCTTTGTATATGTTAGACATACCTTTATATATAGTTAAGCATACATTTATACATGTTAGACATACCTTTGTATATAGTTAGACCTACCTACACATGGTTGGTCTAACTATACACAAAGGTTGGTTTAACTATACACAAAAGTTGGTCTATTTGAGCGAATTTTGGATGAGCTTCAGGACATGTCTTCAGTGCGTGGGAGCGTGTGCATGCGTGTGGGAGGCGCGTTTTGGGCGCGTGAACAGGTCGGGTCAGGTGCATGGATCTAAGATCCATGCACCTGACTCATAAAAGTTTTTGCCTTATGTTTTTTTGAATGCAGGGTCAATTTTTTTTAGTTACGTGAATTATTGATGGTGCATAAGGTGAATTTTTTTTAGTTATATGAATTACTGATTGGTGAATAAGATTGTTAATGAAATCCAATCATGTAAATAACATTGCAATTGAAATTTCTAATATTTTTATGGATGAAATTTCTGATATTTCTGTGTTTTTTTGGATGATTAAGGATGAAAGTTTGTAAATTCCCGGGTAAATGAGAATGTAGATGAGATAATGACGGGTAAAATGAGATCATTATAGATAAGATTTAGTGTAATAATTGAAATTTAAATGAGAATTTAGATGAGATAATGATGAGAATGTAGATAAGATTAGATATGATATTTTTGTATCTGATATGTACAAAATATTATCTTACTTTTAAAATATAATATCTTTTTATCTAATATACACAAACTACTGTACCACGGTTAAAAAGTCAGAGATTTGAGAACCCTCGTGTAGCTCCATCCATGATAGCAACGGTTCAATGTAACATATTATACTTACTGATCTAACATATATACACACCCCAACTGATACTAAACACACCCCATCTATACACATAAAAATTAAAAAAAAAAAAAAGAGTATGTGTATAGATGGGGTGTGTTTAGTATTGTTTGTGGTGTGTATAAAATTGCCCTTTATGTTAAATACGACGTGAATTCTTGACGCCACATCATGAATTTGTTTTTTTTTTCCGCATCATTTATTTATTTGGCTACACGTGCTTGTTTTTCAGGTTGAGATATTGAATCTAATCTTTTTCCCCCCTTTGTTAGTGGAGTAGGACTTATGTGCCCCGGGGGCACAGATCCAGGATCCGTGCCCCCAACCCGACCCACCCGACCCGCCCCTATTAATTAAATTTTTTTTTCTTCTTCTTCTTCCTCTTCTTCTTCTTCTTCTTCTTCTTCTTCACGCAACACCTTTTTTTTTTCTTTTTCCTCTTCTTCTTCTTTCTCCTTCTTCAACCCAATCTGCTTCCTTCTTCTTCTTCTTCTCCTTCGTTTTCAACCCTCCTTCTTCCTTCCTTCCTTCTTCTTCTTCTTCTTTTGCAACCCGATCCAAACACATATATATACATCCATACATACATATATTGTCTAGCTAGGGTTAGATGAGCTGGAGCAGGTGAGAGACGCCATGGAAGAGCTTAAGAAGAATGGAGCAACGAGGAAGCCTCCACTGCAGACTCCGAACGAGGAATGGGTGGCACGTCCTCAACTTGGAGCTTCTCACCATCTCCCTTTGCAAACAGAGGATTCAACCATCTAAAACTCAGCTGCCTCCAAATCCTAGCCTCGGAAAATGGATCATTCTCCAACACTACTTCCTCCAATAATGCTTCTCCACTAGACATCATTATTTGTGTGTGTGTTTTTTGTGTTGCTTTTGTGTGTTAGTATCTCACTAGCTACCAGGCTTAAGTTTGATTGATTATATATATGTTTTTGTGAGTTCATTATATGGTTCTTCATTCTTCAATTGCAAGTTGGAAATCATCGTGGTTAATCAAATAATTTTGTGATTCATTATAATTGATCTGGTGGAATATGATTAAAGCTCAGTCTTGAACAATTATGTATTTACGGTTACTTTAAAAGATTAATTCATGAGGAAACACATCGTTTTAATTAAATTAAGCATATTATATATACACATCACTTAATCTTAAGAACAGACATTTAACACCTAAAAAGTATATATATAACACCTATAGAGTATATATTAAACATATCAGACATATAATATGAAAATATTCTAAAGGTATTACAAATATACTATATAAGTGATATAAGATCACAAGCATCTATAAGATATAATAAATACAATTCTTCCTTCAGATGTTATGAAAATATTTTAAAGGTATTACAAAGATACTCTATAGGTGATATAAAATTACATGCATCTATGATATATAATAAATACAATTCCTTTAGGTATTATGAAAAAATTATAACACTTAAAGAACATACATACAACACTTATAGAGTATATATATGACACCTATCATTCAATCACATAATATGAAATCTTCTTTATATGTGATACCTTAAGAACATACATATAACACATAAAGAGTATATATATATAACTCATATAGAGTATACATATAACATCTATCACTGAATCACATAATATGAAATCTTCTATATATGTAAAACCTCAAGAACATAGATGTAACACCTAAGGAGTATATATATAACACCTATAGAGTATAACTATAACACCTATCACCGAATCATATAATATAACTATAACACCTACAGAGTACATATATAACACCTATAGAGTACATATATAACACCTATCACTGAATCACATAGTGTGAAATCTGGTGTGCGTGGGCGCACACCAGATCAGGTGGGAGTGCGCGTGGGCGTGCCTGGGTGCGGCCCACGTGCCGGGTTGGGATCCGTGCCACAGGTGCATATAAGTTTTGTTCTTGTTAGTGTGATTTTTCTTTTTAATCTCAATTTCGTTCATATGCGGTAGAGATTGTGAAGAATTTGATTTCTATTTCCATGCATCTTATTTAGTCGGGTAAAGCCTCGAGACCTAGCAATAGAATGCGCCACATAATTGACTTTTCGATTAATGAAACTAACCTTACAACTACGAAAAAAATTGCAAATATCGTTACAAGCTTTAAATACCTCAAAAATTGTATCATGATATCATACTTCTTCTCATTAATAGCATTGACTATATGAACATCGCGTTCATCTCTACCTCCACCAACTTAAATCCCTCGTGAACACCCATAATTTCAGCCTCTTCCGGACGGAGTAAACCTGGAGAGCATATCGAGCGACACACAATAAAATTCCATTTGTCGTCCCGAACAACCATAAAAGTTTTTTAAGATACACATTATTCGTATGATTAAGATATATTCTATAGTTTTATATCCTTTTTTCGTATCATAGCTTAATTTCCTATTTTAATTTCATCAATATACTTTTACATTCAGTGAAACGATCGATCTTATCTTAATTATTGCCTTTTAAATACACTTGTTATTATTTTGAAAAAAACAATTTTGGGAAAAACCAATGTTTTTTTTAGGAGAGAAAAAAAGAAAAGAAGCGAGACACAGTTAACATTAATTTTTTTTTTTAACTCAATCAAATTGATCTCCAATGAGATTTCAAAAGTCAATTTAATAAATGAATAATGTTACAATTAAAGTAATATATTTATTGCAATTTTGCAAGATCATACCCATTTTAGGCAGCTATCATTAAAATTGAATTTTAATACCACTTAAGTTGCCAAGATCGACCTAACTTGTTTAAAGAGATTTCAATGGCCTATTCAATACATGAATCCAACAAAAATAGACACACACACACACACACACATATATATATATATATTGCATAAATTCATGAAATAATTAATACTTGAATTTTTTTTCTGCAACTCCATCTACCCTTCCGCTGCCACCTCGCATGGCCTCTCTTTTAATATTACTTTAAATGACTCAATTGCCCTTGTATGGACATTTCAAATTGACATTATCACTTGATCAATTAAACAATCTAATTTATTATGTTACAAAATCATGCATGGTACAACAAGAACAACAATTTAATTTAATACGGGTTTTAATAGAAACTAATATATAAAACAAATGTATACATAAGAATGTACAGGTTTGTAGTTTCGGATTGCAACCAATTGAATTAAGTTTTGGAGTTCATCAAACAACCTCAATCACTTTCCAATAATTTTTAGGCACATAATTTAATTTTTTCTCATTGCAAACTCAAACTTTTTTTTTTTAATCCAATCGCAACCTCAAATAAAATACAACAAAAACTTAAGTTGCAAAGTGAAAGAATATTTATATTCCGTAAGATTCACATGATCTTACTTTGACAAAAAAGAGGTCAGAAAAGTGGTTTAAGTTATAATCAGATAAAAAAATAAAATAAACTGCAACTTGAAAAACTATACAATACATAGTGTAGCTAGGTTGATTTTTGCATTTATACCATTAAAGAAAAGTTCAATTACTAAGCTAGCTAAAAATTAAAATAAATACTTGATTCCATTGAAAGAACCAACATGTATTCATGAATAACAATTTAATTATTCATATATATATATATATATATATATATATAATCCAAGAATTAAATTCAATACAAGCGCTCCATATATATATATATATATATATATATATGTTGAGATGAACACATAAATTTAATTATAGTAAAATCATATAAATATATTTTAACCGATGGTTCAAATTAAAACAAAAAACTAGATACATATATATACGAGTATCAGCACATGCGTCGTATGTGGAGGATGAATTTTTTAAATCAAAAATATTATATTACTATTATTCTTAAATAATAATTTTTTTATAAGAATATACAATCTATATTTAATTAAATTAAATTCAAAAAAATCTAGTAAATTAAAGTTCTAATATAATAGAGTTCTATACTTATAATAGAATTCTATCTATATATTTTAATTTAGAATTCTAATGTAAAATTATTTAAATATAATTACAAATTACTATTATAACCTTAAATAAAATCTTTAATAAGGATATATTAGACAATCCATATTTTGTAAGAAATATCCATATTTTTATATATGTAATAGATAATAGATAGATATATATATATATCATGAAAATAGACAAATAATAATCATAAAAACTTGTGTGAGACTGTCTCACGGATAATTCTCGTGAGATGAATCCTATTTACCCAACCCACTTTCACAAATTTGCACATGATGTGTGATATATGGGTTATGGGTAATCCATCTCACATAAAATAACTCATGAGACGATCTCATATAAGAATTAGTATTTAATAATACCCCTCTCCAGTTCTCACAAGCTCCCCAAAATAAATAGGGTCAATTTCCAAACTACCCAATTTTACAGGACAAGGAACTTTTTTGCCCATTTATTTAAAAAATGACTTTTTTACCCAATTTGTGTAGGGAAATGTCTTTGGTGCCCCCAACTTAACTTTGTATTTACATTAAGAATCAATTTTTTTTTTAAACACACTAAATTCATAATACAAAATACATGTTTTGTACAAGGAAATATAAAATTGAGAATACAAAATACATCTAATTGAAAAAATAGTAAATTCATATCCCAAAATTTCAGTTACATTATTTAAAATTCAAAATTACAAAAAAAAAAAAAAAAAAAACCGTTCAAAAATTTTGAAATTTTACTGCTACTTCCCCCTTTTCACCACCATTCATCCCCACCCACCATCAGTAAAAGAACACAAACCATACCATCTCTACATTCATAATCAAAAGGTATTGAAAAGGATCAGTCATATCGTGAAGGACCAATCACGACATTGTTAACGCATATCGTGTTCATACAAGAAGTGCAAACAAAGAAGAACCCTAAAATGCAGAAACAAATGTATAAGAAATCGAGAAAAAGATCCAGACCAGCACCCACGCCGGCGGAAGACCAACCATCTGAGTCGGTGGTTCCAGTTGCGGCCAGTTTAGATGGCCCGGAAATGGTGGCGGCTTTAGAGCCGGCGGCCAGTGACCCTAATCCACCGGAATGGGTGCCGCTTTTAGAGGCACCGCCCAGTGACCCTAATGCACCGGAGTCGGTGCCGCTATTAGAAGCACCGCCCAGTGACCCTAATGCACCGGAGTCGGTGCCGCTTTTTGAGGCACCACCCAGTAACCCTAACCCACAGGAGGCAATGCCTTTTCCGGTCCCGCCGCCCACTAACCCTAGTCCACCGGAGGTGTTGCCGGTTGAAGATTCGTCCCCCAATGTAGAAGTTCTATCGGAGGAGGCTTCGATTGCAGAGGCCCTCTTGCAAGTTCGACCGGAACCTGAGCCCGCTGCAGCGGCGGCGTCGTCTATGACCACCTCTGAGGTTGGTTGCTATCTCTTTTGTGTGTTTCAGTTTCGAATAAAAATCTGGCGCAACACGCTAACTGTGGGATATGTAAACGATAGAAGAAATACATATCCAACACCAGAATTGTGTGAACACGATATACCTCGATATTGTGAAGTCGGCTTATATCGTGATCACACACAGGTATAAGAGCACAAGGGTTGTTGATCTGTATTTACAAATCGTGTTCACACATGATCTTCATCTAATTCATATCGTGCTCACACAGAATGACTTAGGCAAATGACTTAGGCAGCGCCACTTTTCTCCTTCTTCTTTCTTCTTGCCGCCTTCTCCTTCTCCTTTCTTCTCTTTATCTTTTTCTGCAACATCCCATCATCGGTTTCTTTCTTCTCTCCATCTTCATCTCATTGCAATCTCTTCATCTTCATCTCGTTGCAACATCTCCTTCTCCATCATCTGCTTCTTTCTTTTCTTCATATTCATTTTCATCTCGTCGGAACATCTCTTCTCCATCTTGCACTCGTTTTCTTTTTCTTCATTCATATGTTTCTTTCGAAACATCTATGGAATCTACCATTAAGAATTGAAGTTTCAGATAACAAGATTATATATAATTATAATCATCTACAAAAAAATTGTGAAAAAATATAAATTATATAACTTAAAGGTACCGATCGTATAACATAAAGCCAAAAATGGACCAAATAGTGATAATTTTTGGCTTAATTGAACAAAAATTGAAAACCGCTTTCATGGTGGACGAAAATTGGATAGTGGCTTTTTAAATGGATTAAAATTGAATTTTTCCCTATATTATAACTATCAATAACCCAGTTTGAAATGAGTAACCTAGTTAATCTTTTCCTACATTTTCCACTATGACCCACGTTAATCAGGAAATTTGTCATTTTTTTTCTTTTTTATTTTCCTTACAAGGACTTATATAAAATCCACTCAACATTAGCAAATGTCCGTAAAATTAATTTGGGGATTTCTAACATTAATCTAAATAACGTTACCATTAATCACCATTTAAAATTTGTTGACTTTGAAATTTTTTTCAATTTTTTTCCTTCAAATTTTCACATAAAAATGAGCAAAAAATGGTGTCACCTCCATCCAAAACAAAACATCTCTCGAATTATTGATAACATAAAATAAAATAAAAAATTAAACAAGTGTATTATTATATTCATAATTTAGTTTGATGGTTTAAGTGCAGATCGAGTAGCAAACACCTGCGAGACAAACACAAGTGGGACAAACACATTGAGTCTTGCAATCTTTAGTGATCACCCTGCAATACCTCTTCTGTTCTTCAATATTATTATGAGCACAAAAGCAAAACCTTTCCAATAAATTGCACTTTGGTGTTGTACCCTTTTTGCATGGATAATTTGCACAATCACTCCCAATCAAGCATTTTCCAGTTGCCCCACATACTGCATCAACAGTACATCATCATCATTAGCATTATACATATGTAGAGAGAGAGAAAGAAAGAACTAGAGAGAGAGAGAGATCAACCAGTTAATACAAGAACGAATGTTGCCAACAATGTCATGAGCTTTTGGGAAGCCATTCTCTTATTGTGTGTGTGAAAGAACCGGGGGGAGGGGGGGGGGGGGGGGGAGGGAGAGATTCTTCAATAGAATTAACACTAGTTTTTCGTAATAAATAAGGGTTCATGTAAATATCGAATTAAAATTGATAAAAAATAATTTTTAGTAGGTCATCTGAAAATAGGCATGGTCAAACTTAAAATTGGAAAGGAAAACAAATTTAAAAAAAAAAAAGAAGAAAAAACGTAAAACTTTATTGAAACGAGTAAAGTTAGTGACTCAAAAACAAGATATATATAGAATTAATTGAAAATCCCCCTTGGTTTATTATAGATTGACAATTTAATTGCCCTTTAATTTATTACACATTAGTATAACCAGCGTTAATTAATTTAGCAATTGTGGCTGAAAATCAAATTCTAATTAAAATCAAACTACAATAGGAAAAAAAAAATTAAAAACTTATCAATATTGAAACATGTAATTATAGGGTCACAATTATAAAATGATCAATTGAAAATTCCCCTTAATTTATGTAATTAAGATGGACAATTAATTATTTTACTCTCATCTATGTATATTGTAGATCTTCAATATATATAAGAGTCCGAACAAAAGGTACTCCTATTAACATATTATATATTGACCATATAATACTCAGTATTTAGAAAACATTCAATCAATACATAACATTTATTATTTTCTTGATACTGTGAATCAAATACAATTTCAGTAATGGCTTCCCAAAAGTTGATCTTTTTGGTCACCTTCAATTGCTTGTTGCTCTTTGTTAGTCTATTTCTTAATTTAATATTCAACAGCACATATATATTAATTAAACAAATGTCATGGTTTGAATTAATATTTTTTGTTGTCTGATGAAATTGTTTTCAGTACATCAAACATATCGATTGAAAATTATTTTCAACTTTTTTTGAACATGTCACTTAAACGTAGTGTTAATTCCTTCAAATAATCATCAAATAGTTGTAATTGCGAAATTAAAGGTCGTCTTTAAACATAAAAATTAAAATACTTAAAAGTAGATCATAAGCCATTCAATAGACCCAACAAATAATTAAAAAACTATATTTATATAGAGTAAGTCTCTTGTGAATCAGGTGCATGAATCTTAGATCCATGCACCCGGGTCGGATCCGGGTCAGGGGGGACCGCACTATTTTTTTTTTTTTCGCTCATGATTTTTGAATAAAAAATCACATACCAATAGTATATGTTAGACACACTTTTACGTTATGTTAGACATACCTTTAAGCTATGTTAAACATACCAATTCTGCCCAAATTCCATGTCTTGTCTTTTTTTGGCTTGATTTTTGAATTTTGGCACATACCATGTTAGACATACATTTACGTTGTGTTAGACATACTTTTATGTATACTTAAACATACATTTGTATATGTTAGACATACCTTTATATATAGTTAAGCATACCTTTATATATGTTAGACATACCTTTGTATATAGTTAGATCTACCTACACATGGTTGGTCTAACTATACATAAATGTTGGTTTAACTATACACAAAGGTTGATCTATTAGAGTGAATTTTGGGTGAGCTTCAGCACAAGTGTTCAGCGCGTGGGAGCGCGTGCATGCGCGTAGGAGGCGCTTTTTGGACGTATTTTGGGCGCGTGAACGGGTCGGGTCATCCATGCACCTAACTCATAAAAGTTTTTGCCATTTATATATATATATATATATATATATATAAAATTAGATATCTCTTATTCATCCATTATTGCATGGCATGTCATATATAAGGCAAATGCTGCTGTGCACCAGGTGCACGGATCTGGATTGGTGCAACTGGGGCGACCCGACCCGGATCCGCGCACCTGGATTTTCTTTTTTTTTTTCGCTTCAGGCTGTTACCTTTATGTTGTGAAGATGTGACCTTTACGTTATATAAGTGTGACCTTTATGTATAAATGTTATGACCTTTATGTTCAGTAACTTAGGAAAAAAATGAAGATTTTCAGGTTTTTTCGCTTCAGATTAAGACCTTTATATTGTATTGTTGTAACCTTTATGTACAGTTCTTGTGACCTTTATGTACAAATATTATGACCTTTATAATCCATAACTTTGAAAAAAATTGAAATTTTCAAAATTCAGTGCATTTTAAGGATGGATATATGTGCAGCTAGAGTAAGTCTCTTGTGAATCAGGTGCATGGATCTTAGATCCATGCACCCGGGTCGGATCCGGGTCGGGGGGACCGCACCCTCTTTTTTTTTTTTTTTTTTTTTCGCTCATGATTTTTGAAAAAAATCACATACCAATAGTATATGTTAGACATACCTTTACGTTATGTTAGACATACCTTTAAGCTATGTTAAACATACCAGTTATGCCCAGATTCCATGCCTTGTCTTTTTTTGGCTTGATTTTTGAATTTTGGCACATACCACTACGTTATGTTAAGCATACCTTTACGTTGTGTTAGACATACCTTTATGTATACTTAAACATACCTTTGTATATGTTAGACATACCTTTATATATAGTTAAGCATACCTTTATATATGTTAGACATACCTTTGTATATAGTTAGACCTACCTACACATGGTTGGTCTAACTATACACAAAGGTTGGTTTAACTATACACAAAGGTTGGTCTATTTGAGCGAATTCTGGATGAGCTTCAGGCCAAGTCTCCAGCGCGTGGGAGCGCGTGCATGCGCGTTTTAGGCGCGTTTTGGGCGCGTTTTGCGCGCGTGAACGGGTCGGGTCAGGTGCATGGATCTTAGATCCATGCACCTGACTCATAAAAGTTTTTGCCGTGCAGCTAATATTTCATAAACGTAAATATGTACAAATTTTGTTAAAATTTTTCATTTTTTTCTAAGTTAGAGTATATAAAGGTCATTACATTTATACATAAAGGTCACACTTATATAATATAAAGGTCACAACCTGAAGTGAAAAAATAAAATTAAAAAAATAAAATAAATAAAAGTGCGCGGATCCGGATCGACCCGGACCTGACCCGAATTGTACATACACCAGTTGCACAGGAGACTAACTCCATATATAATTATTTCGAGTAGTGTGGTACTATTTTAGTGGGGATTTGTTTTGATTTTGTTTTATCGTGTGTGTTTATCGCGAGGGTTGTTTCATCATTTTGCTTGCAGGCATGGTTTCTGATTAGCATTATCCAATGAAACAGGATAGAACCGAATCCATGTCTTTGATTGTACAATCCTTTACCCTCATGAGAGAGAGAGAGAGAGAGAGAGAGAGAGAGAGAGAGAGATTTCAATCTTAATTTGGGTAATATTTTTAATTAAATCTTGCTTTAGTTGGATGCATGTTGCTTGACATATTCAGGGAAAAAATTTATATTTTAGTTATATAACTTCTAATATTTTAATTACTATACTACATATATACTATACAATACAATTAGTCCCATATATAAATAAAATACAAACAGATCGAGCAATCAACTCTCTTCATATTTAATTAATCAATTTCCTCTTAATTATCATTAGACAGTTGTAATTATGGAATTAAGCAATTAATTCATGACTTTAAATAAATGCAATTCTCTAGAACAGAGTAATTAATATAGATCAATGTATTATCTTCTGCTACCATACCTATCGTATGCACATTAAAATGTGTCCATTATTGACTTATCAATTATCCAACCCACATATTATGTAAATATTCTCTATTATAAAGATATTATGTTAAGAAAAAATGACCTTAGTTAATGCAATAAACAAATTTATTATTTGTTAATTTATAAAATAAAATACGCACTAATAAAAAATGAGTTTTTCCTCCCCTTCTTAAATCTTTGAACACATAATTGTTGAAAATTAATTGGCTCAGAATCCATTAAAGTATGTTTCAAACGTACATATAAGTTTATAACCCATGATCTAAAGATCAATTCCAGTGTTGTAAAATGTTGGGTACATAAATTTAACACTGGCAAACACACAGAGAATCGAAGCAGTTATATTTAGGGCAGTTTTTAGGACAAATATCTTTGCAATCCTCTCTGGTTTCACAGCCCTTTTTCTTTTCTTGATCATCACCATTATCCATTTCAATCTGAGGAATGCATTTGCAAACCCCATTCAAACAGGTTAGAACCGAATCTATGCATTTTATTCTGCAATCCTTTGTCGTGCTGCACTTCTGCGATGAGATTCTTGCTGCAAATGTTCAAACAAATAACATGAATAATTTAGCAAATCATGAGAGAGAGAGAGAGAGAGAGAGAGAGAGAGAGACCGGTTGAAATGAGCAAGAAGATGGCCAAAAGAATGAGCTTTTGGGAAGCCATTAATTCTCTTCAAGTAAATATTAATGCTAATGTATTAGTATTAAGCAGAGGAATGAGTTGCTCTCTATGAGGCTATGGTGCCCACCTATAAATAGGGAAATTTTCACTCTTAATCTTGGTAATTAATTTGATTAATTCTTGGTTACTTTAATTGGATGTTATTGTTTGACAATATTAAGAAAAATATATCTCTATTATAGGTATATAAACTTTCAAAATTTATGCCTCATAGTATAATTAGTTCCCATACATAATAAATAAAATATAATTATGGAACAGATCATCGAGCAATCAAATATCTTTTATATTTAATTAATCTACAATACAATAATATCGATTCAAATATGTAAATAGAAAACAGTTATGGAATGTGCATGCATGGCAAATTAATAATTGTCTTTATTTGTTACTCGCTAATTTATACATTATGAAGAATATATTACCTTTCTATTTCTTACTTACTAATTTATATATTATTTAAATATATTACTTCTATTTGTTACTTACTAATTTATATATTGTGTTGAATATATTTGTTAGTTGTTACCTACTATTGTTACTTACTAATTTATATATTGTGTTGAATATATTTGTTACCTACTATTGTTACATACTAATTATTAATGACACACTTTTTTTTTTTTTTTTGACTGACCCTTCAACTCTTTAATATTTAGCTATTAAAATTTTAAAACTAACAAATATTCCTAACATCATATTTGTACTCCATATTTCATCAATTCAGGTTCTAATTTCTTGAGATTTATCTTATTTCATTTTATCAGTAAACATGGTAACATATAACATACAATAATTTACAGGGTTAAAACTAAAAGGGTATAACCACATTTGCAAACACTTCAACTAAAAAATTTCTTGCAACTAATTCACATATATTGGACCAACACAGTTGTTTACAACAAACCAATTCTCTTTCGATTCTAGTTCAACCCAAAAAAAAAAAGATACTAAATGAAAGAATAGCATGGAATCAAACCTAGCATCAGTTTACATATTATTCACACTCCTATCTGAGATTCAATTGTCCACTTATGAACAAATGTGCTGCTAAAATTGATAGCAACAGAACAAGAATCGACATGGATATGTACAGTTTTCGAGATTTACGTGTCTCTACTAAGCTCTCTGCATCGGGTTTCATCACAGAATTTTTGTTGTGCATTGCAGAATCTGAAGACCCTGTTTCGTTCTCATCAAGGGAAGAATTCATGGCTGATTCCTCCACCTGCTTGACATATTCACAAGATACGTTAGAATGACGACAAGTTAAGCCTTGACCCTACTTACTACGTGGAATCGGCTATATGAATCATAGTCTAGTCATCATTCTTGGTCAAGCAAATAGTCTCACTTGCGTTGGTTTTTACAAGTCACTAGTGAACCTTAGGTAAAATTTTGATTTTATCTATGGTCATTTTCCGATTAAAAACTGTGTTATGACATACACTATCAGAAGTTGCATGAACCATTTTGAGATAACAAGGAATCAGAGAAAGAGAAACTTGCCTCGATAATTTCGGATGAGATCTCAGTGGCCTTTTCCGAAGAAGTTTTCACAAGCTCAGCATCAGCTGAACCAAGCCTAGAAGACAGAATTTCTCTATCATCATAACTTTTCTTGTATTGCAAAATCATAGGTGCATTCTTCTGTTCTTTCTGTTGTTTTTCTCTCAACAATTTGTTCTCCTTGGTCAAAGAGGTCAACTGCACTGAATTACACGATTCAGAATTCATTTTAATCACATTTAATAGCAGAAATAGTATGCAAAATTACAGATTAACAATCACCTGTTTCTGTATACGTTCTCTCTCCATTGCTAGCTGCATAACCATGTCCATGATAAGACCACTTCTGAGACTGATGTCTTTTGCACTCGATCTTTTCTGATGAGTAGCTTGCTCCAACGTTGTCTCCATTGATTCCAATCTAGACCGTAGAAAATCCAGTTCTTTGTTGAGATCTGAATTCGTTTCCGACAGTTCAATGCACTGCTCCTCACTAATGTCGATCTTACACTCAGCTTTTGCAACCTTTTGTTTCAGTTCTTCGATTAATGTTTCCATGTCCCAAATAGCCGTATACAACATGTTCTGCTGTTCTTGGCTTGCCTCTGACGATGCCCTAGCATGTTGCAACTGTATATCCAACTCCCTTAACTGTTTCTCGAGTACACTCACCTTTTTTGCATTGCTCTCATTACTGCCTTTGAGAAAGTCGAGCTCGTCTGTCATTTCCACGTTCGTCTCCGTCAAATGCGTCACTTTTTCCTCCGCATTTCCAGCCCGATTTTCGGCGGCATATGCGTCCTCCCTTAATGACTCAATTTCACCTTCCATTTCTTTGACGTGCTCTTGACCCTTTTCAATGGAAGCATTGGCCTCAAAAAGCTGAGACTCGGTTTTGCTTACCTTTTCTTCGAGCATTACGACCGTATCTCTTAAAGCTGTAACTTTGGCATTGTCCAGCATGAGCTCTGCAATGGTGCTATTGAGTTTCTGGATTGAAGTTTCTTTCTCGTTTAACTTCTTGATGCAATCTTGGAGCTTCAATTTTAGATCTTCTTCCCTCTTGCTTGAACTGGAAAGACTGAAGTTAATAATTTGATGTTTTCCCAGCATTTCTTTTGAGATTCCCATAAATACTTCAGCTCGATTATCGGCCTCTAAGAACCGGCCCCAAGCAGCCTCTGCCGCCTCTTCCATGCATATTGCAACTTGCTCCATTAACCGTATCTTTGACTTTAGATCTTCTTCGTTTTGTTTGACCTCGACCAACTTCTTGTCGAGTTCCAGCTCCCTTGCAAGAGATATTTCCAGCATTCTGAGAACACGCCGTTGTTCACCTGTCGCCATTTGAGGCCTCCATTCTGTCGTTGCCAAATGGAGTTCTTCTTTCACACCCTTCTCCCAGTCATGTTTATCTGTTAACAAGAAAGTATGAAAAACATTAAATAAATAATATATATGTATGTACATATTAAAATGAAAATTCATTTAGACCTACATTCATTTTGCTTGAAAACAAATGAAGTCATCTGCAACTTAGCTAGTCTTATCTTGATCTCCAGAATACAGTCTTGTGACTGTTTCAGCACGCTCTCAGAATCACGCAATTTACCTGCCAGCCCCTTGAGCAATTCCGTTGAATGTTCACAAGAAAGTATCTTACCAAGTGCATCAACAGTTAGATCTTGAAGATCGGTGATTAGATTGTCCAGCTCAGTCAGCTCGAAATTCAGTACAGAATACAAAAGATCAAATGTTAAAGCCTTTTCAATAAACTCAGCAGAGATGTTATCGTCTTTGAAATCGATGGCCTCAATATTATGTTTCCCAGCCAAAACCTGAACTAAAAAATTCTCTAAATTTGCTAACTTCTCTGAAGAGTAGGCTAAGGCCATATCCACTTCAGACGACACTTTCAACGCATTCTGCAATTCTTTGTCATTCTCAGAGTTGTAAGGTAGGCCATCTTGCAAAAACTTTTGCATGTCTGGATCAGCAATATCAGATGAAATAGCAACTACGTCGTTGCTCACCATTGCAACGCTGTTTTTTATTGAAGGCTATAAAACATATGACCAGAAAATAAAAAGGGGTCAACGCTGGAAAAACACATAGAAGGTGCAGAGAATCAAAAGGACATGGGATAAAACACACACACAGAGACAAACACAAAACCTTAATGTATTACACAATTTACATGTGACTCCTAGGACAAAAAAAAAACCCAGAATGATAACTAGTTGAACATAAAGAACCAAAGTTTTATTTGACAGTTGCATATATAAGAAGCACAAAGAAAGTCCATTACATCACTGGTCTTCACATTCCTCAAACAGGAAACAGGACATAAATACATAATGCCAAAACATTAATGTGGTCTACTAATTTACAACCAAATTTTGCCATTTCATAGGCCAAGCTTTTCTTACAGATTCAACCACAATACAACAAGATGGCCAGCATAGTGAAAGCTTAAACTGGGGAGACATTAACAAAAGCAAAACCCAAACCAAGGCAATCATGAAAAGGGAATCTTGCACTCGATAGCAAACTCAATTTGTTGCTTGTGTTTGTGTTTGGATTGTTTCACACTCATTAGGCTATAAACACTACCAAAATCTTAACAATATTTTTAATTATACTTCATCATTGCTGCTTCACATGCAAACTTGCACTACCTTGCACCAAACAAGAAAAAAAGTAAGCATTGGAAATTGCAATAATCCGATTAACAGACAATACAGTTATCTTGGTAACAAAGAACTAGTAATTCTACAATCAATCCATCATAACCCACCACACAAAACCAAGAAATTAATACCAATCTAAGAAAGCTTTCCAAAATCCTAAGTCTTCCCCTCAAAATCACAAAACCAACCAACTATCTACAACCATTCTTGATCAAAGTCAACACCTTTGGCCCAGCTCAAAAGTAGAAGAAACCTCAACCTGTCTTTATTTTTCTAATCCTTTTTTTTTTTTTTTATGTTCTTACATAAAACAAAGATAAAGTTCATACCTTGGAGAAAATACTATGTGGGTCTTCTCGAAATCAGGAAATCATAGGTCGCATTAAATGATTCATAACTCCTGAGCTGCTCTTAGCGGTGGATGCTAACATGAGCCGTGGTGCTCTGTGCGCCTGTGAGGTCAACTTCAGAGACTTGTTGGTGGATCAGTAAAAGTAACTTCTCTAGTTTGAATCAAAGATTTCTGACCAAACTGAATTTTGTTCAAATCTTTTTACATGTCCCACTCAGTTTTAACAATTATCCTGTGTTTAAATGGTTTCCAAAAGTGTTGCATAGGTGTATATTAACTAATATTGCAGGATTTAATGGAAATTATGATTAGTGGGCAACTATGATCAAGACAAATCAACATAAACGACAACAAAAAGCACATAAAAGGGAATATTAGTGGGCCCACTACGCGCTCTTCTAGGGTGAGTTTTAATTTTTTTACTATAAAATACTCTTAATAAATATTAAATACTCCATATAATATAGTGTCATTAATATGATAGATTGTATAAGAAAAATTAGGAAAAACATGATATTATTTTCCATTCTTATGTTATTATTTTCCATTCTTATGATATAGTGTCATTAATACTGCTATGTTTGGAAGAGAATTTCAAAGACAGGATTTTGGACTTCAAAATCCTAAACTATGTTTGTTTTCAATTTTAAAATTGGACTAGTGTTTCATCCGTACGTTGCACGGAATAAAATATTTAAAAAATATAATTATGTAGTTTGATATGTTGAAAATATTTTATGTTTAATAACTAAATATTAATTTATATAAAAATATTTGAATTTAGTTGAATGAACAATTTAATTTATATATCTTCAATTTATTTATTTAACTAAGTTGTAGTATATAAAAATATTTGAATTTAGTTGAATGAACAATTTAATTTATATATCTTCAATTTATTTATTTATTTAATTAACGTGAATATAAAAAAATTTATAATGTTAAACATAATGTAAGCTTATTTGAACTAAATAGTACAGAAATAAAAGTGTGAATCAATTTACATAATAAATTACCATTCATAAACTACAAATTTTGAAAAATTTCTTTATATACAACTACGTAGTTAGTTAGATTATTCATTATATATTTTTTGAAACTATAGTTGGTGAGATTAAAGAGATTAAATAAAATAGTATATTAACATCATCAAATTACATTCAAACATATAAAGTATATGAGATTGTGCTTTTAATCGTGGGATTGTCTAATATATTAAATAACAAAAATAATTAATATAAGGGTTATGACTAAATTAACCTTTCAATATGAATTTTAATATACATAATCTAAACTAATCACATATATATATATATATAAGTTCAAATATAATTTGATACATAAATGGAAAAACATCAATTTAGACTGAATTACAAATTTTTCTATTATTAATCTAAAATCTTGGAACATTCCAATTAATATTTTAAATTATCACTTAGAAAGATTTTTCTTGTTTTGATTACTACCTCCGTCCCAAAATAAATGACGTTTTAGCAACTAAAATTTGTCCCAAAATAATTGTCGTTTTCATATTCCAAAGCATATTTACATGCAATATACCAAATATGCCCCTATTTACTCACCTCAAATTAAATGTGTTAAAGAGATAAAAGTTCTTCATTAATTAAACTTAAATAGGGGTAGATTGGACTTTTTATCACATTTCTTAATATATGTGCAGAAGGCTAAAAAGTCATTTATTTTGGGGACGGAGGTAGTATAAATGTTTAAGTATATTACTTCTTTTATTTAATTCTTGAACTTTTTATCGGAATAAGAATTATATAAAATAAATAATGTGTGCATTATATTTCAAAGTAATGTAAGATTCCATTAATTTTGCCATCCACATATTTGAGTTTCAAAATCATTATTACAGTTGTTCACCTAATTCTTTAAACTACTCCCACAAGTGTACGGTGTAGATCGTAGATACGGCAAGCAAGGTCGATCCCTCAGAGATTATCGTTAGAATTGATTAATTACCTAAATTTTATCCCTAATTTTATCTAGGAATCGAATTCAAAAGATGTTGAATTAATTATACTAACTAAAAATGCAATTAAAAATCACGAGGTTAAACAATTATTCTAAGACAGGTTCTAGAACATGCTTTCATCCAATTCTCCCCTCAACATCACCTTGATCAATCCAATTTCATTGATTAATAATCCTATATGAGCAATCACGAATATCAAATTAAAAGCTCTCTCGAGTCAATTTAACCGGTTGATTATTATGCTATCAGAGGTATCTCTACTCAATCTGATATAACACAACAACTCCCAAAAGCACCTAGGATTGAAAATCTCATCACATATGTCATTTATCTCTCGATCTCATGCTGCATATATGTCATGTGTTTACTCTTCCGTAATTAAATCTCCTCTCTCGAATTTTGACTTAACTACTTAAACATGCTCAATTAGGGGCCCTCCAATCAAACAAGCAATCAAATCATAAACACATGAATAGGATCGAAAAATCAAGAAATTGAATTAAAATCAAAGATCCATCAAGGTTTGAATCGAACTACTTACATATCCTAAAAACCTACGAAAATCTAGCCAGACATAATATTAATCAAAATCATAGACAAAATTGATAACATTATGTCAAAACCAAAATTCAACAAAAAGTAGAAAAGTAGAAAGAAAAACTCTAAGATGACGATCTCGCGATTCTCGATCTTTGAATTCTCCTTCGTATTTCCTTCTGGATGCTCTCAGAAATTGTGTTTTCTCTCTATAAATGCTTGTGTCTTGATTTCTGGAATTATTGGGGTAGATATATCTCCTTGGGAGTCTTGGAGGTCAAGGAATCGGATAAAAATCATCCAAAAGTCGAGTTTTAGATGGATTAGGTCACCCGGGCATGGTCGTGCCCCACGGCACGGCCAGACCGTGCCCCGCTGCATCTCGCTTGCCTGCCGCGCACGACCGTGCCCCCAGACACGGCCGTGCGTGCGCGGCCGCCTGACTTTCTGGACATTCGCGCACGGTCGTGCGCCAGTGCACCCTGACCGTGCGCGGCTGCACCTGTCCGTGCCCCAGTGCACAGCCTCATTTTTCCTCGTTTTCGACCTCGTTTCCTCCTCGTTTCTTCCTCAATCCTTAATCACATTTGAAATTCATACTTTTTCCACTAAAATCATGAAACTTAGCAACCAAAACGTCAAATGCAACTAATATATGAAAAGTAACAAAATTGCTATAAAAACGTACACAAACGCACTCAATCGATCATAACATTGTACGCAAAGCTATAGCAAAATTGACACTTATCAATTTCCCCCAAACTTAAACCATTGCTCGTCCTCGAGCAACATTAAGAACTCTTCTTCAACACAAATCACCAAAGAATGAACCAAGTTTCACAACCAAAGACTCAAAACACTTAATCAAAATCGAAACTTTCTAAACTTAAGCAAACACTCCAAACAATCCACAATCATGCACTTCAAGGAGTAATGAACCTCACAAGGTAAACGTGTATCACTCACGCTCAAAAGTGTATAAAATAGGTCGTGTATACGCTCAAATCAATTAATCAAGTAACACCCACCATAGGCTTGCAAATCGTCTCACTTCTCCACCACTTTCGTACATGTGAATATAAGAATCAAAAAGGACTTTCATTTGGACGCAATGAGGCTCTTTGGACAAGGTAGGAAAATTTGGATTAAAGTGACTATAAAAGCATATGATTGCAGCTACTTCAACAGTTTCTACCTTGAATCACGAATTTTTAAATCTCCATGAAGTTTCTTCAACCAAAAAAATCGCCTATTTCCACATGAGTTCCAGAAATTATTTCAAAAGGACTTACTCAATCGAGTTCCAGAAAAAGGCACAACTCAACTAAGTGTCCAACTTACATCAACAAGGCACAACTCATGCACAAAATTTATTTTCCACCAATCACTTCCTCATTCTCTTTTTTTTTTTTTTTCTAGCCACACTTTTTTTTTTCCAACACTACCAATTCTTTCAACTCTATTTACTTTTCCCAATTACTCAACTCAAACTCTTTTCACCCGATCACTTTTCATCCAAGCTTTACAATCATATAAAATAGGTAGGCTCAAAAGATACGGATTATTCACACGATTATTCGGCTAGTCAAAGAAATAAGGCTTAAAGGCTCAAAGGGGCTAACTAGGAAATTATAATGATTTTGGTAGGGAAATATTTGGCTAAGTGACTAAAACAAATCAAAGATGGCCTTAGATCATTTTCAAAAATTCACATGCACATGTGGTCTCAAAGGAGATACCAAAGCAAGTTCTAGAGATGTATACAACACAATTGATACTCACTCAATCAAGAAAACAAGACTCGATGTAATGTCAAGTCAAGGCTCAAATCTACTCGGCTTGTTTTCATACTCCTCAAAATACACAATCATTTCATGCTCAAAATATTCACCAAAATCAGAAAATTCCAACTCAATCAAGCAATAGATCGTCAAGATCATTCAACTCAATTCATGCTTTTTAAAGATCGAGAATTCAAATCACATATTTTTTCCAAAAAAACCAAAAGATCATCATCCATCCTAAAAAAAAATCTAATCCTAGAAAAAAATCTACCTAAAAAGCAATAAACGTGCTAATGCAATAAGATCATATGTGCAGCTAAAATGTAATGCAAAAATCCATTGTCATTTTTCTTTAATCTCACAACCGTCCCCCCCAAACTTATTTGTCATCAATTCCAAAGAGGACAATTAATAAAATCAAAAGAAAAAATGCAATGGAAAACTCACAAACCTTTTTTCTTCCTTTTCTTCCAATTGGGTACAAGATTTGAATTATCATTACCCAAAAATGCATATTGAAGATGGTCGAGAAGTGGCTTGAGTTCCAGAGCAGGAGCGTCTTGAACGGGGGTTTTCTCCTCAGGGCCTTCTTCATGGTCTCGTTTTTTCATCTTTTCTCCCATTTTCTTCGCTGAAAATTCCTGCAAAGCATCCAAATAATACATCTCATCAATTACATGCTCATTTTCGAAATGCAAAATTTTATCTTGAGTAGTAAGAGATTTCGATAAACAGAGCTCCATCGAATCATTCATCAAGATACGATCCACTTGCTCCTCCACACAAAAGTCCACAACATCAACAAAGCTGCACGTTTCTCTATCATCGTGAAATTTCATTGCCTTGTAAATGTTGAACAACACATGTTCATCATTCACTCTTAACGTGAGCTCGCCTTTTTTGTATGTCAATTAACGCTCTTCCCGTGGCTAAAAATGGACGTCCTAGAATCAAGGGCACGTCGTGATCCTCTTCCATGTCTAGGACCACAAAATCCACCGGAAAAATAAATCGATCAACTTTCACTAACACATCTTCAATGATTCCCTTAGGATATGTTATCGACCTATCCGCTAATTGCAACGTAACCGTTGAAGGCTTCACATCTCCAAGCCCAAGCTTTTGAAAAATTGAGAATGGCATAAGATTGATACTTGCACCTAGATCACACAATGCCTTATCAAAATAAGATTCACCAATTACGCATGGAATTGTGAAACTTCCCGGATCCTTCAACTTTTGTGGTAACTTCCGTTGTAGGATTGCACTACATTCCTCCGTTAGATTTCACTCGTTCAAATTCTGCTATCTTTCTCTTCTTTGACATCACATCCTTCAAGAATTTTGCATAATTCGGCATTTGTTCCAAGGCATCTGCAAAAGGAATGTTAATGTGAATTTTCTTGAAAATTTCCAGAAATTTTGCAAATTGTGAATCCAACTTTTTCTTTTGGAATCTTTGAGGAAAAGGAAGAGAAGTAGTAGTAAAAGGTAATGGAGAGTTAGAAATCGATTTTGGCTTCTCAGCCCCTTTTTGTGATATATGATCTTTTTCTTCCTCCATCACCTGATTTTCTTCTTCTTTCTCCATCTCTTGCTCTTTCTCGATTGGCATGCTTGGCCCTTCATAGTTCGTTCCACTTCTCAAATTGATGGCTTGACATTGCTCCCTTGGGTTAATCTCTGTCGTACTTGGATATTGCCCTTGCTTGTATTGGTTTCCCAAAATTGTAGCAAGCTGTCCCATCTGCACTTCCAATGCTTTGAGACGAGCATCCAATTGTCTTTCCGAAGATTTGGCTTCTTTAAAACGCTCATCCGTACTTTTTATGAATTCCCTCATCAAATCCTCAATTGGTTGCTTCCTTGGCTCATCAATCATTCCATTTGTAACGGAAAACCCTGAAGGAGGTTGCAAACAATTATTATTGTTTGCATATGAGAAGTTCTCGTGATTCCTCCCATCGTGCTTGTACTGATACATGCCTCTGTTTCGGAAATTGTTATTGTAATTTTGCCCGCCCAAATAGTTGATGTCCTCCACTTCTTCTTGTGGTGCAACTTCACGATTTTGATTTCCTAATTGCGCTTCATTTTGATTTTTAAACTCGGTCATCATTGATACTAGAGCTGCCATTTGTGTAGTCAAGGCTGAGATTTGATCATTACTTTGCACTTCAGCTACCTTTTTATATGTATTCCTCTCAGACGGCCATTGGTAGCTGTTGGTTGCCATTTCTTCAAGAATGTACATAGCATCTTCCGGACACTTTGCCAACAATGCTCCACCTGCTGCAGCATCAATCATTGCTCGAGTAGGCTCAAACAGTCCATTATAAAAGAAACAAACTTGTTGGTCCTCCGGAAAACCATGTTGTGGGCATCTTCTAAGCATGTCTCTAAATCGTTCCCAAGCTTCTCCCAAAGACTTCCCATCAAGTTGTCGGAATTGTGTGATCTCACTTTTCAGTCTCAACGTCTTACTTGGGGGAAAGTACTTGAAGAGAAAACGGTTGCTCAATTCTTCCCATGTAGTGATTGATCCGGGTGGAATGGATGACAACCACAACTTTGCCTTATCTCGTAAAGAGAACGAGAATAATCGAAGTCTGATTGCATCTTCAGAAACTCCGTTGAACTTGATCGTGTCACATACTTCCAAAAATTGCGCCAGATGCGCATTCGGGTCTTCCAAGTGGCTTCTACCAAACTGATTTTGTTGAACCATGTTAATCAACGCCGGCTTCAACTCAAAATTGTTTGCATTGATAGGGGGTCTTACAACCCCCGTCCATTTTGTCTCGGTTGGAAGTAATCTCGGATGGCCCTTTGGTTGGGAGCTCCTTGTGGAATATTGTCTTCCATTTGACTAAATAACTGTCTCCGTGTTCTATTACGTCTACAGGTAGCTTCAATCTCTGGATCAACTGCAATCAACGCTGCCTTTTTAGAGCGCGTGTTCATGCACTATCTGCAATATCCACAAGCAAATATCAAACACTCACAATAAAATAATGACAAACTGAAATAAAATATAAAAAAAATCCTAGATTAAAATCAAAAAAACAAATCTAGATATCAACTATCCTAACGTCTAGTCCCCGGCAACGGCGCCAAAAACTTGTTCACCTAATTCTTTAAGCTACTCCCGCAAGTGTACGGTGTAGATCGTAGATACGGCAAGCAAGGTCGATCCCTCAGAGACTATCGTTAGAATTGATTAATTACCTAAATTTTATCCCTAATTTTATCTAGGAATCGAATTCAAAAGATGTTGAATTAATTATACTAACTAAAAATGCAATTAAAAATCACGAGGTTAAACAATTATTCTAAGACAGGTTCTAGAACATGCTTTCATCCAATTCTCCCCTCAACATCACCTTGATCAATCCAATTTCATTGATTAATAATCCTATATGAGCAATCACGAATATCAAATTAAAAGCTCTCTCGAGTCAATTTAACCGGTTGATTATTATGCTATCAGAGGTATCTCTACTCAATCTGATATAACACAACAACTCCCAAAAGCACCTAGGATTGAAAATCTCATCACATATGTCATTTATCTCTCGATCTCATGCTGCATATATGTCATGTGTTTACTCTTCCGTAATTAAATCTCCTCTCTCGAATTTTGACTTAACTACTTAAACATGCTCAATTAGGGGCCCTCCAATCAAACAAGCAATCAAATCATAAACACATGAATAGGATCGAAAAATCAAGAAATTGAATTAAAATCAAAGATCCATCAAGGTTTGAATCGAACTACTTACATATCCTAAAAACCTACGAAAATCTAGCCAGACATAATATTAATCAAAATCATAGACAAAATTGATAACATTATGTCAAAACCAAAATTCAACAAAAAGTAGAAAAGTAGAAAGAAAAACTCTAAGATGACGATCTCGCGATTCTCGATCTTCGAATTCTCCTTCGTATTTCCTTCTGGATGCTCTCAGAAATTGTGTTTTCTCTCTATGAATGCTTGTGTCTTGATTTCTGGAATTATTGGGGTAGATATATCTCCTTGGGAGTCTTGGAGGTCAAGGAATCGGATAAAAATCATCCAAAAGTCGAGTTTTAGATGGATTAGGTCACCCGGGCACGGTCGTGCCCCACGGCACGGCCAGACCGTGCCCCGCTGCATCTCGCTTGCCTGCCGCGCAGGACCGTGCCCCCAGACACGGCCGTGCGTGCGCGGCCGCCTGACTTTCTGGACATTCGCGCACGGTCGTGCGCCAGTGCACCCTGACCGTGCGCGGCTGCACCTGTCCGTGCCCCAGTGCACAGCCTCATTTTTCCTCGTTTTCGACCTCGTTTCCTCCTCGTTTCTTCCTCAATCCTTAATCACATTTGAAATTCATACTTTTTCCACTAAAATCATGAAACTTAGCAACCAAAACGTCAAATGCAACTAATATATGAAAAGTAACAAAATTGCTATAAAAACGTACACAAACGCACTCAATCGATCATAACATTGTACGCAAAGCTATAGCAAAATTGACACTTATCAACAATATTCCACTATTAAAAAAATTGTGAATTCAAAAAAATAATTTTATTATGGAACACAATTTTCATAAATTATAGGGTAACCGACACAAAATAAAATATTGATGAAAAAAAATATTATGAAATATCAAAGTCAATTTTTATTGTGGGAAATAATTTTCATAAATCATGTTCTCCATGGTTCAAGTAATCAATTAGCAACAATATACATGTTGTATTTTGACACTAACCATTTTTAGTGGATTAAAACAATAGATTGGATGCAATGTATGTAGGCCTTTTTAGAACCTTATTTTGCAAATTTATTTCTAAGAATATAATGAGATATTTGGGCACAAAAATACAAAATAACTATCTTTTACAATGTTTTTCAAGAAACAAAAACAAAATTTCTCTTGCATTTTCTTAATTTTAAATCTTCAAAATCTCTAATCCAAAATCAGAATCTCTCGATTCCGAATTTCTGCACAAAATAATTTGAATTAGTAAAATAATATAATATTAATATTACATGATAATAAGAACAATCAATATACAATACTAATAAAATAAAACATATGTGAATAATAATTCTTCAAGATACAATTAACAACAACAACTTAAATCATTCAAAAAATGAACACTATGATCATTAATTATTGATCTAAACTATATAATTAAATATATCTAATAAATCAATTCATACCCAAATAAATATGCAAAAAGAAGAAGAAGAAGAAGAAGAAGAAGAAGAAATCATCTGATACATGAAAACATAATGTTTGGTGTGCAAAATTTGAGAAATTGTGAATGGAAAAGACATGAGTGAATTCCAAGTTTATTTTCTCATATTTATAGTGAAAGATATGCTTATTAGATATGAAATTAGTTCAGTTATATATGGTATAAACGTAATTGATTGTTATTATAGTTGCATAATTTTGGGTTTCTTTTTTTGGAAAATATCAAATGTATGATCTTCTATATAATTAAGTTATAAAATTTGTATTTATTTGGCTAATATATATATATATATATATATATATATATATTATCATCATCAATTACTAATAAACTTCACATCCAAAAGATTTATGTTGATTCTTTTTTTAATAAATAATATCTAATGATAATTGTATCACATTAAAATGTATCACATAGAATTGTTGACCTTATCTATATATGGTAATTATCTCCATAAAATTATTGTTTTATTTAAGCATACAATATATAATTACGTAATTACCATATATGATATGTATAATTACCATATATTTCAATTTTCATATTTAGAAATATCTAATTGTATGTAGAGAATGTATAATAGAAATCAATAAAAATATAAATGAAAAGATTTATACTGATTATTATTTCATAAATAATATCTAATGATAATTGTATCACATAGAAATGTATCACATAGAATTGTTGACCTTATCTATATATGGTAATTATCTCCATAGAATTAGTGTTTTATTTAAGCATACAATATATAATTACATAATTACTATTAAGTAATTTAGTAAGCATAATGGAATATATTGATACACCAATTTAGTAATCAATTAACCCTATAGCATGTGTAAGCCAATCAATTAACCGTATTTAATTAATTAATTTCATATGAGTTATCTAATCTAATGAAATCATTTAATTTTTTTCTAGATGATATGTATAATTAGCATATATTTCACCTTATGTATATAATATTTTAGCAAACTTTAAATGCACGGATATAAATTTATCACATAGAATTTATATAACATAATAATTATAATTATAATTATTGAGATCTAGACATGGAAATATTAAATAAACTTAAAGGTAATTAGATCATGTAATTATAATTAAATACTACATATAATTTCCTTATATATAAATATATTAAATATGACTTATATTTATTAAATTAAATAAAAAACATTTCCTGATTTGGCAATGTAGTTTTGGCGGGAAAATCTTACTATTACTTTTTTTAGAAACTATTGTGTTTTTATATATACTAGTTTTTCACCCGTGCGATGCACATAATTAAATTTTCTTAAAGATAAAATCATAAATTTATTTATATTTACAATATTTGAAATTTAAAAATTATATATAAATTTAATAACATAAAATAAGTGATTTAAATATTTTGAATATTTAATTAATGGAGATTAATTTTATATATTGTAAATAAATATTATTATATTTTTTATTATAAGGTTGTGGACATTATTATTATGTAATGGATGATATTGAAAAATCAACCAAATTCATAAATTAAATTTTTTGTAACACTTTTTTATAAACAACATTTGTGAGGATGTTCCTTTACTTGACTTCTTTATCACATGTTAAGATCTTTAAACCAAGAAATCAACGGGAGAAACAAAAAAAAAAAAAAAGAAATTAAAACGACAAAATATTCTTGATGCAAGGAAAAAAAAAAGGGTCAAGATATATCCATAAGATTATTTCTTAGGAGTTCCAGTCATGTTCTTTGTTGACAACAATCTTTAATTTCTTCTATTTGATAAAAGTCGAATATTTATCGTTTAATCACTTTTTCACTTGACATTTTTCTCAAACACTTTCAAATGTAATCATCTTATGAGAACTAACATTTCATAAAAATGAAATAATCGATAGAAAGTATGATAAAAAGCTATATTTATGTCTCTTTGAGAAATAAAAACAATCAGATATACAAATTATGTATATGATTGGAAATTATTTAATAAAGATCAACATTTGATTTAAATTATAAAAAATAAAATATTCACAAATATGATTCATCTACTTAATACAAAAATTCATAAAAAAAATACTCCGCCTTCACGAACGTATAGTAACTCACTTGCCCTAAAAAACCAAATGATAATTTGAAAAATATTATTTGTGTCAATTAATCAATTTAAATGTGAAAAAACTTGATTTATTTTAAGTTTAGCTATATAATATTTTCAAAGCACCAATATTTTTCATTATATTTTGATTTAAACATTCTATTCTTTAAAAAATTACTTGAATTTGATAAAGAAACTTTTATAGATAATAAGCTTTTGAGTAATATCTATTAACATATATTTAATTTGTTTTGCTTTAAAAATAATATCTTTAGTAGTCTTATAATATTTGATATATGTAGTTCTATTTATTTACAGTTGAGATGTACATTGTATATAGATGTTATTTTGTGAGATTTAGGTGATCATTAAATAAAATAATACCTTAAGGTCATCATATTACATTTTCAAACGCATTAAATAGATGAGATCGAGATTTTAATTGTGGAATTGTCTAGTATATTAAATAACAAAATTTAATAAGAGAGCTTATGGCATGTAAATTAACTCTATTTTTTATATGGATTTTAATATACATTAACTTAAATTAATTTAAAATGGATTTTAATCTATAAATAGATATACGTCAATTTTATTTAGACTCAACTACAAAGGTTAATATTAATTTAAAATTTTGAATTGGAACAATCAAATTATTATTATAAATTATCAGTTAGAACAATTTTTTTTGTTTCAATTATGATTTTCAAGTATGTAATATTTTTTAGTCGATCCTAAATTTTTTTAGTGGAATAAGGATAATATATAAAAAAAATTGTGCATTATTAAAATGTAAAAATATATTCAATTTTTAATACTGATTACATTTTTCAATAAAAAATTCAATAAATTTTGCTATCTTCACATTTTAATTACAAAATAATTTGTACAATATTCCTCTATTAAAAAATTGTGAATTCGAAGAGACAAATTTTATAATGAAACATGATTTTCATATATTATAGAGCAATCATCCCAATATAATATAATGATAAGAATCAGGACTCTTAAATTCGAATTCATGCAGCAAAAAAAAAAAATTAGAATAGGCAAAACAATACAATATTAAATAACAATAAGAGGAATTAGTATACAATACAAATAAAGTTACATCTTGTAAACAATGATCTTCTTTCAAATATGAATAACAATAAAAGTTTGAATCATTCAAAAGTGAAGGCAACATTATGAGTAAGTCTATTGTGAATCAAGTGCATGGATCTTAGATCCATGCACCCGGGTCGGATCCGAGTCAGGGGGGACCGCACTTTTTTTATTCGCTCATGATTTTTAAAAAAAATCACATACCAATAGTATATGTTAGACATACATTTACGTTATGTTATACATATCTTTAAGTTATGTTAAACATACCAGTTCTGCCCAGATTCCATGTCTTGTCTTTTTTTGGCTTGATTTTTGAATTTTGGCACATACCACTATGTTATGTTAGACATACATTTATGTTGTGTTAGACATACCTTTATGTATACTTAAACATACCTTTGTATATGTTAGACATACCTTTATATATAGTTAAGCATACCTTTATATATGTTAGACATACCTTTGTATATAGTTAGACCTACCTACACATGCTTGGTCTAACTATACACAAAGTTGGTTTAATTATACACAAAGGTTGGTATATTGGAGCGAATTTTAGGTGAGCTTCAGCACAAGTGTTCAGCGCGTGGGAGCGCATGCATGCGCGTGGGAGGTGCGTTTTGGGCACGTGAATGGGTCCAGATCCGTGCAACCGGTGCATAAAAGTTTTTGCCCAACATTATTACTTGCGATACAAACTGCAAAAAAAAAAATTGATTGTTATTGTAATTGCAAAAATTTGGGGTTTTTTTTTTAAATTTCAAATTAAGATTTTCTATATATGTTTTAAAATATATATTTATTTAGCTTAATACAATATTATATCATCTTGATCAAATTAATTAACATTGCACATCCATAATATGACATAATAAATTGATTCTTGTAAATCAATAAGTTTCCATATATAATGACATTTGTAATCTTTAAATACGATAATTATGAAAATTTGAATTCCCTCATATTTATAGTGGATAATATGTTTTTTAGATATGAAATTAGTGTATTATATATGGTGTAGACATAATTGATTGTTGTTATGATTGCGTAAATTTGAGTTTTTTTTTTTTCCTTCTTCTTCTTCTTCTTGGTGAGAATCTCAAATTATAAGATCTTTTATATAAGTTTCAATAATTTGAATTAATGATTCTGAAATTATAATATTTTAAATATCTTTACCGTTTTTATTATTTTATGGTCATGAAATTTATTAAATTGTTGGAGATGAATGAATGACATAAAAGAGTGAATTAGTATAATCAAATTGGATAATTGATTGTTGTTATGATTGCGTAAATTTGAGTTTTTTTTTTTTTCCTTCTTCTTCTTCTTCTTCTTCTTCTTGGTGAGAATCTCAAATTATAAGATCTTTTATATAAGTTTCAAATTTGATAATTAATGAAATTTTTGGAAAGAATTCCAATGGTGATTTTTTTTCTTAATAATTATAATATTTTAAATGGCTTTACCGTTTTTATTATTTTATGGTCATGAAATTTATTAAATTGTTGGAGATGAATGAATGACATAAAAGAGTGAATTAGTATAATCAAATTGGATATTGACAACTTTGAGTCAATTAAATTGGATTTTTTTTTCCTCCAAAGAATATATATTGCTCTACTTTTCCTAAAATAAATAAAAGATATTTGATGGTAATAGTTGACATGTATATATGCACATTGACTATATATGTATTTATATATTTAATCTAAATATATATTAAATATTTAATGAATAAATAAACATAATGATATTTTTTACATGCATATTAAATTATATAATATATATATATTATCATTGAATGGAATAATTGTTTTGTTATCTATATGATATTATGATTATGATAATATATGATGTAAATAAATCATATAAATCATATATATACACATATTGTTTAAATAATATCATAAATATATGAATTGAGATGTCAAATCACCAAAATTAAATATTTATAGTAAGTGAGAGAGCATAAATAAATAAAAAGTATATTTAAATAATTAACTAATTACAATTTTATTATATATATCTTTATATATATAAAAACACAAACATTTCCTCAAATAGTAATGTTAAAATTTTCCCGCCTAAAACATCTTGCTAAATGTGGAAATATTTTTTATTTATTAAAATAAATGATAAATGATAAATTATGTTTGATGATACGTATATTTATGGAAATGATATAATAAAATAACTTTTTTAACATAATTGTCAATATGGTACTTTAATTATTAATTTCAATTCATATATATTTATAATATCATTTAAACAATATGTGTATCTACATATGATACATATATATGATTAATTTACGTCATATAATATCATAATTATATATCATATAAATATTAAAAAATTAATTTATTCCATTCACAGATAATATATATGATTTAATATGCATGTAAATATATGCAAATATATATATATATATTATATACTTTTTACCTTTACAAAATAATATAATATATAAATAGGTGTATGACATATGCATACACACACATATATATATATATATATATATATATGTAGGAGAATATTTTCTGAAACAATAAGGTAAAAAATTTCCCAAAAATAATTTTATCATCTAAAGGTCTCATCCTAAATATGGAAATTCAGAAATAATAAATAAAAAATAAAATTTTAACTATGTGACTTTTAAAGTGGAGATGTAAATGGAATATTATGATTGATTTTCGTAAATTGTGCTAATTGATTATTTATTAATGATTTTGTTAATTGATTACTCATCAAATTTTAATTTTTAATTTGGAAATCAATATTCTTCCATAAATAAACTAGACTTACAATTTTTAATTTGTATATCTATGGAAGAGTTATGACAAAAAATCTTCCACATATTTGTCTATATGGTTAGTCAACTTTCATTATTAAATTTCAATTGATATATTTATGATATGATTTAAATAATGTATATAAATATTATTAACGTAATATCATCAATAATATAAACATTGATTATATACAATAATATAAATATAGATATGATTTGATATTCAAATGAATAATATATATATATATATATTATAATTCATTCCACAATAAAACGATATAATACATATATTAATTGAAATTTGTTTCAAGGTGACACATTTTTCTTCACTTTACATATGTTTACTTAATTATCTATGACTTAAAAATCGTTTATTTATAAATGGAAAATTTTATATTGATTATTTTTTTCATAAATAATATCTAATGAGAATTATATCACATAGAAATGTAAAATGACATTTGCATGATTTATGAGATATATATACTAATAAAATTTGTAATATTCATTATTGTGAAACATAATTTTTTTGGGATTTATGTTTGTATTAAAATTTTAAATAATTTGTTATGCATATATATAAACATCCGACGTGAAGATGAACTATATTTTGATAAATTTTTATCTTTATTTATATAAAAATCAAAATATTGTCTAAAACAAATGATTTTCCATCCAAAAGTCAGATATTATAAATAAAAATAAAATGATGAATTTATATGATAAAAAAATCATCTATTTAAATAAAAATGTTTTCCTTTAAAAATGAAGAGTTAAATGGAATAAAGTTATTGATTAGTTTCATAAATTATGGTATTGACTATTTATAAATGATTGTGGTAATTGTTGTAACTAATTTATTAATCAAAATATTCATTTTAATTTGAGATTTGAATATTCATTTTCCGTAAGTAAATGTCACACAACTCTATCCATTATGAGGTATATAATTATATACTATCATTAGCATACATTGATTATTTAATTGACTATTTGAGATATATAATTATTTTGTCGTTGATTCTACCAATTAAACTAGCATATATAGATATCACAAAATATGATATTTAAAATTAAAATTAAAATTGATTATCTTAAATTATGTTAATTACCTGATATAATCAACAATCATACATTATAAATAATAAAAATTTATCTTGGTTTGATTCACTCGCTCTTATTCTGTTATTTTATGTATCACTTTTGAACGATTCTTGGAAGGGTAAGACATCCTTAGAGGTAAAAATTATAAATTGATGTTTATTTTGTTTGTTTTGTCATAAAATTATATTTGAGAATCACGTTGATGAATTTAATTATTGTTGGTTTTTATTTAGTGTTTATTATTATTATATGGAACTATAAAAATAATTCACTATTGAATGATTCGAGATTCTATGATATGTTATCTGATTGATTTGTGTTATTTCAAATTTTTTTATATGATTTTTATTTTACTTTATTTTTAACATGGTAGTATTATATATAAATTATTATTACTTCAATATAATTTAATTTTTTAAAAGCTTTGATCACTTCTTATATGCAGGTAATAACTGAAGAAATTTTGGCTTGCGACTTAAGAGTACATATTCACCAATTGTTGAAATATATTAATTGATTTTGACTTAGCAATCAAGATAGTGAAAGCTTGAAAGGTAATATGTTAGGGAAAATAAATCTGATTTTGGATTTATTTCAAAATGATGCACCATTCATGGTGTTAAGAATAAATATAGTGATTTATTTTGACGTATAAATGTATAAATATAATGGATGAAACAAGAGTTGTATTAGTTTTTTTGAGTTTTTTTACACTGAATGTTTGAATTACATGTAAATTCACAATATTAATTGTCAATTATTCTTTTGTCAAATCTAAAATAAAAAAATTATTGATATTTGATACATATACTTTTCAATTTTCTTGAAATATAGACATCATTGACCTTTTTTTTTATATATACATGTTAATATTATTTGTATGTATGTAATAATGATAGATTCAATATTATTAATCGCATAATTAATGATGCATTTAAATATTAATAAAACTCAAATGTATCAGTAGTATCCACTTTTTTCATCAAACTTATATTAATAAAAAAAATTGAACAAATAATAATTGGTATATGCATATAGTATGAGATTTTTAGTTTATTTATTTCTTAAAATATAGAGAATATTGTTTTAAAATATATAAGGTACGGTAAGGTTGAATTCTCAAGTTATATTTGGAAAAATATTAATAAATCATAAATATTACCTCAATGTAATATTACACATGTTGATACAATATATTGCATAAGTCAACTATTAAACTTAAATATCATATGATATATTTCGAAAATTAATTAGCAATTTATACTCATGTGATTCAATTTGATCACATTTTTAATAAATAATATATATAATATGTATTATGTTGATAATTACATGAATTTTAAAATATTATAATATGTAACCTCATGTCGGACTTTCTTAAAGTAATACATTTTTAGTCGTGGTCAATTATATATTTTTTTTTCAAACGTAATCAGTCGTTTTAGTTTGAAAATTTTGATGTATACAAAATATTGTAAGAGATAAGAACAACATAATAAATATTTTTAATTAAAAAAAGGTTCCAAATTTGTAATGTGTAAGTTTCTTTTTATTTTAGTTATTTTTTTCTTATAAATTTATATTAGGTTTGATATAGACATTTTCAATCACTTTCAACATTTTATAACAATAAAAACTAATAAAAAATATGTAACAAAATTTATTAAATACCGGTTCTAAAAACAAGTTTTTAGATGTTATTTGATTACATTACAAATACCAATATTAATATTGAATAAGAAATATTACTCTATTTCATTCAATTCTTATATTATATATATATATAAAGATATTATTATATATAAAATTTTATTTACATCGTACTTATATAAAACATTTTATTTTAAAATTTATCTCCATGCATCGCACGGGGTAAATACTAGTATAGACCTAATAAATCAATATCCAATTATTACAGTATTACCATATATATAGACACAGTAAATCAATCTTTAATTGTAATTCATAATTGATAAGGTTGTGAAACCTTTATTTATGGAATTAAGTTAATTCATAAATTATAATTTTGATATTTGATTACAATCAATTACCATAATTTGGTATTATTAAATTTAGATTAAAGGAAACATTTATATTTTCCTAATTTATCACAAATTTGATTACTTTTTTTTCACCTTTTTTTAACAATTTTATTTTTATTTATTTATTTCCTAATTTCTATATTTAGGATGAGGTTTGGGCGGGAAAATCATTGTCTTACTATTTTAGGCAATATTTATGTTTTTATATATATAAAGATAAAGATTACAAAATCCTAACATAATCATTATTACCTATATTTAATCATTCAATCATTAATAAATACATCTTTTCACAATAAAACTATTATATCAATATAATTTTTTACAATAAAATATTATATTCACCCACCTTTTCCAACATTGATTTAACATCTACAATATAATTCTACTCTACTAAATACTCATACAAACATTCATTTTCACTATTCACCTTTACTATAAAATTCAGGATTTCACCAAACCCACTAAAATCTCTTCCAAACATAACCTGAGGAATTTGGAACCATCTCATAGACAGACAGAAAAATTAGTAACTTTTAATTTAGAAGGATTGATTCAACCAAATTTGAGTTTTAAATGGGCCTCTGACCATATCCTAACCCTAGCTAGTATTAAAAGGCCTTGGCCCATTTACAATTCGAAATTATTGGTCTTGGTGCCGCTTGTCAGGCCCATACTATTTCTTCCCAGTAAATTTCTTGAATTTTGATGGGCCTTGGAGAATTTAAATATAATAGATATTTATATTAGGTTTTATTCGGATTGGGTTTATTTGAAAAGTAAAATTTAAAATGTATGTATTTCAAATTCTTGAATTAAAGATTCAGTGCATTGTAAATCCATCAAAATTACTTAAAAAGTAAATTTTAGATGAAAGTGATGGGTTTTAAACCCCTATAGTTCATATCAAAACCAATTGCAATTAAGATGATCATTCTCCAATTTAAATACTACATTAATTGTTAATATTCCCTCTGTGTCAGAATATGTGTCGATTTAGTAAATTACAAATAGAGTAAGAAGTCTTAATTAAAGTGGTTGATCCATCTCTTTTAAGTTTAATTATATATATACTACCATGTTTTTTGTTATTCTCAATGCTCATTTTGAAAATACTTAAATATTTAATTAACAAGAATAAACCTTTTGTAAGTTGGTTTGTCTCCCAAAATTAGTTTCCTAAGATGGATTAACTAGGGTTTTATGTATATTGAGAAGATAATTAATAAGAGTTATCAAACATGAATCATGGCAAATTTATAATTCCTTATCAGAAACCCTAATTGGAAGAGTGATTAGACATTCAACTAACCCATTGCTCTATTAACTCCACAGATTTGGGATGGTTAGGCAAATCTTTTTTATGTAGGGTTTACAAAAATTAGGAGAAATAATTGAATAGTGGATCACTTTAATCTTGTTTCAGATGATGGTAATTTGTGAAAATGATTGTACTCATCTATGTCACAATCTTTTATGATTAATAGGCCTTGTGATAGAGACAGCACTGTTTCCTTTCAAATAAAGTAACCAAATATTATTATTAGCTGTCCTTTTCATTTTCAGACCTATAATCTATTTATTGCACTTTGATGTTATTAAGGATCAACCCACATTGACCTAACATATTATTCCATATCTAACTTAATGAAGGAACAAAAGTGACAAAGTTTGCTCTAATTTGGCACCATATCATATAGCAGACCCTATACTTCCTAAAACAACTGGGCAAAAACTTTAGTTTCAATTCTAGCACGACGATGAGTTCTTACTTTCAAACTGATTTGAATGTGTTAAACACAACGTGTAAAATATCCGAACATACAGAAAGAGAAAATAAAATCAAAAAAACATGGCTTCTTCTACTTAGGATAGAATCTAAGACGACAAAGAAACTCATATCGCTCGGACTCATTCATCGAGTGAACATGACCAAAACTGTAACTGATGATGAACTCACCGTTCTTTTTAAAATAGTAATGATCTATACAATCAAATAATATTCTATATTATTTAAAAAGTGCATGGAGTTCAAGTTTGCTAGCTAGCTAGCTCCATCCTTATCGTTTGGAACTATCACATTAAGGCCATACAATGACATTAATTGGGTACATATTTGATAAGTGTTAGGCATAAGGCACTATTATATCACAATCAATCTTTGTTAGTTGGTCCCCATTTAATAAAGTTGTCTTTCTTTCTTTATTTATTTTATAATAATCTTTTGATTATTTGAAATAGTACTTCTAGTGAGAAATACACTTAACTAAGTTGTCAACATGTTGAGTAATCATATATTGCATGAAATTGAGAGAGAGAGAGAGAGATTGGTGAATGGTCATGTCCATAGATTGTGATTCCTTCCCACCTTACCATAAAATATATATATATATCAATGTACTTTTTTACATTACAAAGTAAGGATTTATTGATTGATCAATTTGTGTGTGCATGAATTTATATATAGTGGGAGAAATATAAAGAAAAAAGTCCAGCCAACAAATGTTGAAATAACAAGTGCTTAAATGCTGTGTCCCAGCAGTATTTTTCAATATGGACCATTCTACTTATGTAAAGTAGATATCAAGGTTTAACATTAGAACATGCATTGTCATCCTATCTAATTTGTGACTCCTCATTCTTTTTCTTTTTCTTTTTTCTCTCTTTTCAAACAAATTTTTGCAGTTATGTTCATATTATTATCATTTCTTATATAGTAGCATGCAATAAGTGATTATAAGAGCAATTTAGTTTAATTATATATATATATATATGCACACATTTCAAAATAATACAATAATGAACTTTCAATAATTCAAACTTCTAAACGTGCTTCCTCTAATTGATTACCATCTTCACTTTATTAAAATTTCCACACCATGCACACACATACATATACACATTACACACACTTTTTACATATGAGTATTATGTGAGACTGTCTCACGAATCATATTTTGTGAGATGGGCAACTCACAACCCACAATTCACAATGCGTGTGCACACACACACATATATATATATATATATATATATATATATTAGTGGAAATATATTTCATTTATGCATTAAAAAGATTCATCTCATGAAAATACTCCATGAGACTCTTCATTGAGAGTGAGTGAGAGAGAGGGGTTTGATTAAATTTTAAATAAATATAAAGCTCTTGGTAAGAGATCTCGAATCACCAACTCCAATTCCATGTTGCTTTAAAAGGGATTTGTTATTTAGCTCAATTGTTTAATAAATTTTAGTAGTATAATGTTTTCCGAAAAGAAGAGCCAATGCCAACCAAGAAACAACTCTCAAGTCACATAATTTAATAACAATATTAATGCGTAATGATCTTTATTGTTTTTACATGTACAACACTAATCAATAGACCCCCTATAAATAAGGGCACAAAAATCCACGTGGCGACGACCCATTGGCTGAGTTCTTGGTTCCTTTATATTCTAATTGGGGATGAAAAGGGCCCTAAGGAATCTAATCAACTTTTCTTTATTAAAAAAAGGGTGGTGGGTTGTTTTTATTCCATCGTCTTCTTTCTTTGTACTATCTTCTTGTACATTTTTGTCCACGGCTTCTTGTGTATCATCTTGTCTACATAATACATATTTTGTATGATTCAATGTATATATTTAAGTCTCCTTTTATTATAAAGATTCATTAATCTTATTTTTAAATCTTTTTAATATGATTTATTACAAGATTGTCTCTATCATAATCCCTTAAAATTCTCATTTTTTTTCAACATTGCTCACATGCGAATGTTTAACTAAAATTTAGGAATTTGAAAAAAAAAAAAACAAAAGAAAAGCAATCTGTCAATTTTGGATTCTAAATTAATTATTTAGTTAAGGTGTAGTAATCAAAATTTATATTTTCTTTGATTTTTTGACAAAATGTAATTAGTACGTACACACTTAAATGAGATTGAAAGATCGTACTAAATATTATACATTCATGTCTATATTTCTTCTAAAATTAATAAAAAGGTGTTTACGTATATTATATACACAAATACTCATATGCGATCGTCGCACATGCGACGACACTCGTGCATGGTCGACCGTATCCCAGGACACGACCGTGTTCGACTGTAATGTATAAGTATGTTTTTTTCAACAATAAGTATGTGATTTTTCACTATAAGTATGTGATTTTTTTTCCTCGCCCACGATCGTGCCCTGGGACACGGTCGTGCCTCGTGCGAAAACTAAGATAAGTATGTGATTTTTATCTATAAGTATGTCTTTTAGAGCTATAAGTATGTGTTTTCATGCACGGTCGACCATATCCCAAGACACGACTGTGCCCGAGTATCATCGCACATGAGACGGTCTCACAGGAGTCCAACTCTATTATATATATACATATATGTATGCATGTATATATAATTAGTAGTGTATGTAAGACCGTTTTGATTCTTGGGGATTTTAGGAGATTATATTTAAAAAATAAAAATAAAACTAATCTTTTCATTTTAATAAGTTGATCTTTATATAATTTATGATTCATACATTATGAATGTGACCCATTTTATTAATAAAATTTATGAGATTATTTCATATGAGACATATATATCACCAATGATATATGTGGCTGGATTCGATTAAAATATCCATCTATTTATCAATCTAACCATATTAAATAGAAAGAAGGAAAGAAAAGTAGGGTTTATTTAAAGAGGAATTTGGGTTTTGCTCTCTGAAAATTCCTTGTAAAACCAACCCAATCAATACAAATCATTTTGAGTCCTTGCAAAATCTTACTACATTCATTCCAAAATAAATGACATTTTAGTCTTTTGCACATATATTAAGAAATGTGATAAAAAGTCAAATTTACTCCTATTTAAGTTTAATTAATAATGTACTTTTATCTTTTTAACACATTTAATTTGAAATGAGTAAATAGGGGCATATTTGGTATATTACATGTAAATATGTTTTGGAATACGATAATTATTTTGGAACAAATTTTAGTTGTTAAAACGTTATTTATTTTAGGATGGAAGTAGTAGTTAATTAATATTAATCCCTTGGGTTAAGCATTAAGTATTAGGATTTAGTGAAGCAAGCAGAGCAGATTCCATGTTTCGATTTGGATCTTTGAATTAATACAAAAAATAGAGTAAGTCTCTTGTGAATCAGGTGCATGGATCTAGATCCATGCACCCGGGTCGGATTCGGGTCAGGGGGACCGCACCCTCTTTTTTTTTTTTTTTTTTCTCTCATGATTTTTGAAAAAAATCACATACCAATAGTATATGTTAGACATACCAATAGTATATGTTAGACATACCTTTAAGCTATGTTAAACATATCAGTTCTGCCCAGATTTCATGCCTTATCTTTTTTTGGCTTGATTTTTGAATTTTGGCACATACCACTACGTTATGTTAGACATGTCTTTACGTTGTGTTAGACATACCTTTATGTATACTTAAACATACATTTGTATATGTTAGACATACCTTTATATATAGTTAAGCATACCTTTATATATGTTAGACATACCTTTGTATATAGTTAGACCTACCTACACATGGTTGATCTAACTATACACAAAAGTTGTTTTAACTATACACAAAGGTTGGTCTATTTGAGCGAATTTTAGATGAGCTTCAGGACAAGTCTTCAGCGCGTGGGAGCGCGTATATGCGCGTGGGAGACGCGTTTTGGACGCTTGAACGGATCGGATCAGGTGCATAGATCTTAAAAGTTAGATCCATGCACCTCACTCATAAAAGTTTTTGCCCAAAAAATAATACATGTACATAATTATATGCTTGTTTAATTTATTTATTTATTAATGCAAGTCCCGATGCCAACTAATAATGACATGAGAGAGAGAGAGGAAAAGAAGAAAGGGACAGTCCATCCACAGACCTGCAACCGTTTTTTTATTTTTCTCAAAAAATATCTAATATAGATTTTTAGAATAAAATTGTCAAAAAGTTTACTCCCTTATACACCAGTTACACGGATTTGAGATCCGCATAATTGGGTCTCACATGGACTGGGCTAGCCCGCCCAACCCACACCTCTTTACTTTTCCAGGTTGGTCGTTACCCTCATGTTATGTTAGTGTTACCTTCGTATTATGTTAGAGTTATCTTCGCGTTATGTTAATGTGACCCCATCTCCAAATTTCATACCCTTAGTTTAAAACCACTGAACTAAAATAATACGAAGATAATACTAATATAACATGAAAGTAACACTAACATAACATGAAGGTAAAAAACAATATTAATCATACATTCATGTTATGTTAGAGTGACTCTCACGTTATGTTAGTGTTACCTTCATAGAGGTAACACTAACATAACATAAAGGTAACCCTAACATAACATAAAGGTAACCTTAACATAACGTGAGGGTATGACTGTCTGGAGCGAATCTATTGTTATGTGAGGGAACACTAACATAATATGAAGGTAACTCTAACATAACGTGAGAGTATGACTGCCTGAAGTGAATCTTGTTATGTTAGGGAATACTAACATAACATGAAGGTAACTCTAACATAACGTGATGGTATGACTGCCTGGAGCGAATCTTGGTGGGTTTGAGCGCACCCACCAGACGCGTGAGAGTGCGTCTAGACGCATGACAACGCGCGTCAGAGGCGTGTGGGGCGGGTCGACCCGGATGCATGGATATTAGATCCATACATCAATTACACAAAATATTTTACCATCATCAAAATATTTAATTTATTTATAATCTCGATTGATTTGAACATATTTATTTATTGAAAGGGTGTTCGTTTGACTAGCATTTTATTGAATAATAATGAACATTAATTTATTGAGCAATAGTTTTAACTGTTTGATAGAGAAAACGTTCAACAAAAACGTAAAAACTCATATGAGACGGTCTGATGGATAGTTTCCGTGAAACAGATTTTTATTACCCATGAATTGAATCCATATCCACAAACTTTCATATGAATTGCTAAGTGTGGGTTATGAGTTGACCTGTCTCACGAAAATAGATCTTTGAGACGATCTCACACAAGACTTACTCAGTATGAATGACACTTGTGTGCCCCAGAGGCATGGTGTCCCCAAATTAATCATTATATAGTCTACAGGTATCATATATATATATATATATATTCTTTAGGTATCACATGAATACTCTTATATACATATGATACCTGTAGGGTATAATTATAACACCAAGAAACCCAACACCTATAGAGTATATATATAACACCTGAAGAACATTTGTATAACACCTAGGTCCATGCTCCTATTTGCCCCAGGGTATATAAGTTTTTGCCATAAGGTATATTTTTCTATGTGAAATTAGAAAAAAAAAAAAAAAATTCCCTTTCTCGCTTAACTTATTCTTTTTTCAATTTACATTTTCAATTGATCCGCTGTACATAAATCTCCTCATAAATGAATCAGTAAATCCAAATTTTATTTGAAATATATGTTCTACTAAAACATCTTACTTAAAATATTACTTATTACATGTAAATATATTAGATTTAAGGTTAATTGTGGTAATCTCATCAGATTATTATCGATTTTGCACATAGAAATCATAATTTTTTTTTTTTTTTGACATCAATGACCAAATATATATATATATATATATATGGGCAAAAACTTATATATCCCTGGGGCACATAGGAACACAAATCTAAGTGTTATATGCATGTTTTTCAGGTGTTATATATATACTCTATAGGTTTATGTTTCTTGGTATTATAAATATACTCTACAGGTATCATATGTATATAAGAGTATACATGTGATACCTAAAGAGTATATACATGATACTTGTAGAGTATATATTTAACATCATATGGTGATTAATTTGGGGCACCATGCCTCTGAGGCACACAAGTATCACTCATATATATATATACACACACTAGTATGGAGCACGTGCGTCGCACGTGGAAGTTGAATTATTTTTTTTAGTTTTAAAAAATGAAAAATAATATATTAATGTTGAGATTAAATTTCCGGGTTCTTCAATTCCTAACAAATCAAAATCTAGGAAAAAAAATACAAATAATCAAGAGATTAATAAGTTCTAAGCATATCAACAATTTTGGTTATTCTGACAAAAATATATTGAATTGGGAAAAACAAAATCAACAATTAAGGGATGAAATTTTAAAAAGGTAAAGTTGGCACACCAAAATTGGAAAAGGTCCACGTTATAGGTCTAAAATTGTTACTCCCTCCGTCCCCTCTTATTTTGCCTACTTTGACCGGCATGGTTCCTAAGAAAATACAGTTGACTGTTGATTGGATGTTTAAGTTGATGCTTTTTTCACTTTAATTAGGAAAGTAGGCAAAATAAGTTGGGACAAGCAAAAGTGGAAAGTAGGCAAAATAAGGTGGGACGGAGGGAGTATTTTCCAATTACATGTTATTCAAATTACATGTATTTATAATCACTAGTTTTGTACCCGTGCGATGCACGAGATTAAGTTTATTTTTAAAATACAATTATAAATATATAGAATTTGAAAAAGAAATAAGAAATAAATTTTATACAATAAAATTAATGAAGATTAACTTTGTATATTGTCAATAAAAGGAAATATGATATCATATAAAGAAATATGATATCATCCTATTCATTTGATTTTTTTATCATACACTTCCATAATATCATCACATTTCTTAGGCAGCTTATGAGTGGTCAGTGGTGACACTTCATACTCAAAAGAACAATTCTAAAAAAAAAATAATTTATTTTGTATTTGGAACAATTGATCATGATTATTGATAAACAAATTAACTAATGCTTAAAAGGAGAAAAAAAAAACTTTAACATTTTCATCATTTTCAAATTCAGCTTATTTCAATTTTGTTAATAGATCAAATTCTTGATCATTCAAAAAACTAACACAAAAGGAAACAATAATATATTAATCATCTATCAACTTAGCAAGTGAATGAGATATTTTGTTCACATTGCCAGAGAATAAGAATTATTACATTCCTCATCCAACTTCTTTAAAAATGACCTATATGATAAATACCAAAATTTACATATCTACCTAATCACCACAATTCTACAATAAACCACAACAATTTGCAAAGGTACCCTAATTAAACTTATCCTAATTAAAAACTATATCATATATATATATATATATATATATTTGATTATCAATATATTAAAAAACTTATATAATTGATTTTATATAAAAATAATAATTTCATCAATTCAGAATACTTATGCAACATTACAATAATAAAATTACCTAATATGAAGAAAATTGATTGATATATAGTTCAGATCAATATTTTTTCCACTTTGAAACTCATTCTTATAGTATCTACAAACATGGTCAAAATTGTGAAAATTTTATTATCACATCAACTTGAAAGTTCAATCTTATTAGTATGTGTATATATTATGCAATCTGTAAATAAATTTATATCATAAACAACATGAAAATTAAATTACAATAATGAGTTTTTGCACAATCCATATCTTGCACAATGACACGATCCAAAAATAAAAATAAAACAATCATTTTTATAAGCACATATAAATGTTACCTTAACAATCTTATTTGATTATTATGTATATAAATATTATGGATATTGTCCTAATCTCACCTAGGATAAGTGATATCTAAAGCTTTGACCAAATGTACTCAACATGTTAAAATAACCATATGTTTACAAAAATACATATTAATAAAATCTATGCAAATTGAAATTACATCATTTATACAATTTATTTTCAAATAGATTTTGCATATAATCAACAGACTAATAAACATTTTTATATGAAATACAATGAAAATAAATAACATACCTCCCAATAAAATCTAAAAATTCATCATTGGATCCATCAAAGAGAGTGATTTGATTGTAACTTAATTCCCACATTTATAATGTATGGTTATAATGTATAATTTGTATGACATATATTTATTAATTTTTTTGTTATTCTGATTTCATGGTTAATTATGCACATTTTCCAATTTTCAAATCTCTTTTGATATCAATCAATATGAAACATATAAAGTGACAAACAAATGGATATTACAATACACTATATATGACAAAAATTTAAAGATATTTGTTGTACTAACAATTAGTTTTGAGAATATCAACATAAATTGTCAATGTGCAGTTAACTTTCTTAATAAATAGAAAACAAATTGATCAATTAATAAAGTACTACAAACTCCTCAATTCATGAACCAACAAAAAAAAAAAAAATCATGATTGGTTCATGAATTGAATACCGATATAATTACAAATAGTTACACATATTTTGTCATATACATTATGTGAAGTACTAACTCAATAATTTACTAATCACAAAACTATATCGAATTTCTCAATATATTATATTGGGATTCTTTTGAATAAAGTAGTGTATGAAAATATGACTCATATATATCAATTTCCACAATTTTCGTTAACAACAATATTCTTACATTTTGAATTAATATATGTTATTTTATAAATACATTTATTTAAAAACTATGAATTAATCATATCCAATCAATCGCCACACCTTTTTGGTAATCATGCCTTCATTGCGAAACATAAATATATTACTTGTTATTAGACATGATTTTTGGCAAGCAATTTCTTACATTCATTATCTAAGTAAATAAGGAATAATGTTAGAGAAAAAAAGGAAATAATGTTTGTACAAAAAATTGTAACATGAACAACCAATCAATTACATTGCTTAATATCTATATATGTATGAAGAAGAATTAAGTCAACAAATTGCATTATCTTTGTTATCTCTATAAGATAAGTAATTACAATGACAAAAATGTCAAAAAAGAAAAATTATAGGATTCATTTTCTAAAATCTAAGAAAAACTAAAATCCACGTTGTAGTGCTAATTCGTCAATCTTCAAAATCTTTACAACTTTACAATTCTTACTCTAATTTCTTCATTGAATTCCTACATTGCAAAACAAAAATAATTAGAGCTGAACAAAAATAAAACTATATTGCAATAAGAATAATTTATATGCAAAATTCAATAAAATAAATCATAAATTGAACAATTCAAATTTCAAAGTACTTAAACAAAGTTCATGATCAAACCCAATAAAAAAACCGTCTATGAGTCCATGAGAACAAAATATTGAATTTAAGAAATTGGGAAAAGAAAGTATGATGAGTGAATTTTAAGTTTATTCTCTCAAATTTATAGTGTGAAATTTGTTTAATAGATATGGAATTAGTGCATTATGTGTGGCATAAATGTTGTTGTTTCCTAATTTATAAAATATTTTTTCCAAATATATTGAAATATATTGGCTGCAAATAAATTATGTTCATTTTTTTTATTCCCATGAAATCACATTTGTCGTATAAATTGATTTAATTATAAACCATCCAAATTTAAAACTCTAATAAAGTAATTATCATGTAAGTAATATTATTTATTATCATTTATTTTAATTTTCAAAAATAAAAGTGGTTTCAAATATACATATATATATATATATATATATATTCAAGATAATACAAAAATCACATTTGTCTTTTTGGCAAAATATTTTGTGTAACTAGTGCATCGGGTCGACCCGCCCCACGCGCCTCTGACGCGCGTTTTCACGCACCCCAACGCGCTCTCACGCGCCCCCATGCGCCTGGTGGGTGCGCTCAAACCCACCAAAATTCGCTCCAAGCAATCATACCCTCATGTTATGTTAGGGTTATCTTCATGTTATGTTAGTGTTACCCTATGAGGGTAACACTAACATAACATGAAGGTAACTCTAACATATATGAGGGTCATTCTAACATAACGTGAATGTATGATTAACATTGTTTTTTACCTTCATGTTATGTTAATATTACTTTCATGTTATGTTGGTGTTACCTTCATGTTATATTAGTGTTACCTTCGTGTTATTTTAGTTAAGTGGTTTTAAATTAAGGATATGAAATCTAGAGATGGGATCACATTAACATAACGCGAAGGTAACCCTAACATAACACGAAGGTAATACTAACATAACGTGAAGGTAACGACCAAAACACGCGAAAAAAGTAAAGAGGCGTGGACTGGGCGGCCAGCCCACCCCGCGCGAGGCCCAGTTGCACGAATCTGAGATCCGTGCAACTAGTGTACAGGAGAGTAACTCTGTCTTCTTACACGGGGCATTGAAGTTAGGTAGATAATTTTCCATAGTAATTACCAAAAAATAGTTTATTATTACAATATCTTATTTTATTGATTGAAATTATTGATATTACAATATTATTAATATGTATTATGCATATCACTTGATTTAATGATTCAAAGTTGGTTTTCATATTCTATGTTATTTCCATATATGAATTAAATAAATCATATCTATATAAAAAAATTATACTTTTTATATCAAAAAAGTTAATATTATCGTTAATTATACCAACTACCATAATGCATGAGATCATAAAAAAAAATAATGCATGAGATCATAAAAAAAATAATGCATGAGATGATATCCTTAAGTATAAATGTAGATTACCATGTTAATATTATTTCCATAATTACATATGTAATTATCCAATCTACTGAAATCCTAGTATCTTTCTATATGGTATATTATTACCAAATCTTTTAATTTTCATATTTAAAATTATCTAGTTGTTGACTTTATGTATACTAGTTTTGTACTCGTGCGATGCACGAGATCAAGTTTATTTGTAAAATATAATTATAAATATTTAGAATTAATTGAAAAAGAAATCAGATATAAATTTAATATAATAAAATTATTGATCTAGATATTATATATATATATATATATATATAATTAATGAAGATTAACTTTGTATATTGACAATAAAAAATTATTATAATGTCTAAACTTAATTTAAAATTTTAGAATTAAATTATACATAATTAAAATTAAGGGTGATTAACAAAATCAAGTAGCTTTAAAAAAAATTGATACACTTGGGGTGATGATCATTTTCTGAACCTATCGCATATAACGATCTTTAAGTTGAAAAACAAACGAAAAACCAACTATAAATAAACATCAAATATCCATGAAGTAGAAAAAAGAATAGTAGGCACCACTATTTAGAATACAATTTCATAGGATTCTCAATCTTTTTCATTCTTAACAACAATCTTCAATTTCTTCATACTGATAGAACTTGGAAACTTTTCTTTCAATTTCCTATTCATTTGATTTTTTCCTCAAAACACTTTCACAATATCATCACCTTTCTTGCCTAGCTTATAAGTGGTAGACACCTAATATTTAGAAGAAAAAAATTAAATCTATTTTTTATTTGGAACATAAATCTAGATTATTGATTAACAATTTAAATAATGCTTAAAAAATAAAACTTCAATATTTTCATCATTTTCAAATTTTGCTTGTTTCAATCTTGATAATAGATCAAATTCTTTATCATCCAAAAAACTAACACAAAAAGAAATAATAATATCAACTGTCAACTTAGCAACTATATAAGATCCTTTGTTAAAATTGCTCATGACAATTTTCTTGAAATCCATTTTCTACAAAATTTTCTTTAAATCAAACTTTCAATCTCTGAGGGGAAATGTTTAGTACTCCATGCAATTTTATCGCGTGTCATGTATAAACATGAAAAGTATATTATTAAGAAAAAATCAAAATAATTTTCCTACAAAATAAACTATCTAACATATACTTACCAATTGTGCCTCAATTCAAAACTTGTCTAGACAATTACTCGATACATTGTCTATTGCAAACAGTAAATATTGAATAACCACTCGAAGACTACTTTTATAGTTAATTACATGATTCATTTTTTTTTAACGCCAAATAAAATTATAATTTTTTGATATTAAGACTTCATATTTCAAAGTCCATGAAATCAAATAAAGTTAAAAATATCTATAATTACCAGAAAATAAGAATTATTACATTCCCCATCTAACTTCTTTAAAAAATGGCCTATATGATGAATACCAAAATTTACCTATTTACTCAATCACCACAATTCTACAATAAACCCCAAACAATTTGCAAAGACACCCTTATTAAATTTACCCTAATTAAAAACTATATCATAAATAAATAAATATATATATATTTGATTATAAATATATTAAAAAGTTATATAATTGATTTTATATAAAAATAATTTTTCATCAATTCAGAATACTCATGAAACATTACATGATAATAAAATTACCAAATGTGAGAAGAAAATTGATGATATATAATTCAAATCAATATTTTTCCACTTTGAAACTCATTCCTTATAGTGCCTACAAACATGGTCTAAATTATGAAAATTTTAATATCACATCATCTTAAAATTCAATCTTATTAGTGTGTAAACTTTGAATACATTTATATCATAAACGGCATATAAATTAAATTACAACAATTTAAGATTTTGCATAATCCATATTTTGCATAATGTAACAATCCTTATGTATATGAATATTATAGATATTGTCCTAATCTCTCATAGGATAAGTGATATCTAAAGCTTTGGTCAAACATACTCAACATGTTAAAATAACATTATTTTACAAAAAAAAAAACATATTAATAAAATCTATACAATTTGAAACATCATTTATACAATTTATTTTCTAATAGATTTGTATAATAAACAGAATAATAAACATTTTAAATTGAAATACAATGAAAAGAAATACCATACTACCTAAGAAAATCTACAAATTCATCATTGGGTCCATCAAAGATAGTGATTTGATTGTAAGTTAATTCTCCCACACTAATAATGTATGATTTGTTTGCATGATTATAATGTATAATTTGTATGGCATAAATTTATTGATTTGTTTAGTTACTCCGATTGCCTGATTTCACATGGTTAATATAAATGCACATTTTTTTCAATTTTCAAATCTCTTTTGATATCAATCAATATGAAAACGTATGTAAAGTTAGAATATGACAAATTTAAAGATATTTGATTATAACAATTAGTTTTGAAAATATTAACATAAATTGGCAATATGCGGTTAACTTTCTTAATAAATAGAAAACAATTGATCAAATAATGTACAAACTCCACCTTGTAGTGCTAATTCTTCAATCTTCAAGAACTTTACAACTTTATTTTAATCAAAAATTGACAATTATTACTTTGATTTCTTCATTGTATTCCTGCATAAAATAATTAAAGTTGAACAAAAATAAAACTACATTACAGTAAGAATAATTCATATTCAAAAATTCAATAAAATAAATCACACATTTAACATTTCAAACTTAAAGTATTTAAACAAAATACATGAACAAACCTTAAAAAAAAAAGAAAAAGACCATCCATGAGAACAGATCTAATATTGAATTTGAGAAATTGCATTGTGAAGAGAAAGTGTGAGTGAATTTTAAGTTTATTCTCTCAAATTTATAGTGTGAAATTAGTTTAAGAATATGGAATTAATGCATTAAGTGTGGCATAAATAATGATGTTCCTAATTTATAGAATATTTTTTTTCCAAATATATTGAAATATATTGATTGCACATAAATCATGTCCATTATTTTACTCCCATGAAATCACATTTGCCATATCAACTGATTTAATTATAAAGCATGCCAATTGAATACTCTAATAAAGCAATTATCATGTACGTTAATATTATTTATTTTAATTTTTTAAAATAGAAAAAGTGGTTTTCAAATATATATTTATATTTTTATATATTCAAGATGATACTGAAATCACATTTGTCTTCTTACACCGTGTAGTGAAGTTAGGTAGATAATTTTCCTTACTAATTGCCAAAAATTATTATGTTATTACTATATCTTATTTCATTGATTGAAAATATTCATATTTCAATATTATTAACATGTATTATGCACATCACTTGATTTGGTGATTGAAAGCAGAGTTCCATATTCTATGATATTTCCATATATGAATTAAATAAATCATATCTATATAAAACACTATGTATACTTTTTTAATCAAATGATTACCTTTAATACGACCAACTACCATAATGAGATGATATCCTTAAATATAAATGTGGATTACCATGTTAATATTCTTTCATAATTATGATTGAGCATTTAATTTAGGCGTACATTTGTCAATTTATATTTGGTAATGTTCTTGTTTATATACATACATATATATATATATATATGATATTAATATCAAAATTAATTGGATATGATATTCAGTATATTATTTACAAATACCATTATCCAATCCAATGGAGTCCTTTAATATCTTTATATATATATATATATAGTATATTATTACTAAATCTTTTAATTTTCATATTTAAAATTATCTAATTACTGACTTTATGTAAATATGTATATGTCTTCCGCATAATTAATGGAATCTAATTATCAATAATTTGACTTATCAAAATAATTACCATTCTAAACATGGAAATATTAAAAAAAAAAGTAATTAATTAGCTCATCTTCTAATTGAGACATATCACGTATGTACATGTAAACTAAATAATTGTCATAGTATTAAATATTTGCCAAAATAATATTATTCCTTGATGTAAGGCCATATACAATAAGTTTGTCCTATTTGATTTGGTTTTAATTTTAAATGTTAGCTTTACATCATAATATATATATATATATATATATATAGTAGAATGAAGTATTAACATATATTATTTTTATGCATATATATTAAAATCATATATATATATATATATATAATTTATATGGTATTATAAATAATGATATTTCTATACATTATGATATTATTTATATGATACTATATGATGTAAATTTATATATATATATACATTGTTTAAATTATATCATAAATATATCAATTGGAAGTGAATAATCAAATTTGAATTACCATATAGACAAATATGTGATAATGTTTTTTTGTCATATATATAACTTCCTTATATATATCTTTATATATATAAAAACACAAACATTGCCATAAAAAATAATGTGCATATTTTCCCGCCAAAAATACCTTGCCAAAACCAGAATTTTTTTAAAATTTATTTAATAAATATAAATCATATTTGATGTATACATATAAATATATAATTAAGGTAGCTTTATGATAAAATTCAATATATATAGTAATTATAGAATGATTTCGTGTGATTACACTATTACGCACTAATTATGATAAAATCCAATATATACTAATCATATAAGTTTTATGCTTCTTATTATACATAGTTTTATAATTATATATTTAATAAATATAAATCATGTTTGATATATACATATAAATATATATATATATATTTAAGGAAACTTTGGTATACATTCTAATTATAGAAAGATTTCATGTGATTCCACTATTACACACTAATTTTTTAAATTTGTAAGTAATTCTAATCAATTAATCTTTGATTGGTATTTTGACATCTATTAATTGACTTTGATGAACTAATTATCTTTGATTTTTTTTTAAACAATGTAATATATATTGTATGTATAATTTAAATTGAATGGTCTTATATCAAGGAAAAAAAATAATATTTACGTACGTGATAATAAATAATAAACGATAATAAATACCTTTTCCTATTTTTGAAAATTAAAATTCTAAAAATTAAAATAAAATGATAATAAATAATATTAGGTACATGACAATTACTTTATTAGAGTATTCAATTTGCATGTTTTATAATTAGAGTAGGTCTTGTGTGAGACCGTCTCACGGATCTTTTTTCGTGAGACGGATTAACCCACAACCTACATTTAGTAATTCATATGAAAATTTATGGATATGAGTTCAATTTATGGGTAATAAAGATCCGTCTCACATAAACTATCCGTGAGACCGTCTTATATGAGTTTTTGTGTTATAATTAAATCAATTGATATGACAAATGTGATTTAATGGGAGTAAAAAAATGAATATGATTTATTTCCAGCCAATGTATTTAAATATATTTGGAAAAAATATTCTATAAATTAGGAAATAACAACATTTATACCACACATAATGCACTAATTCCATATCCATTAAACAAATTTCAGACTATAAATTTGAGAGAATAAACTTAAAATTCACTCACATCACAATTTCTCAAATTCAATATTCTGTTCTTATCGACTCATGGATGGTTCTCTATCTCTCTCTCTCTGGGTTTGGTTATCAAGTTTTTTAAGTACTTTGAGATTGGAATTGTTCAATGTGTGATTTATTTTATTGAATTTTGCATATAAATTAATTATTCTTACTGCAATGTAGTTTTAATTTTTGCTCTACTCTAATTATTTTTGTTCTGCAATGTAGGAATTCAATGATGAAATCTGTGTAAGAATTGCCAACTTTCGAGCAAAATAAAGTTGTAAAGCTTCTGAAGATGGAAGAATTAGCTCTACAAGATGGATTTTAATTTTTCTTAGATTTTAAAAAATGAATCTATATATATATATATATATATATATTGGACATTTTTGTCATGTAATTACTTATCTTATAGAGATATCAAAGACAATGCAATTAGTTGAATTAATTCTTCTCCATACATATATAAATTAAGCAATGTAGTTGATTGGTTTTCATATTAGAATTTTTTTATATAAACATTATTCCTTCTTTTCTCTTACATTATTCCTTCTTATATAAATGTGTATATATAAATGAAAAAATAATATTGAAAAAATATGTAATAGCTTCTATGTCCAAAAGCCTCATCTTAGATATGAAAAAAAAGATGTCAAAAAAACGTATTTAATGTCGACTAATTTAAAACGAATCCAATTCACATAGATAATGAATGTACGAAATTGCCTACCAAAAATCATGTGATTATTACCAAAAAGTGTGGTGATTGATTGGATGTGATTAATTCACAATTTTTTAAAAATAAATGTATTTTAAAATTACATGTATAAATTCAAAATGTAAAAATGTAGTTGTTACCGAAGATTGTGGGAACTTATTAGATTATATATATGAGACATACTATTATACAACTACTTTATTCTTCTAAAAATATATATTGGAAATTTTGATTTTGTGATTTATAAATTAATGAATTTGTTGATATAATATATATTTAAATAAATATGACAAAGTATGTGTAACTATTTGGAATTATATCGGCATTCAATATATGAATCGATCGTCAATAATTTTTTCTTGAATTGTGGAGTTTGTACTTTATTAATTGATCAATTTGTTTTCTATTTATTAATAAAGTTAGTTGCACAATGACAATTTATGTCAATATTTTCAAAACTAATTGTTACAAAAATATCTTTAAATTTGTCATACATAGTGTATTGTAATACCATTGGTTTGTCACTTTATATGTTTATTGATTGATATCAAAAGAGATCTGAAAATTAAGAAATGTGCATTTATATTAACCATGAAATAATGCAATCAGAATAACTAAAAACTCAACAAATTTTATGCCATACAAATTATACATATAATCATACAAACAAACCATACATTATAAACGAGGGAGAATTAACTTACAATCAAAACACTCTCTTTGATGGACTCAATGATGAATTATAGATTTTCTTTTTCAGGTATGTTATTTTTTTTGATTGTATTTTAATTAAAAATGTTTATTAGTATGTTGATTATGCAAAATCTATTTGAAAATAAATTGTATATATGATGTTTCAAATTGTATAGATTTTATTAATACATTTTTTGTTAAAAAAAAGGTTATTTTAACATGTTGATTACATTTGGCCAAAAGTTTAGATATCACTTATCAAATGAGAGATTAGGACAATAAAATTTAGATTTTAAGTTAAAGATCGTATATGTGATAGGTTCATAAAAGGATTATCATGGCAAGTGTATCAATTTTTTGAAAGTTACTTGATTTTGTTAATCACCCTTACTTTTAATTATGTATCATTTAATTCTAATTTTTTTAAATTAAGTTGAAACATTATAATATTTTCTTTTATTGACAATATACAAAGTTAATCTTCATTACCTATATATTTATAATATCTAATCAATAATTTTATTGTATTAAATTTATATCTTATTTCTTTTTCAAATTCTATATATTTATAAGTGTATTTTAAATATAAACTTCATCCCGTGCATTGCACGGGTACAAAACTAGTATATATATATATACACACATGTACATCATTAAAAATGATTTATTGTTTATCATTTATTTAGTAAATAAAAATAATTTCCATATTTGGCAAGATGTTTTTGGCGGGAAAAACTTACATTACTATTTGAGGAAATGTTTGTGTTTTTATATATATAAAGATATATTAAAATCATATATATATATATAATTTATATGATATTATAAATAATGATATTTCTATACATTATGATATTATTTATATGATATTATATGATGTAAATTTTTATATATATACATTGTTTAAATTATATCATAAATATATCAATTGGAACTGAATAATCAAATTTGATTTACCATATAGACAAATATGTGATAATGTTTTTTTGTCATATATATAACTTTCTTATATATATATATATACACACACATATGTACATCATTAAAAATGATTTATTGTTTATCATTTATTTAATAAATAAAAATAATTTCCATATTTGGCAAGGTGTTTTTGGCGGGAAAAACTTACATTACTATTTGAGGAAATGTTTGTGTTTTTATATATATAAAGACTAGTTTTTCACCCGCGCGATGCGCGATTTATTATTTATTTTGATTGTTATATTAAAAAGTTATTTATAAATCATTTATTATTCTAAATTTTGTATAATAGAGAAATATAATTTTCATCTCTTTTATTGATTTTTAAAGTTATATTTTATTATTAAAAAAGTTATTGAGTAATATAGAGTTTTAATTGAAGAAAGTAGAATTTGGTTGACCCCTATCTCGCATGTGTTATTCGAATTTTCTTGTGCATTCGTTTTATTGTGACATGTCATTCTACATTATATTTGACAATATTAAAATGTTGGAATACACATTTTGTAAATAATCTAAACAACGAAATTAAAAGCTTATATTCTATTTATCTTTTGAATAAAAATATATTTATGGTCATTGGCTTGGTAGATATTTTGATTAGTATCATTTAACAATATAAGTTTTGAAATCTTTATTTATGCAAAATTTCGCATAATTACAAAAAATATATTATAATTTCTTTTAACTTTAAAATTGATAATATGAATAATTATAAATATTAAGTAATTTTAGTAACAAAAAAGGAAAAAGAAAATGAATTAACAACTTGAAAGCTTACATTTTATTTGTTTTTATTTTTCGTTGAACTTTTTTCACGACTTGATAGATAATTTAATAAACTAATGATTTTTAGAATTAATTAAATGTGACCAAGAACAATATAAGTCTTGAAATATTTATTCATATACAATTACATTTCTCATAATTACAAAAAATATCTTAAAATTTATTTAACTTTAAAATTGATAATAAAAATAATTATAAGCATTAAGTAATTAAAGTTAGCAAAAACAATTAAATTCAGAAAAATTGAAAACTTACATCTATTTGTTTCTATCTTTTGTTGAATTTTTTTTATTGGATCAATAAATAATTTAAGCTAATGATTCTTGGAGTTGGTCAAAATTGTTCAATCAACAATATAAATTTTGTGATCAACTTTGAAATATTTACTTGCACACAACATTTTGCAAAATTATAAAAAAATATCCTAAAATCTATTTAACTTTAAATTTGAGAATGATAATAATTTTAGATATTAAATAATGACAGTTAATACACAAAAATTAAATTATTGCTCACTATTGTACAACGTTAATCAACAACACCAACAAATAATAATACATAATAGTAGTAGTAATAATAATGATGATGATGATGATGATTATAATAATTCTAAGTATAAATAGTAAAATATACCATATTGAAAAGAGTGCTATATGATATGATTAATTTTATTGAAAAACTATTATTTATATAAATATTTTATTGCACATTAATGTGACATTTTTAGGAGGGAAAATGGTATTCTTGTAAATTCTTCCAAAGGTCTTCTTTTTATATATATATAGATGTGTATATTTCTTCCTCATAATTATTGGAATCTAGCTATTAATAATTTGACTTATCAAAATTATCATTCTAAATTTGCAAATATTGAATAAAAATAAAAGTAATTAGTTCATCTTCTAATTGATACATATCACAACATGTGAACTAAATAATTGTCATTCAATGTAAACAATATATACAATAAGTTTTGTTATATTTAATTTGGTTTTAATAATTTATTTAATAAAAAAAAAAGCTTCAATAAAAACGGAAAAAATATATGTTTTAGATATGTTTAATAGTTGACTTTACATCTATATATATATATCATTTATATGCATATTAGAATCATATATATAATGTATATGATATTATAAATAATGATATATATTTATTCATATATGGTAATATTTACATGATATTATTTGATGTAATATATATATATATATATATATATATATTGTTTAATCATATCATAAATATATCAATTAATTGGAATTGAATAATCAAATTTGACTTACCATAGACAATAAGTAAAATTTTTTTTGTTATATCACTAGACATGTTCATCCGGTTCGGCGGTTCCGGTTCTGATTCGGAACCGCCAGTTCCGGTTTCCGAAATGACCGAACCGGGGATAGGGGAAAACCGGTTCCGGTTCCGAAACCGCCGGTTTTGGCCGGTTTTTTTTTTTTTATCAACAATTTTGATTTTTAATACTTTTTTTCGACTAAATTGATCTTTTAGAATACAAAATATGTAATCTAACAAATAATAATTAAATGAACAAACTTTTGATAAAAAATTGGAAAATTACAACTTGGGTTTACATAAAAAAGTTTATTTGATTTATAAGATTCTATCTATTACAAATTTACATAAAAAAATTCTATCTATTATAAGTTTTCAATTCTATCTACAAATTTGTAAATAAAAGATTGGGAAGGGGGAAAAAATTGAAAGAGCTTGAGTTTCATTAATTGAAATTCATTTCCAAATTTATGAAATTACCTACGTATCCTTAATTTATAAAATTAAGGAATCAAAGTTCACGTAGTTCTCTTACCTCAACTTACCCGCCGGTCCAATAGTTAAAATCTTCGAAGTTGGTTGGTGTGCCTCGCCGGAGGATGATGTGTTCAAGTCGTAGCCAAACAAATCGGGACCACCATCTTCCAATGTTGCTTCGTTATGTAGATGTTGTGAACGTCTTTTGGCTTTGCACCAATCTTCAAGGAGCATAAGGTTTTGCACATTCTCAATGGCCAAGGTTTCGGAGCCAATGCATGGCCCGCAATACAAAATGTATGTTCAACCGAGACCGTCGAGGCGGGACTTGCAAAAATTTCCTTAGCACTAATGGTTAAAATAGGATACATGGTGGTCCTTCGTGACCACCACTTCAATAAATCTATTGGGTTGTCAAAAGCAATTGATTCAAAAGTGACACTTAAATAATTATCTAATTCTTGTGAAGGGTTACTTCTAGCTCTTTTTTGTGTTCTAATGTCGTAAAAGTTATATAATTGACTAAGGGCCGGTCTAAATTGAGATGAAGAAGATGAAGAACTACTAGATCCTACATTTTCACTAGCACTTACATTTTCACTAGATTCACTGCTATGTATTGTTTTGTATTCTCTAAATAAATCAAACAAATATCCTTTAGCTCTAGCAACTACTTCCCTAGGATTAGGCACATATTCTACTTTATCATAATCATTTAGAAGTCCATTTGGAAACAAGGCATTGTAATACATAGTTAATAATTCTTCTAGCCCATCTTCTCTAATCCTAGGATCTAATAATTTAGCACACAAAAATTAGGGGGGGGGGGGGTATTTCATGAAAATATTTTAACCATTTTGATCTCATCAAAATAAGTACATGGCTCAAAGAATCATAATCAACAAAAGCATGAAAAATTAAAGCAACTTTAACACATTGATCTAATGCAATAGGAGAAGTAGGATAATAACATCCACTAATGCCCTTAGTTGCTTGTTAAAAAACCTTTAACATTTCTAACAAATTTGTGCAAGAATCCCAACAATCACTATGTAACATAACATCATGAGCATTCTCTTCCAACAAAAAATCACATAAAATTTCTCTATAATCATAAGTATCTTGAAGCATATAGTATGTTGAGTTCCACCTTGTCTCAACATCTCTAACAAATTTTCTAACTTCCATACCATTTTCCTTACAAAACCTACCCTATTGTTTACGTCTAGCAACAGAAGAAGTTATATAATTAATTGCTTTCCTAATTTTCACTAATTATTTCTCTAAAACTTTTAAACCATCTTGAACACATAAGTTAAAAACATGAGCCATGCAACGGGTATGGAAAAATACACCTTGTATTGGAGGTTTACAAAATTCAACAAGGGTAGGTATGCTAGCGGTATTACTTGACGCATTATCAAAGGCTACGGAAAATATTTTAGTTAAAATCTTATAATCATTTAAAACTTTAATAATTACTTGAGCAATATGAAATCCGATTGCGGTTTCTTGAAATGATACAAAAGCAATTAAACATTTTTGATGATTCCATGCATTATCAATCCAATGACAAGTAATACCCATATAATTATTAAAGTTGAAAGGATCCTTCCAACAATCATAACAAATAGTAAATTTTGTTTTAAGTCGAGCTAACTCTTCTATTAATTCATATTTAAATTCCATAACTCTTTTAGCCATATCACGTGTTTGAGTGTTCCTAGATATAACTTTAGCAGGCGGTTGCAAATACGTATTAATATGTTCTTCATATATGTCATCGCATGGATATCCTAGTGGAAGATGTTTCATAGCAATCAAATCACAGTTTCCTTTCCTCCATTCTAATTGACTAAATTTAAAAGTTAAAGAATCCATACCTAGCGATGAGCCGGTCGATCCTCGTAGTTACGTTTGAGACCGGTCCAATCCCATCTTGTCCGGATGCTTCTTCAAGATATGGTTGGTGAAAGTTCCATATCCCCCTCCATGCTTGAACTTGTATTTGTTCAAACAGTGGTTGCAAGACACAATGTAGTCGATGTTTGAATTAGGAACCGACTCCTTCTTGAAGTGGACGGAGAAAATGTTACTTCGAAGTGACGATACGGCTCTAGTTGAAATGGTTTGACTAGGGGCACCACCTCTTTCTTGTGCACTTTCTTGTGTTGTAGGAGGAGAAAATATCTCATCTTCACTTTCCGCCAAGGCGGCGTGGATATCGGCCCCCAAATCAATATCATCGCCCAAAAGCTCGTCGATATAAGTATCATCATCTCGTGTGAATTGAGGAGGGGGCATGGGACTTTTACCCTTCCGACGAGATGAAGATCCTCTTCGAGGCATGATAATACTTATGTAGGAGTAGAAATGTAGAAGTAGAAACGTAAAGTCGTAAAGAAGAAATGTAGAATAGTAGAAATGTAACAATTGCAAGAAATAGTAGAAATGTAGAATAGAGCAAGAGTGAGAGGTGTGGAAAATCACCATCTTTGAACCCCTATTTATAGACTTCAAAAAATACAAAAAAAAAATAAAAATTGGGACGCTCCAGTTCGAACCGCCGGTTTGTTCCGGTTTGTCCATCTGGGCTGTTGATCTCCAATGGCCCGTAGATCTGAGCCGTTAAATTTGAATTTTGTTAAAACCACCGGTTTCGGTTCTAGATTAGTTCGGCGGTTTCCAACGGATACTTCTCCCGAGCCGTCGATCTCCAACGGCTATATCAGATTCAACGAGAGCCGTCCATGTGGCAGATTGCAAAAAAAGGAAAACCGGTGGTTCCAAACCACCGATTTTACGGTTCAAAAAATCACGAACCATAACCTAACCGGATATATCCGGTTTTTGGTTTCCGGTTACGGTTTGAAACCGGAACCGGGTCAACGGTTCGCCGAACCGTTGACCTCCGGTTCGAACGGCCCGGTTCGGCGGTTTTCGAATCGGATGGATGTGTCTATATATCACTTCCTTATATATATACTCACACACATCATTAAACATGAATTATTATTTATCATTTATTTAATAAATAAATAATACTTCATGATTTATTATTTATTATTTATATATATATATATAAAGATATATATATTTGATTTGGTTTTGATAGTTTATCTAATAAAAAGAGTTATAATAAAAATGGAATATGATTATGTGTATGTTGTTGAGAATGTAGAATAGTTTATATGAATAATGGAAGATAAAAAAATTCGTAATTAAAATCAATGTGTATATTATATTTTACTATCTTATAACTATTTACATTAATAAAATATCATGTCATCACTTTGAGAAAGGACATGCATTAATATTATCTTTTAAGATTTTTCTCAAATTTTATAGTATCTTTATATATATAAAAGAGATAACATCATTTTTAGTCCTGTAAGTTAGGCCTTTTCCATTTTCGATCCATCAAGTATAGCGAATCCAATTGCAGTACCATAACTTCATTTTTTTTCCGATTTAAGTCCTTTTTTTGCGGAATCCTACGTGGCAGGCGGAGATTGCCTACGTGACATCAAACCCTAATCCCCAATTTTTTCCGGTGACAACTCAGCTGCCACATCAGTAAAAAAATAATAAAAAATTAAAAAAAAAGACGTAAAATGGGGATTCCAGAATTTAAAATGCAAATTTAAAAAACTAACAACTAAACTAAATTGTAAATAAAAAACGATGGAAACCCAAATCGAAGAGGAGAGGAAACAAAATCTCATTTCAAAATCCCTAATCCGAAACCCAAATCGATAGCCCTAACCCAAAGCAAGCAAAAAATGAGGCATTATCTCCGACTCCGATTCTTACTCTTTGGTCACCGAGGCATTTTACGTAGAGGATATGAAGCAGAGGACGCTAGATAAATGACATTTACCCTCTCCCCCCCCCTCAAGATATGGTAAGTTTTGTTTGTATTCGCCCCTCCATTGTTGTCATTTATGATGTATTTTGGTCTTTATCTTGGTTGGTAGGGTCGACTTCGATTGTTTAATATATGTATGAGACTGTATTGAGTGAAATGGTCCCCATTTTGTGTACTAACAGTCAAGGGTTTGTGGCTTTTTATGTGGTCAAGATTCCTTCCCATTTTTATGTCTTTTCTGTCTGGGTTCACCACTATTTAGGGTTTTTTTTATGTGGTTAGGGTTATATAAGCATTATACTTTATATTGACTGCATCTACCACTATATTTCACATAACAGGTCCAAAAAAGAAGCAAATTACACTTCAGCTATATGTTGGTGGGAAGATTGTAGAGGGTGATGATCCTACCTATGTTGGAGGTAACCTCTATGTCTTTGACTACTTTGACATAAAGGATGCAAGTCTTAGTTTCTTTCTTAATATGGCTGAAAAGGATGGGAAACATGGTCCCCTAGGAGTGTATAGTTTAGGTCCTAGTGGTTTTAAAGTAGTGAAAGATGATGCTGAGTTGGTCAGTTTATTTGAAGAATATTTGTACATTAGTGAAATTAGATTTTATGTTGGGAGTGAAAATAATGAGGGCAGTCAGGGAAGTGGTAGAGTAGGTGAATGCAGTGGGAAGCCTATTGACTTAGATGATGAATTCCATGATAGTGATTTTGATGTCAGTGAGGGATATGTTGATGTTGTTAATGAGTTTTTAGCTTGTGGGGAAGTTGATAAGAAGTGTGAAAAAAAGAGTGAGATAAAAAGAGAGGCACTTGATCAGAAGGAGGAGGTAAAAAAAAGAAAGAGATGAGATAAAATCTAATGTTGATACTGATGTGGAAGGTTATAAATCTGATGCTAGAGAAAAATACATTTTCGAGAGTGAGGATGACCTAGACAGCAATCTAGATTCTGATCTTGAAGGGAGACAGAGAAATTGTGTGTTTAATGAGAATGAGGGCTTCAATCCTATCTTTCAAGTGGGTAAAATTTTCAGCACAAAAATTCAATTGAGAGAGCAGATTCACTCACATGCCATTAAGACAAAAAAATCCCTAAAAATTACTAAAAATGATAGGGCCTACTTCAAAGACAACAACAAGTGTGACATCTTGTTGAATAATATCTGTGAGTCATTTAACAGCATGCTCCTTGAGGCTAGGGAGAAGCCAATAGTCAGTATGCTTCAAGCAATCATGGAGCTTATGATGAGAAGGTTGCAAGAGAAGAGGGACTGGGCTAAGAAGTGTGGGCAGTCATATATGTATCCTAGAATCAAGAAAATCATTGACAAGGCTTTTGAGAAGGCAAGTGAGTGCATTCCCATTAAGGCAGATGATTATCATTACCAAATCAGTTGCTCAGATGGATATCAATTTTGTGTGGACCTGAAGAATGCAACATGTGGATGCAGGAAGTGGGATTTGACTGGGATTCCTTGCCAACATGTGGTGATGGCTATCATGAATCAAGGCTATGAAGTTGATCTATACACTCATTAGTGTTATAGGATGGAGACATTTAGGAAGGTGTATGCTCCATTAATTCTGCCAATCAATGGCAGAAATGAGTGGAAGGATATAGGGGAGAAGCCACTTGTGGCTCCTACCTTTTCAAGACCAGCTGGAAGACCCAAAAAGTCAAGAAAGATAGGACCTGATGAGGTTGAGCCAAAGAAAGTGAAATCTAAGAAAGTAGATCCTGATAGGATAAAAAGACATCAAACCACACTTAGATGTTCATCATGTGGAGTTGAAGGTCATAACAAGAGTTGTAAGGGGAAGACACCTGAAGAAGTTATTCCAGTGGAAGTGATTACACAAGAAGAGCCAGTGGAAGTGATTACACAAGAAGAGCCAGCACCCCACAACAGCCAATTCAGCCCAAAAAACAGAAAGAGCAGGTATTAAAGGTCCTTTTTATTCATAACAACAATGGTCTTTCATAGAATTTGAGTGTATCTTCATTGTTTCATTTCAGAAAAAGAAAGCAAAGGTGTTAACCCCAGCAAGACCATCATGGTGTATGAGCACACTAAAACTGTGAGTATACTTCCCTTCCCACACTTAAATATATCTTTTTTTGTCCTTCATTTGGAAATTGTATATCAAGACATGGACAATAATGTGTGACTTGGATTCCAGGGTGCTGCAGCAAGTTTTACCCCTAAAATTGGAGAGACTTTTGAGGCTTCACCCACTATGTATGAACAACTCCAGGAATGTGCAAGGGCGTCACATGTGAATATTGGAGTGCCTCAATCTACTGATACAAAGAAAACTATAACTTTGTCAAGTTTGATGTCTCCATCACATGCAGTGAGAGTTGGTTGGAAAAAGAAGCCATTTGTGAAAGGGAAAGAAGATGGGAAAGGAGATGGAAAAGACCATTAGCTTAGCACTTTAGTTAATCTACTTTAGTTGTATTTAAACTGACAATTAGCATTAGTTGCAATTTGGAACCATAACTTTGAAGTGATCCTTAGTTGGTTGGCACTCTTTTGCGAACTTTACTATCACGTTGAATATTTATGATCAAATCAAAGGTCAAGGAGTTTTTTTTTAGCTGCATTGTATCTTCAATTTTGAGTTATTTTACAAGGCCTTTTTTTTTTTATTGTTGTCTTTCTTTAACATTTCTTGTCACCTTCACAAATGATTGAGTTCTTATAAACAACTGGCAAACATCTGCCACAAGGTCTGCAAACATGAAAGCAATTCTTCTTCATTGATTCCAAATACAAATTCATTGATTCCAAAATCCCTAATACAAAGTTTGCAATTCAAAGCCATGACAATCCAAAATTTTGCAATTCTCAATTGCAAGCAAAATAGAGCCCATTACAACAATCCAATTTCACTGCAATACAATCTGAAAATGCTAAAAACACTAAGCCTAAGAATAAAAATAAAATGTTACAAACAACAACCATGACATGATAAGAAGCCATTTCAACCTCTGATTCTTCAATTTTATCACTGTCAAGTCATCTGCCAACTTCACATTTTTCTTTCTCAATTTGGTGAGGAGTTCGACTGTGTTTGCATTCACCGGTGGATCAACCCATCGAAAATAATTACACCCCATTATCGGATCCTACACCAACAATACATAAACTACCAACAATCCAATATATCACTGATAAAAACATGGACAAAAACAGAGGATCGAAATTTAGAACAAAACAAATCTGATTGGAAAAAAATGAATGAAATCAAACATCATAGATCCGACCCAAAAACACAAGAAATCAATGAAAAATAGATTTGTGCTCACATTACCTGCCAATCCTCACAGTCGTAGAACCTTCGACCTGGGTTGTTTGGTGTTTTCGACGTATGTAGTTCAACTTCCTTGCCACAATTACAGAGACGAATCAATGGGAGAGACCCATACGAACATGAGTTCGACATTTTCCTGTCCTGGAGACGGATTTTGTAGGGTTCTTACTTGGAATTTGTGGTTTTGCAAATTTGGGATTTTCTAGGGTTCTTCGAATGCATTAGGGTTTGTTTTCCCCTTTCCCACGTTTTTGATTTACAATTTAGTTTAGTTGTTAGTTTTTTAAATTTGCATTTTAAATTCTGGAATCCCCATTTTACTTTTTTTTTGAATTTTTTATTATTTTTTTGCTAATGTGGCAGCTGAGTTGTCGCTGGAAAAAATTGGGGATTAGGGTTTGATGCCACGTAGGCAATCTCCGCCTGCCACGTAGGATTCCGGCAAAAAAAGGACTTAAATCGAAAAAAAAATGAAGTTATGGTACTGCAATTGGATTCGCTATACTTGATAGATCGAAAATGGAAAAGGTCTAACATACAGGACTAAAAATGATGTTATCTCTATATAAAAACACAAACATTGCCAAAAAAAAGAAAGTAAGAATTTTCCCACCTAAAACCACTTTCTATTTATGTAAAAAAAATTATATATTTATTTTATATACATATATTAAGTATATTAATTGCATTCTATTTTTTAAGGAAAGTCAAACTTAATTATTTAGGCAAGAAAAAATTTAGTGATGTTATGTATGGATACACCTTTCAATTTAAATAAATAATTACATTATTTAAATAAATGAAAATGATAAATGGTATTTAATTTCTACTAATATATAAAAAGATACAATATATAAATGAATTTAAATGCAAATGGAATATTATCATATGATTTTAATATGATAGATGTATATATCTATGGAAGTGATATAGCAAAAAAATCTTTCCACATATTTGTCTATATGGTAAGTCAACTTTGATTATTAAATTTCAATTGATATATTTATGATATGATTTAAATAATGTATATAAATATTATTTACATCATATCATCAATAATATAAACATTGATCATTTACAATAATATAAATATAGATATGCTTTAATATTCAAATGAATAATATATATATATATATATATATTATAATTGATCACTCCACAATAAAATGCTTATAATACATATATTGAATTTTGTTTCAAGATGACACATCTTTCTTCACTTAACATATGTCTACTTAATTATTTATGACTTAAAAAACATCATTTATAAAAGGAAAGATTTATATTGATTATTTTTTTCATAAAAAAGATCTAATCAGAATAACATATCACATAGAAATATAAGATGACATTTGCATGATTTGTGGGATATATGTATATATATATATATATTAATAAAATTCATATATATTCATAATTGTGAAATATAATTTTTATGGGATTTATGTTTATTAAAATTTTAAATAATTTGTTATGCATATATATAAACATTTGACGTGAAGGATGAATAATTTTTTATCTTTATTTATATAAAAATAAAAACATTGTCTAATTCAGTATGACAATAATTTTCCATCCAAAAGCCACATATTATAAATAAAAATAAAATGATGAATCTATATGATAAAATAAATTTCATCTATTTATATAAATTAGGAAATAAAAATATTTTCCTTTAAAAGTGAAGATTTAAATGGAATAAAATTATTGATTTCCTAAATTATGGTATTGATTATTTATAAATGATTGTGGTAATTGTTGTAAGTAATTATTCATTTTAATTTCAGATTTGAATATTACTTTTTCATAAGTAAATGCAACACAACTCTATCCATTGTGAGTTATAGAATATTTGAGGTATATAATTATACTATCATTAACATACATTGATTATTTAATTATATTGCACTATTTGAAATATATTATTATTCTGTCATTGATTCTACAAATTAAACTAGCGTATATAGATATCACAAAATATGTATTTAAAATGAACATTTAAATTGATTATCTTAAATCTTAAATTATGGTAATTACTTGATATAATCAATAATCATACATTATAAATAATACAAATTCATCTTGGTTTCATTCACTCGCTTTCATTCTGTTATTTTACGTATCACTTTTGAACGATTTATGAAGTGTAAGACGTCCTTAGAGGTAAAAATTATAAATTAATGTTTATTTTATTTGTTTTGTTATAAAATTATTATATTTGAGGATCATGTGGATGGATATTTAATTATTGTTGGTTTTTATTTAGTGTTTACCATTATACGGAATTATATATAAAGATAATTCACTATTGAATGATATGAGATTCTATGATATGTTATCCTATTGATTTGTGTTATTTCAATTTTTTTTTTGATTTTTTATATGATTTTTATTATATATATTTTTTTATCATCGTAGTATTATATATGGATTATTCTACTTCAATATAATTTAATTTTATAAAAGCATTGATCACTTCTTATATGCAGGTAATAACTGAAGAAATCTTAGGCTTGCGACTTGAGAGTACATATTCACCAATTTTTAAAAAATATTAATTGATTTTGACTTAGCAATCAAGATAATGAAAGCTTGAAAGGTAATATGTCAGGGAAAATAAATCTGATTTTGGATTTAGCTCTCAAAATGATGCACATCTATGTTGTTAAGATTAAATAAATAGTGATTTATTTTGATTTATAGATGTATAAATATAATGGATGAAATTAGAGTTGTATTAGTGTTTTCAGTTTTTTTTTGTACTTTGAATTATATGTAAATTATGAATATTAATTGTCAATTATTCTTTTGTCAAATATAAAATCAAAAAAAATATTTATATTTAATAGATATAGTTTTCAATTTTCTTGAAATATAGACATCATTGATCTTTTTTGTTTATATACATGTTAATATTATTTCTAAGTATCCACTTTTTTTCATCTAACTTATATTAATAAAAAAAAAAGTTGAAAAAATAATAATTGGTATATGCACGTAATATGAGATTTTAGTTAATTTATTTATTTATTAAAATATATAGTGTATATTGTTTTATAATATATATGGTAAGGTTGATTTCTCAAGTTATATTTGGAAAAATATTAATAAATCAAAAATATTAGCTCTATGTAATATTACACATGTTGATACAATTTGCAATATAAGTCAACTATTAAACTTAAATATCATATGATATATTTCGAAAATTAGCAATTTATACTGATGTAATTCAATTTGATCACCTTATAATCATTTTTAATAATAATATATATACACATATATATATATATATTACAATATGTATTATTTTTATAATGAATTTTAAAATATTATAATTTAAAATCTCATGTCGGACTTTTCTTGAAATAAAGATATTTAGTCGTGGTCAATTATATATTTTTGTTTTAGAAGTAAAAATTTTGATGTATAAAAAATATGGTGAGACCGTGAGAGATAAGAACACCATAATTTGTAAATAAAAAAAAGGTTCCAAATTTGTCATTTGTAAGATTTTTTCTTATAAATTTATATTATTAGTTTTAATATAGACATTTTCAATCACTTTCAACATTTTATAGCAATAAAAACTAATAAAAAAATATGTAACAAAATTTATTATATACCAGTTCTAAACAAAGTTTTTAGATGTTATTAAATTACATTACCAATACCAATATTGAATAAGATATTACTCAATTTCATTCAATTCCTATATTTTATATGTATTTAAACATACTATTATATATAAAATTCTATTTACATTGTATTTATATAAAAATGTTTATTTTAAAATTTATATTCGTGCATCGCACGGGGTAAATACTAGTTAATATATATATATATATATGCATTAATATATGTGTTTGACTTACCGTATTTGGCATTAAGATCTTTTTACAGTATTAACATATATGCGTTATATGAAATTATATATAATGCCAAATTAAGAAGATCTTTCTCAAATTTAAGATGTTAATGCCAAATTTACTTTCTTATAACTATTGATTGGAGAGTAATTTCATTTCTTTCCATTACGAAAATTTCATGTCATCACTTTGAGAAATATAATATATATCAAATATGATTTATATTTATTAAAAATATATATATATATTTCCTGTTTTGGCAATGTGTTTTTGGCGGGAAAACGTTTATCTTACTATTTTTAGTAATGTTTGTGTTTTTATATAGAGAAAATATTATTTTTCGTTCTCTAAGTTTGGCGTTTTCCAATTTTGATGCACCAAGTTTCGAGAATCCAGTTTCAGTACTGTAACTTCATTTTTTCTCCGATTTGAGTCCGATTTTCACCGACGGCTGACGTGGACCGAAACTCTAATCCCCAATTTTTTGGAGTGATGTGGACGAGTCATGTGGCTGCCACGTCATTAATAAAATTAATCAAAAATCAAAAATAATTAAAAAATCAAAAAAAAAAAACCATCTTCTTCTCCCCCTGCATCTTCTTCGCGGCAACAGACACGGTGCCTGCCGTGCACAAACACGGGCGACGGCGCACCACCACAACAAGAAGAAAATCGAAACCTTAAAACATGTATGAAATAAAGATAACATTTCTTCACTAAACTTAACATCAATTACATAAAAACATTCCCAAATATATGGGGATCAAAACCCCTCAATCAATTATGTGAAAGTATGCATGAATTTGAAAACCAAAAAAATGAGTTTGTGAAACAATTTTCATACGATTTTGGCTTAATTGAGGACTGATTTGAGCAAGAACATGAAATTGATATGAAATTATGTTTGGGCTTGATGAGAGAAGCATTTTGATATATTGTTTGGTCATTTTGGTTGAGGAACGAAGAAAAACCCAATTTTGAGCTTGAAGTGGTGGCTATGATCGATTTCCGGCGAAAGGGCGGCGGTTGAAGGCTGAAATTGCAGAATATTTGTGCGATTTTGGTCAAATTCTTGGGGAAAGAAAATGGAAAAAACATTGTGATGAAGAATGGAAGCAATTTGAGTGGGGTTCAATATTTTCCGGTGACATTTTCCGGTGATCGGTGGTGGCTCGGACGATCGGAGGTGAGGGTGATGGCAGCAGAACGGAGAAGAAGGTTTTTTTTTTTTTAGAACAGAGAAGAAGGTTGCAGTGGGCGGCAACGACGTTTACTGGAAGGAAGAGGAAGATTTTTTTCCTTTTCTTTTTGATTTTTTAATTATTTTTTATTTCTTTTTTTTTTTGAATTTTTATTATATTTTCACTGAGATGGTCGATGATGTGACTCGGTTTTTGGTCGGAAAAAATTGGGGCTTAGGGTTTGGTGTCACGTAGGCAATTTTCGACTGCCACGTCAGCGACGATCAAAATCCGGTGAAAATCGGACTCAAATCAGAAAAAAAATGAAATTACGATACTGAAATTGTATTCTCGAAACTTGGTTGATCAAAATTGAAAAACGCCAAACTTAGAGGACGAAAAATGATGTTTTCTCTTATATATATATATATATATAAAGATTATAACTACTAGATTACTATTTTAACCTTAAATACAAATCCTTAATAAGGAAAGTTTAGGCAATTATATAAAATTAAACCATTAAATTACATGTATAGAGTTAATATTATGATTATATAGGACATAAGATTAGGATTATTTAGTGTAGATGGATTTGGGAGAGTTCATGCAGTGCAAAAGTACTGTATTACAGTTTATTAAAATTACAAATATTTAAAATTATTATACTTACTAAATCACTATTATCACTTTAAATAATAATCTTAAATAATGATATATTAGACAATTCAAAATTTGTAAGAAATATCTACACTTCAAACACTCTGTATTAATAGTTTGATTAGCTTCCAACAAACCTTTTTTTTCCAAGTAGTTCTTTTGAAAATAATATATTGTCTATTATTCACTTTCAATAAAAATTCAAACGATCATTATTGTAAATAACCAAAAGAATTTCTCCAAGAATTTAATATTATTTAATACAAGAGGAAATAGCCCATTATACCACATTTCTTATAATTTGTGACAAAAATAACATAATACTACTCCCTCCGTCCCTGCTAACTTTGTCTACTTTCCATTTTTAGTTGTCCCAGCTAACTTTGTCAGCCCAAAAATTGCAAAAAAAAATTTACTACCTTACCCCTCAATTTCTTTCATTTTACAACTTTTGCACTCAAAAAGCACACTTTAATTACAAAATTGTCACTCAAAAACATTAAAATAACACATCACATCAAAGTCAACAATTTTTTCTTAGAATTCGTGCCGGTCAACCTAGGCAAAGTTAATGGAGACAGAGGTAGTACAAAACTATAATAAGTGACAAAACTACCACAATTTTGAATGGGACCACATTGGGCATGACAAGATGTGACTTATCCATGGGACCACATGTCCCCTAAAGTGAAGTGATGTTTGATTCTTGTGGAAGAGAGTCTCATATGCACATTAAATAGTAAATATATGAATAAATATAAGGTGAAAAAAGTTAAGACTTTTGGTGGAATGTATAATACTACCTCCGTCCCGGCTAACTTTGCATACGTTTAACCGGCACGGAACCTAAGAAAAAACTGTTGACTTTGATGTAATGTGTTATTTTAATATTTTTTAGTGGCAATTTTGTAATTAATGTGTGTTTTTTGAGTGCAAAAGTTGTAAAATGAAAGAAATGGAGGGGTAAGGGAGTAAATTTTTCTTTGCCATTTTTGGGCTGGCAAAATAAGATGAGACAAACAAAAATGGAAAGTAGGCAAAGTTAGCAGGGATGGAGGGAGTATACAATTTTATCTTTCTCAATCTACTGGAGTTGCAGTACTTGTATGTCCAATCACATCCCTTTTTTTCCCCTGACTTCCAACATCCTCTTTGTTTATCCCAAACGTAATTCTCAATAAAAAAAATTATATTATTCGATATTCAGATTATGTATACTTCTTGAACTTGCTATAGGATCTCAATTTTACATTTCAGCAACTATATTTTTTGGTAAATCATTATCCACGGTCTTAGTGATAATCACTAACAATCATAAGATCACATGAACTTATGTCTTTTCCCATGTTGTTTTAGAAAAAATTCATATTGTTTTTCAAAGTTTTTTAAACTTGTAAGGTGTCTAGTTCTCTTTTGAAAATTTTAAACAATACTTAAGAGAATGTATTCCATAACACATTCACATATGATTGTGCACTCGATCTTCGTAATTCGTATGACATTTGAATAGCGACAGCTTCGCTCAAATATCTTGCAATTCTTTGATCAACTTCCAACAAAACCTCTTTTATGAACTGTTTTTTTGAAAGTAGTACACTATTCAAACGATATTGGTCCTATTACATAACTTATGAGTAACTTAAGATAATATGTTTCCTCATGTTAAAAAAATTATTGGTCCTATATTAATCATTTAAAATTGAAGATTAAATATCTTTCCTCAAGTTAAAAAATTAAGAAAAAATAAAAGAAGTCATAAAAATAGGAGATACGTTACTAAACTATTATATAATGTATATACAAATAATTATTTGCCTTATTTTTTTAGAATTGTATGAATAAAATCATGATATATTCTAACGTAAAACTATTAATTAAAATTCAAAGTAAGATTCTAGCTAACATAAAATTATTAATAATAAAGTAAAAACAAATATATATATATATATATATATATATTAGAAATTCTAATATAAAAGTATGCAAATAAATATATTAAATTATTATTAAGATCTTACATATATAATAATCTTTTATGAGTTGGACTTCTGTGAGACCGTCTCATGTGCGACGGCACTCGTGCACGGTCGTGCGCTGGGACACGGTCGACCGTGTGCGGGAACACATACTTATAGCACAAAAAGACATACTTATAGACAAAAATCACATACTTATCTCGACCGTGTCCTAGGACACGACCGTGCGCCACAGATTGCTCTTAGTTTTCACGCGAGGCACGGTCTGTCCCAGGGCACGGTCGTGGGCGAGAAAAAAAAATCACATACTTATAGTGAAAAATCACATACTTATTATTGAAAAAGACATACTTATACACTGCAGTCGCGCACGGTCGTGTCCTAGGGCACGGTCGACCGTGCGCGAGTGTCGTCGCATGTGAGACGGTTGCATATGAGTATTTGTGATCTTTTATAAGGATATATGATCTACATTAAATTAGAGTCATACTTAAAATAGAATATTTCTATATGATTTTGGATTAGAATTCTAAAATTAAATTATTTTAAGTATGAAAATCTTAAATTATTATTATAACCTTAAATAATAATATTTCATAAGGATATATTAGACAATCTCTATTTTGTAAGAAATATGCATACTTTTATATAGATAATAGAAATAGATATAACCAACTTAAATTCAATGCTTGGGCTCATTAGTCAGTACTTTGGACCACTAGCTAGCTAGTGTTTATTTTTCTTTAAATATATTAATCAATTAAAATGATACTATATGATATGGTCGAACTGACCATATTCGAACTATCCCGAAAACCCGACCCGGAATTGAAAGCCAATCTACGTGAACAGAATAAAGAAGTAAGAGAGAGCATGTGAGCGAACAAGGATGTTCGCATACTGAGCGAACTGATCAGACTCATAGGCTAGAATGTCGAACTGTGAGGTAAAATGTCGAGCTAAGTCCAGACGAACTAATTCAAATTTGAGATAACTCCCACGATTGCGAGAATCTCGCCACCTTCCAAGTTTTTAGGAGAAATCCTAACTGCCACATCTCTTTTCCAAGAAACCACGTTTCTTTCAGGGAGTATATATATATCCTTTATCTTTCTATTTTCACACACAATCACAATTATTTTCACATTAAGCATTAAGCAAAATTGAGAGCAATATTTTTCTGAGATTACTGACTTGAGCGTCGGAGTCCCTTCACGGGGAAAAACCCCCGGTGTTCTTTGTTTTGCAGGTCTCTTTGATCGGAGAATTCCAGTCAACGCCGGAGAATTCCAATTGGCATCGGAAAAGTGAAGGATTTGAGTCACGACAAATCACTATATATATATATATATATATAGTTTATTTAAATGTATATTTCGTTATTATTAGAAATAAAAAGACATATATTACAAAATTCAATTCGATATATATATATATATATATGCAATATTAAACCAATCAAGTATAAAGAACACTCGAATTACAACTTTCTCGAGTTGAGATACACATGCACAGATGCACCTAGTTCTATTATCAGGTTTAGCCTGCATGGGTGCATAAATTTAAAACTAATTATTATCTCCAACTTCACTTTTTTTTTTTTCAAATAAAAATTAACAACAACAATAAATTTTATTCTGTAAATTAAACAATAGTTTTTTTTAAATAAAATGGGTGGAGCAAAATTCATATGTATAGTTCCATAAATTTCCAGAATTAATCACTTGTACTAAAATTATTAGGCATATATAAATAACAGATATTACCACTATTTACAATTAGTTTAAAAATAATATCAATTATTTCTATTCAGAATAAAGATTTCCACCATTACTGGTTGGCAGAGAAATAAGTACCTCGATTTGAACCTTGGACTGTAGAATGATTCCAGAAACACCATAAATTTGATAGAGGAATCTGTAACACATTGGTCCCATGATTCTTTCTGCTCTCTCTCTCTCTCTCTCTCTCAAATCATTGTAATTTCTTATTATAATACACTCCATTTACTCATATAGTGAAAAAAAAATAGAACATGTAATTTTATTTTCAACATTTGAGAAAATTAAACGAAATAAAATACATGCACACATGTATATATTAACACATTTCATGTGAATACACCGTACTTGAACATATACTAATATAAACAAAACGTAACATAAATGTCTCAACATAACATAAACGGATACTTTCAGGAAACCCTTCACATATATATATATATATATATATATATATATAGAATAAGTAGAAGAAGTGGTGGTTGAAGCAACCCAAGTTGTGAGGAATTGTGTGGAAATAAGCTAGCATAGCTATATAGGGTTCTTGACCAAACAAACCCTAAAAAAAGAAAAGATTAAAAGCTCAGTTTCCAAGGTGTAATGAAGGTTATTGTCCAAGAAATACATATAAAAAGATAGTAAATCTAACATTAAAGAGTTGGCATTGTCAGTTGCTAGCTCAATACAGTCTTACCTTTAGTACTAATTAAATCCCTATAATATATTACTCACACAAAGTATACAAACAAAAGTAAAGTTAAATTCACAAAAGCTGGAGATTAATGTACATGCCTTAAGGTACAAATCATGAGTCTTATAAGTAAAGTTTGGATTACAATATATTGGTTAAAAAGTATTTTCAGAAAGTAATTAAAGACAACATATAATAATGTTGGGGTGAACTAAAAAAGATATATATATATATGTGTGTGTACCTTGTATAAGTGTCACGTACTTATGCTTTTGCCATTAAATTATTGATGTATCCTATACGTGCAGTTTGATCAGAATTATGATATTTTTTCCTATTTTTAGTAAAAGAAAGATTTTTAGGTAGACATTGTATCACTGTAAAATGAATAATTTGATTGACCTGTGAATGAAGTCTTTATGTGACTTAAAGTAAATATGCAATTATGTCTAAAAGATTTAAATGTATTGCCTGATTTTTTATGGAGTCAACTTTAATGTAGAGTTTTAGTAATTATATTGAAAATATACCACTCAATGGAAAACACTATTTTCTTTGTCTTAATTAACATGAGCACTGTTTTTTTTTTCTTTCATAAAATGATTTGTTTGTTGTCATTTAAGTTTACTTATTACTACGTGTTTTTTCATTTTCATTTTTAAAATGCTAAAACATTTAGTGTAAGTAAATGCAAACAATTCAGAATATCAATAAGGAGAATTATATTTATTTTAAGACTTTGTTTGGCATGTTAAATTGTTGTTTATTTTGTAATAGAGAGAGATCAAAATTATGTTGAAGTTGACTTTGTATAAATCCCTCCAACAAAATAATCTACCAAATTTTTTTTATGTGCATAGATTCAGAAATGACATTTTTTTGTAGGTGCATTTACAAATGGTATTTGAATAGTGAAGAAGCAACCCATTAAAGAAAGAAGTCAACGTAGACGTTAATTCAAATTTGAAATCACATGTTTAATGAATTTATTTTCTCTCTTTGCCTTTTAATTTACTTTGTTGGCCAAATTATGCAACAAGACCAAGAACAAGAAGCAAATCTTCCTTTTTTTTTTCTTTTTGAATTAGAAAAGTAATTAATCTGTATCATCATCACTGTAATGTTAAAAAAATAGAAAAAATTAACGAGTAGCAGTGGCGGTGGTTACTGGTTAAATGATCAAGAGCTCTCTTTTTGATGCAAGGCGTGGGTATAAATGCAGCATCTTTCCTATTAAGCTATCCTTTTCACTTTCATATTCTCTCTCTCTCTAGTTCCTGATCTTGTTTTGCACTTTCTCTCTCCTTCTTTAATGTTTTCTTGAATGCTAAGGTCACTTAACAGTCCATAAACGCCTCAACTTTGAACAATATTAAGGCCAGGAATTCAAATTCTGAAGGGGAAAAAAGGGCTACTTTTATTTCTTGAAGGGCTGCTCAAAAACAGTGGAGTAAATTTGAAAGGCAGCCCACAATCTGAAAATGGTATCTTTTTTTTGCTTTTATCCACTTTTAGTTCTGCTTCTTCAGAGTACTTACTGGAATGCCTTTTTTCTCTCAGACCATAGGGTTTGTTTTTGAATGAGTAAATGGATGTGTTATTACCAGTATTTATGAAGCTGTAATAAATGGTTCTGCTTCTATTGACTCTGTTTCTTCAACTCGTTATTGGACCGAGGTTGTGTTTCTTCTCTGCATTTATGGCTTTAATTTCAGCAAATAGCTTTGGAAATAGCAGCAGTAATTGCAATTGTGTGTTGTGGTGGCATTCCGTTGCATGTTTTTGGCTCTGTATCATGTTTCTCTTCAATTGATAAGTCATGAATTTGGAATGAGTTAATTATATGTTACCTGCCCAGCTGTTCCTGATTCAGTTCTTTGACTATGTAAGCTTCTTCTTCTTCTCACATTTCCAAGAAAATTCAACCCCACTGCTGCTTTATCTGTTTCTCTTCTTGATGTGGTTTAAGAATTTAGGTTAACTGTCTCATTTTGCTTGTTATCAGGGTGCTTTGATTCTTGCAAGGAGCTGTAATTAGGTTTTTGCTTGGATGATTTTCTGGTTCTTGCAAGAAAACAATGGATATGGTTGGAAAGGATTCTAATGTTGATCCTCAAAAGGGGGGTGATGATTCTGTCAACTATCATGCAACTAATATGTCTTCAGACTGGCAAATTAATGGAAATAATCTAACAAATACTTCAATTGGAATGATCCCAATTTGCAATTCAATGGTGGAGTCCTCTGCCTGTTCCTCCGCCTCCATGGTCGAGTCGTTTTGCCCGTCGGTGTGGGATCAGCCGATGAATGGTCCGAATTTAGGCTATTGTGATGTTAATGTTCAAAATGATGGCACCACTTCGAGTAGCCTTTCAATGTTGAGAGGGGGTATGTTTCTACCATCTGTTGCTGGGATGCTACCTCAAAGCTTGCCTCATTTTCCAGCTGATTCGGCTTTTATTGAAAGGGCTGCTAGGTTTTCTTGCTTCAGTGGGGGCAATTTTGGCGAGATGATGAACGCGTTCGGTGTTCATGACCCGTATTCTCGTGGCTTGGGAATGAGTCAAGTACCACATGAGGTTGTGGGACGAGCCCAGAGACATGAAATGAACATGAGTGAAGTTTCCAAGGGGACTGAAGGGAGCCCATTCAAGAACGACAAGAAAAGTGATGATGAAGTAAAAGGTGGAGTTGGTGGATCGGGTAATGAGTCCGACGAGGCTGAGTTCAGTGGCCGTGGCTCTCAGGAGGAGTCTTCTGGTAAAGGAAAGAAGAGGAAGAGAGGGGGGCAGGTTCGGAATTGTTCGTTGTTTTGTTCATTTGATAGTTGGGAATAATCAAGATTCTGTTTTTGGTGATTGATTCGGTTGTCTTGCTATGCAGGATGCAAAACATGATGAGAACAATGAAGCCCCTCCATTTTCTAATGAGACAGGAAAGGACACAGATGAAGTTAAACAAAAGGGTGATCAGAACGCAACTTCAATCAGTAAACCTGGTAGCAAGAACGTGAATCAGGGATCACAAGGCTCGGACCCGCCTAAGGAAGAATACATTCATGTTCGAGCACGAAGAGGTCAAGCAACGAATAGCCACAGTCTTGCTGAAAGGGTAATCATTGTGAATCTTTTTAGGCAATGAACCACATATTCATTTATTTGCATCGAATGTTGATTATGACTTTGATATTGCAGGTGAGAAGGGAGAAGATTAGTGAAAGGATGAAATTCCTTCAGGATCTTGTGCCTGGCTGTAGCAAGGTATTCAGTGTCAATTGAGTGTCGATATTAGCAATAAAAGTAATTGTCATATCTGATATTGTTTTCTTATCAGGTCACTGGAAAAGCTGTAATGCTTGACGAAATCATCAATTATGTCCAATCACTACAGCGCCAGGTTGAGGTAATTGATGGATTATCGAGCATAAACCGGCCGTCTTTTTGTAAAATTTTCTGGGATATTCTTGAGTTCTTTTGCCTGATTCTATCTTGTCTTTCTTCTCTGTTTCAGTTCCTCTCGATGAAGCTGGCAACAGTGAATCCTCGTTTGGACTTCAACATCGAAGGGCTTCTAGCTAAAGATGTAAGAATATCCACCATTGATCTCAACCTGTTCATTAACTAGCTATTCTTACAATTCCACATTGGTCTAACAAAATAAAGAAATTGGCAACAGATGCTACAATCTAGAGCTGGAATCTCATCATCTTCGCTGGCGTTGCTACCCGAATTGACAATGCCGTTTCCTCCGATTCATCAACCACAACCTGGACTCAACCAGGCATGTATCTCGGCTGAAACTCTTCGAAGACCAATCAATCTCCAATCATCCATCTCTGGAGGATTCAAAGAGCCCACATCTCAAGTAAGATTGATCAATCATGTAATGCATTTTCTTTCGTAAAGAATATATATTAAAAACAAAGTTGCATTTGAATCATGTCCAGGTATCCGGTGTATGGAATGATGAACTTCATAATATTGTTCACATGGGCTTCAACTCGAACACTCCTCTTAATACCCAAGATTTATGCGGTATAATAGATATCATTGAAAAACATGTTTTCATGTCCGAATTCTTGAGTTTGATTCCATTTTCTCGTTGCTTTCCAGGTTCTCTACCTCCAGGACATATGAAGGCCGAACCCTGATACTTTCCATATAACAAGCACGATTAACATACCAACTACCAAGAATCGCGATGGAATATTATGTCTGTGGAGTTGAAGATAATAATCCCGGTTTAGAGTTTAGTAGCTCCATTATAGGGAGAAAAATGAGTGGTGAACTTGTACATTCGAACACTAGAAGAAACAACCAGTGTTTCTGTCTCATTCTTGAATCATGTCGGGAGGTCACCCGTTGTTCTTAGAAGTGCTTCGTGAAGCTATATGTATCGACAAAATCCGGATATAGAAATGTGTTCTCCTTGTTCTAATGTAATTTAGCTGATTACTTTTGCCTGATGGTCTTTGATGAGCATTGATCTTTTCTGCTAAATGGTTTGTTCTTGCTCTTTTTGGTGTCTATGGTTCTTGGCTCACATAATATAAGGAAAACAGAGAAATGATTTTTTCTTGAAAAAATGAGAAATAATTAAAATCGAGGACAAGATAGTTTTTTTCTTATAAATACTTCATCGTGTTCCATTGAGTTGATGATAGAAAATTGGAAATAAGACTTATCTCAACTTTCAAGAAAAAGATGGAAATAAAACCATGGTCTTTAAATTTTGCTTACACTTTTTGAGGATAGTGTTGTAAAATTAGGTGAAGTCCGATGTTAATGAAGGGAAGTACAACTTTCCCGCCAGGGCATATCTTGGACAACGCCATTTCCAACATTTCCAACTACTATGTTTCAAGACTGAAACAGTGTTGCGAAACGCGGAATCTAAGGCAAGTTAAGCAACTTCACGCGCATATTATCAAGAATCTGATAGACCCAGAAGCATTCTTGCTGAACAATCTCATTAGTGGGTACCACAAGTTCGACGTCACCAAGTATGCGCGCAATGTGTTCGATCAAATGCGCCGGCGAAACGCCTTCTCATGGAACACGATCCTCTCCGTTTACTCGAAGGAGGGGAACGTTGCGAAAATGGAAGAAATGTTTAATTTGATCCCAAGTAAAGATGGGGTGTCGTGGAACTTGACTATTTCAGGGTATATAAAATCTGGGTTGACCGCGAAGGCTTTAGAGGCTTATAAATTGATGCTGAGGCATGGGTTGGGGAATCTGAACAGAATCACGCTTTCTGCGGTTATTATATTGCTGTCAAACAAGGGTTGGGTGCGTTTGGGTGGGGTCATTCATGGGCAAGTAGTGAAATGCGGATTCAGGTCGTATGTTTTTGTAGGGAGTCCTTTACTTGATATGTATGCAAGATGTGGTTTGATAAATGAGGCGAAACGCGTATTCGATGAGTTGCCTGAGAAGAATTTGGTTGTTTACAATACTATGCTTATGGGATTTTTGAGGTGTTGGATGGTGGAGGAATCATACAGTTTATTTGGATGTATGACTGAGAAGGACTCAATTTCTTGGACTACAATGATAACAGGGCTAACCCAGAATGGAATGGATAGGGAAGCGCTGGATTTATTTCAAGAAATGAGATTCAAGGGATTGAGTATGGATCAGTTTACTTTTGGAAGTGTTTTGACTGCTTGTGGAGGCATTTCGGCATTGAAAGAAGGGAAGCAGATTCATGCATATCTGACTAGAACTGATCATATGAATAATGTTTTTGTAGCCAGTGCACTTCTTGATATGTACTCCAAGTGTAGAGACATCAAGAGTGCAGAGACAGTGTTTAGGAAGATGCCATACAAGAATATTGTGTCCTGGACTGCCATGTTAGTAGGCTATGGTCAGAATGGGTACAGTGAGGAAGCTGTTCAGACTTTTTGTGAGATGCAAAGATATGGTGTTCATCCAGATTATTTCACCTTTGGTAGTGTGATAAGCTCTTGTGCAAATCTGGCCAGCTTGGAAGAGGGAGCTCAGTTTCATTGTCAAGCACTGGTGTCAGGTTTGATCTCCTTTATTACAGTCTCTAATGCACTCATAACCCTGTATGGTAAATGTGGGAACATAAAAGAGTCGCATCAGTTGTTCGATGAAATTAAATGGAAGGATGAAGTGTCTTGGACTGCACTAGTTTCATGCTATGCTCAGTTCGGGAAAGCTAATGAAACCATTAATTTATTTGAGGAAATGTTGGCCGAGGGTCAGCAACCGGATGGAGTTACTTTTGTTGGGGTTCTCTCTGCATGCAGTCGAGGTGGCCTTGTGGAGAAAGGCCAACAATATTTTGCATTAATGGTAGATAAATTTGGAATGAGACCAGTTCTTGATCATTACACTTGCATGATTGATCTATTTAGTCGAGCTGGACAGTTAGAAGAAGCGAAGAACTTCATACTTCAAATGCCCTGCCGTCCTGATACAATTGGTTGGTCTACGTTGCTGAGCTCATGTAGAAATCGTGGTAATATGGACATAGGAAAATGGGCCGCAGAATCTCTTCTGGAATTGGATCCCCAAAACTCTGCTGGTCATGTGTTGCTTGCCAGCATCTATGCTGCTAAAGGCAAATGGAATGAGGTGGCCCTATTAAGAAAAGGGATGAGAGAAAAGGGCATCAGAAAAGAGCCGGGATGTAGCTGGATCAAGTATAAGAACAAAGTGCATGTTTTCACTGCTGATGACAAGTCAAGCCCATTCTCAGATCAGATATATCAAGAGTTAGAAAAAATGTATGATAAAATGATGGAGGAGGGATATGTACCGAACATGAAATCTGTTCTGCATGATGTTGAGAAGACGGAGAAATTACGGATGCTGAACCATCATAGTGAAAGGCTTGCTATTGCGTTTGGTTTGATTTTTATTCCACCTGAATTACCGATAAAAGTGGTAAAAAACCTTCGTGTATGTGATGATTGCCATAATGCAACTAAAATCATTTCAAAAATCACCCAGAGAGAGATTCTTGTTAGAGATGCCGTACGATTCCATTTATTTAAAAATGGAGAATGTTCTTGTGGAGACTTTTGGTAGTGGATGTTAAAGGTACCATTAAGGATGTCAGAAGCCTCCAAACTTATCATGAGGGTGACTGAAGGTAAGATATTACATACGTTTTTGGAGTGAGAATGAATTTGTATTATGTAAGATGGTCAATTCATTCTTAAATTGTTTTTTTTTTTTTTTTGCTTGAAATATTTATATTTTGGTGGCATGTGAACTTACACATCCACCGATCTGATTCGCAAGATTAAGTTTCAGCAGTGAGGAATGAGTTCTTTAGTCATAAATATGTATAATCATATTGGCTGTCATTGGTTAAACTTCACAAATTTTCTGTGTTAAAAAAAGAAAAAAATCATTTCTGAAAGTCCTACGTGGATCTGCAAAACAAAAACAAAAATTGTCCCAATCAAAGTACACGGTGTTGTCGGCGGTGTCGACAACACCAGCGTAACACACAGCGGAAAAATAGATCGAATTGAAAGTTGCAGAACACAAACGATATATCCACGAGTATACAAATACTCGTGGAATGCCTTCAGGGCGAAAACTCCTTTATTGAATATGTGTATGTGTACAAAGGAGAAAGAAAGATCTCTAAAAGAGACTCTTTCGAACAATCGACTCAATACGTCCTATGAGATGTATGTGAAACCTAGGGACGTATACAAACTATCTCAGTTGAACACTCCGAAGAACACCTATACTAAAAGTCAAGAGTATGCAAACTCTATGACACACAAGAAAGACGATGTTGCCTGCGGTGTGAACAACACAACTCTTAACACCAGTGTACTGCCTATACTAGACTGCTTAAGCTCTCGATTCTGTGTATCCTTGATCTTCAGCAGCTTCATCTATTTATAGACCTTGAAGTACACATGGTGTAGAGTCCACTTCCATGATTTTGGAGTGCTCCATGATCTCCATCACTCCATGATCTCCCATGTTCTATCGTGCATGAAGGGTAATATAGAGTGGACTTGTTCTTCATCTTCTTCAACTATCTTGGACTTCTTCAACTCCACTTCTTGATCTCTTGATTTGATATTCCTCACGTTTTTCTCAACTGCACGTTGCTTCTCTTTAAGTGGAACGTGTTTGATCTTCATGAATCTCCTTAAATCCTATCACAAAGAGAACACACAACAAACTTCCTAAAACTTAGGAAGATTTGTTAGTCAAGTTTGAGATTCAAATTATTCAACACGTGTTTTAACAAGTCAAATCTTTAAGTGAGAGAATTAAAACCTTTTCCAAATCTTATCAAATAAATCTTATCCAATTTTAAAATCCAATTAAAATCAAATTTGAATTTAGGATAATATGAAAAAGGAAAATTAATGTTGTTGGAAAATCCAACATTAACAATCTCCCCCTATTTTGCTTTTTCAGCTCAAAACCTAAATCAAATTAATTTTCTCTCCCTTAATTCGAATTTCTCCCCCTTAATTAAAAACTCCCCCTCAAACCTGCAAGACATCAATCATCAAGACTAAAAACAGTGATATACGAATTTTAAACAAGCAAACATAATCACCATTAATTAATCAAGAACAAATATGCAAAGATCAATGTTTTAACAAGCTAAACTAAAAATAAACAGAAATTAAAAAATATCCAATACTCCAAATCAAAAGAAAATAACTCCAGCAACAAACTCCTAACATCTTCAATCTTCATCTTCACCGTCGGCTCCTTCGGCTTCGGCCCCTTCACCATCTCCCCCTTTTTGAGCTGAAATAAGGGCATCTAGATTGTCCCTGATTCGGATCAGTCCATCAATGTGCTCAGAGAGAGATCGGCGCTGAGTAGTCAACTGTGCAAGAAGAGAGGCGCCAGTGTTATGGCTGGTGTTGCCAACATGAGGGGCAACACCAGGAGCGAGTGGTAGATCACAGACGCGATTCCCTTGAAGAAGGGCCTTGGCAATGGTGAGTGGTGGCTGAGGAGGGACAAGGCTCTCAAGTGTCGGATTCATCATCGAGTTCCATCGAACTCGAAGACTTGGCGGACGCCGGAGCTGGAATCTCCGATTCAGAAACTGCCGGAGCAGGAGTTTCAGATTCAGTTTCAGAGGCGGCCGGAGCAGGGCAAGTAGAGGAGACAGGCCTCTTCCTCTTCTTGACCACGAACTCAGGGGTGACCTTCCCTGAAGCACGCAGACGCTGGGAGCGTCGCTGCCTTTCGTTCAAGGGCCGATTGGAGGGTTCGAACTCCTCCACATCGACGGGGTCAGAGGCGACGCCCGATTGGACCTTGGCTGGTTGGGATGAAGGACCTTCACCCTTAGCAGCCTTGGCCTTGGCCTTCGCACTCTTGGCCTTGGACTTTGAAGCAGTGCGAACGGAGGGAGATGGAGAAGCAGCGGGTGGTGTTGCGCTGGTGTCAGCCACATCGGCTGATGACACCGCAGCAGTGGGTGGAGCAAGCAGCGCAGGATACGACTGCTTGAGCTTCTCCATGAACTCAAGGACGGCAGGGGGAATGGAAGAATCAGCCATTGGAGAGGATTTTGAGAAGAAAAAGAATTAGGGCTTTTGGAATTTGGGGAAGAAGGGGATCGATTTCAGGAGAGAGAATGTGAGAGAAGGAGAGAGAGAGAGAGAGCAAAAAGTATGAAGTGGAAGAGACTCACGCCTGATTTTCCAGTATTTAAACAAATATTTGAGCCTTTTCAAATTTTTAGATAAAATCAAGAGATTTTGAATAGATATGAATTGAACATAAAATCTCAACAATTTTGCAAAAAATTAGGGATCACAAAATTCGAATTTTAAATTTGAAATTAAGTCATCCAACCATCAAATATATCCACTATATATTATTAGGATTAAATGCAGATACCTAGGGATGCATAGAATTTAAATCCCAAAAAAAAAAATCGCACACAATGTAACTGACTGGTGTTGTCCCTGATGTTACGTAACACTGCGATGACACCATACAAAATTTTTGGCTCTTGAAAATTTTTTCTTTTGTGCATACGAAATTAAATTCATACATACCTAATCTCAACCAACCTTTTGAAAAGAGAGCACTGTCGTAGCGAGCGCCATGCTTCTAGTTACTCGGTTGTGAGATCAAGTTTTTTTTTTTTTTTTTTTCGACTTGGTTGTGGTATCTCCTACACCTTTTGACAAGGAAGCATCGTCGCAGCGAACGCCGTGCCCCGAGTTACTCAGTGAGGTCACACAACACATTTTATTAAGTCACTAGGCTGCCTGAAAAGCATCGTCGTAGCGAGCGCCGTGCTCCAAGTGCTTCGTGACTTTTAGCATTTTAGTTCGAACAAAGGTGCACTATAGAATATGAGCCTTTACCAAAATAGGTGTCCAAGCAAGTGTTCTCACATAAGAAACATACTGGTCAGATACAAACAAGCATACATATGCCTAGAAAGCCTAAAAATAAAAAATTATTCTAAGGGTGTTAAGAGTGGTGTGAGCAACATGAACGGTAACACCCGCAAAACAGCATGCACATTCAAACAATGCACAATCCGAGAGACTTCTTTAAGGAAGAAAATCTCTCTAAATCTAAGGCTTTTGTAAATATATCTGCTATTTGGTTTTCAGTGGATACATAATCAAGTTGGATTAACCCTTTTTCAACTAAATCTCGAATGAAGTGATGCCTAATATCTATGTGTTTAGTTCGAGAATGTTGAACTGGATTTTTGGAAATATTAATTGCACTCGAATTATCACAAAATAGGCTCAAAGATTCATTTTCAAAACCATAATCATCAAGCATTTGTTTCAACCACACAAGTTGAGTACACGCACTCCCGGCGGCTACGTATTCGGATTCGGCGGTGGATAAAGAAACACAATTTTGTTTTCTACTATGCCAAGATACTAAGTTATTGCCTAAGTAGAAACAACCACCACTAGTACTCTTCCTATCATCTACATCTCCAGCCCAATCAGAATCACTAAATCCCACCAAATTAAGATTAGTGTCCTTAGTATACCAAATACCTAAATCTATCGAACCGGAAACATACCTTATGATACGCTTCACTGCTTGAAGATGTGAGATCTTAGGATCAGCTTGGTAACGTGCACAGACACCAACACTATACATTATATCCGGGCGGCTAGCAGTCAAGTAGAGCAAACTGCCGATCATCGATCTATAGAGGGTGTTGTCAACACCATCGGCAACACTGTCTTTCGACAGCTTTTGTGTCGAACCCATGGGGGTTCTCATAGGCTTAGAATTTTCTAAACCAAAGCGAGATACCAAATTCTTGGCATACTTGCTTTGAGAAATGAAAATTCCTTCCTCTAATTGCTTAACCTGCAAACCTAGAAAGTAAGTTAGCTCTCCAATCATGCTCATTTCGAAGGTAGATGACATAGCATGCACAAAATCATCAAGATCACTTTGACAAGTAGATCCAAATACAATGTCATCAACATAAATTTGAGCTATCATGCAATTACGATCAGTTCTCTTAACAAAAAGAGTACGATCGGCCATGCCTCGAATGAATCCAAACTCAAGTAGGAAAGAGGTCAATCGACCATACCAAGCTCTAGGAGCTTGTTTTAATCCATACAATGCCTTCTTGAGTTTGTAGACATAATGAGGTTGATAAGGATCTTCAAAACCTTTTGGTTGTTCAACAAACACTTCCTTATCTAAAAACCCATTCAAAAATGCTCCTTTTACATCCATTTGATAAAGGGTAATTTTCAAATAACAAGCAATTGCAAGAACTAACCTAATCGATTCAATTCGAGCAACGGGTGCGAAGGTTTCATCATAATCGATGCCTTCGACTTGTGTGTACCCTTGTGCTACAAGTCGTGCTTTGTTTCTTACAATGTTCCCCGACTCATCCGATTTATTTTTAAAAATCCATTTAGTTCCAATTACATTAGTATCGGATGGTCTAGGAACAAGAAACCAAACATCATTTCTAGTAAATTGTTCAAGTTCTTCTTGCATTGCTTGTATCCAAAAATTATCTTTTAAAGCTTCAGAGACATTTTTGGGTTCAATTGGAGAGACAAAACAGTAGAATTTTACCTCTGAAAATGTGGTTGACATACACACATGTCTTACCATTTCCTTGTAATTCACGGGGTCTTTTCTACGAGTTCGAACACCATCGTTTACTCCCCCTATCACCTGAGTGGTAGGGTGATTTTTTCTGATACGAGCAGGTGGATCTCTTCGAACTTGATCAGGTAGATCATCATCACTTTCATCGGATTCAGGTTCGGCCGATGTTGTCACTGGTGTTGCCGCTGGTGTTGCCTCTGGTGTCACAACACTGGGGGCAACATCAGTATTTCCAGTTTCATGAACAACTGGAATTTCAACTAGATCAGTCACGGCATCTTCATAAGATTTACCTGTAAGATCAGAGAAGTCATCAAACACAATATTAACTGATTCTTGAATAGTCCTCGATCTTAAGTTAAAAACACGATAAGCATGACTATTCAAAGAATATCCAAGAAACACGGCTTTGTCACTTTTTGCATCAAACTTAGCAAGATTATCTCTATCATTCAAAATGTAGCAAAGACACCCAAAAACATGAAAATGTTTGAGATTAGGTTTTTTTCCTTTCAAAATTTCGTAAGGGGTCATTTTGCTACCCGGTCTTAAAAAGACTCGATTGCCAATATAGCAAGCCGTGTTCAATGCTTCAGCCCAAAAACGTCGTGAGAGGTTCTTAGAACTGAGCATGACACGAGCCATTTCTTGCAAAGTTCGATTTTTCCTTTCCGCAACTCCGTTTTGTTGAGGAGTTTTAGGAGCCGAAAATTGGTGTTCAATGCCTTTCTTTTCACAAAAATCAGTAAACAATTTGTTTTCAAATTCCTTACCATGGTCAGACCTAATGCTCAAAATTTTAGAAGAAAATGAGGTCTTAATCCTAGTGTACAAAATCTTGAATTGAGAAAACGTATCCGATTTTTCACGTAGAAAGAAAATCCAAGTATATCGGGAAAAATCATCAACAATCACATAGGAATACCTCTTTCCTCCAAGACTTTCAACTTCAACTGGTCCCATTAAATCCATGTGTAAAAGTTGAAAACAATGAACAGTACCTTGGTGTTGTCCGTGGTGTGATGTAACACTGTGGGGAACACGGGTCTGTTTACCTTTAAGGCAGTCTCCACACACTATCTTACCATTGTGATTGAGGCTTGGCAGTCCTTGTACAGCCTCAAACTTCATCAACTTTTGGAGAGTTCGAAAATTCACATGGCCTAATTTTTGATGCCACAAAATCGTGTCATCAAACTTAGCCTTGTTACATGTGACATTTTCTCCAACAAGATAGCAATTGTCATGAGATCTTGTACCTGTCATGATACACATGTTAGACTTATCAAAAACTTCACAAGAATCCTTAGTAAATTTTACCTCAAGATTGTCATCACATAATTGACTTATGCTAATTAAATTAGCCATAAGACCTTCTACTAAAAATACATTAGACAACCTGGGAAAACCTGGTAGATTAAGAGTTCCTTTGCCAATGATTCTACCCTTAGCACCTCCTCCATAAGTAACGGATCCTTCGGTAATAGGCACAAAATTACACAAGTATTCTTTAGTGCCCGTCATGTGGCGTGAGCAACCACTATCAAAGTACCAAGAACCTGAAATGTTAGACTTAAGAGCAGTAAAAACAACTTGGCAGACTTGTGCAGTTTGTTTAGGAACCCAAACTTTCTGTCCAACAGTGGTGTTGCGGACGGTGTTGCGTGACACCCGAGGTAACACCAGACCATTTGCTCGATCGTTTTTCAACTTTCGACAGTATGGTCTTATATGTCCAGGTTGAAAACAATAATGACAAACATATTTTCTTTTCCTACGACCTGAACCGTTGGATTTTATGGACTCTTTCGATTTTTCTTTCACAAAGTTGATCTTAGCATGTGAATCGACAAAAAGGTTTGGAAAAACATTATCAACAGTTTTACTTGATCCAATACCTGATTTTGTTGAATTACCTGATCCCATGATTTCACTTGCCTTGGTAGAACTTGAGTTCCATTTTGCAATTAAGGATTCCGTCTCTTCAAGCTTGAATTGCACCTTTCCAAGTTCTATGTCCTTCTTGGTGAGAGCGGTTTCCAGCTTTGCAACTGAGTTTTTCAGCACATCATTCTCCTTAGATAAAGCTTCCTTTTCCTTGGATATGGCTTCCTTTTCCTTGGAAACAATTTCGACTAGCTTGCATTGCTTTTTCCATTCCTTAAGCAAGGAGTTATAAAGACCATGAAGTTCTTCAATGGCTTCATCTTTATCTAAGTCATCTCCAGCAAGTGAATCTGTATCATCACAAACAACATTAAGGCAGGTTATGTTAGCAAAGTCAAACAGTTCATACCTCTGTGGTGTTGTCTGCAGTGTTGTCTGCGGTGTCATGACACCGGTGTTGGCAACACCGTCGGTAACACCAGTAGCGATTTTTGCAAACAGGGCTGTGGAACTTTCAGTTTCAACTTCCTCATCATCCTCATCGTCGCTCATGGATACCCAGTGATTTTTCAGACCATACTTCCTCAAGGTGTTGGCACATTCATTCGCATAATGACCCCAACCCGAACAAGCTCGACATTGGATGGTATCGAGATGTTTGGGATCATTCCATCCATGATCTGAAGATGTCTTCTTAGGCTGACGTTTGGACTGAGAGGATGATCCAGTTGGCTTCCATTGGGATCTATCATTGGATCGATTGAATGGTTCCTTCCCTTTCGAACGAGGTTTCTCCTTGTTGAACTTTCTCACCATGGTGTTGAATTTCTTCGTCAACATGGCTACATTCTGCCCCTCGGTGACTTCCTCCAATGGTTCATCATCTTCTCCAGATTCTTCATTGTCTTGAGCTTGCAAGGCTATGGTTTTAGGCTTGTAGCCCGCTTCCATTTGGCTTTGAAGGTTGAGCTCAAAAGTTTGAAGAATGCTTTGAAGTGTATCAAAGTCCATTATCGAAAGATTATGGACCTCCTCAATGGCGGATACCTTGATGTTGAACCTTGGTGGCAGCGTTCGAATGGCCTTAGACACGAGTTGCTTGCGTCCAATTGGTTCTTCAAGCATTTGGGCTTGATTCGAGATGTCTCGGAGCTTCTCAAAGTAGGTTCTTATGTTTTCATTCTCCTCCATGCGCATATTCTCGAACTTGGACATGATGAGTCGCAACCGAGCCTCACGAACACACTTTGCACCTTCAAAATGTTTTTGGAGAGTATCCCAAGCATCCTTGGCATAGGCAGCATTTTGGATCAATCGAAACACCTTGTAGTCCACTGTTTCGAAGATGACATTGATGGCCTTTTCATTGAAGTTGGCACTATGGATCTCATCGATTGTCCACTCGGTTTGAGGTTTGGGAACTAGCTCTCCAAGTACCTCCTTCATAGGGGAATTGTAACCCTCCAAAACAGCAGTCCAAGCACGTGCATCAATGGACTTGATCTTTGATCGTACACGAATCTTCCAATACGCATAGTTGGAGCCATCCAAAATTGGAAGGCGTCCAAAGTTAGGATTGCAATAGTCCGCGTCCTGCATGGCTAGATCCACCACTTAGTATGTCAAGTGATGGCTCTGATACCACGTGAAAGTCCTACGTGGATCTGCAAAAACAAAAACAAAAATATCCCAATCAAAGTACACGGTGTTGTCAGTGCGTAACACACAGCGGAAAAATGGATCGAATTAAAAGTTGCAGAACACAAACAATTTATCCACGAGTATACAAATACTCGTGGAATGCCTTCAGGGCGAAAACTCCTTTATTGATTTGTGTATGTGTACAAAGGAGAAAGAAAGATCTCTAAAAGAGATTCTTTCGAACAAACAACTCAATACGTCCTATGAAATGAATATGAAACCTAGGGACGTATACAAATACTCTCAGTTGAACACTCCGAAGAACACCTATACTAAAAGTCAAGAGTATGCAAACTCTATGACACACAAGAAAACGGTGTTGCCTATCGGTGTGAACAACACAACCTATGACACCAGTGTACTGCTGTATGCTAGACTGCTTAAGCTCTCGATTCTGTGCATCCTTGATCTTCAGCAGCTTCACCTATTTATAGAGCTCGAAGTACACTGTATAGACTCCACTTCCCATGATCTTGGAGTGCTCCATGATCTCCATTACTCACGTACATGATGGGGAAGATGGAGTGGACTTGTTCTTCATCTTCTTCAACTATCTTGGACTTCTTCAACTCCACTTCTTGATCTCTTGATTTGATATTCCTCACGTTTTTCTCAACTGCACGTTGCTTCTCTTTAAGTGGAACGTGTTTGATCTTCATGAATCTCCTTAAATCCTATCACAAAGAGAACACACAACAAACTTCCTAAAACTTAGGAAGATTTGTTAGTCAAGTTTGAGATTCAAATTATTCAACACGTGTTTTAACAAGTCAAATCTTTAAGTGAGAGAATTAAAACCTTTTCCAAATCTTATCAAATAAATCTTATCCAATTTTAAAATCCAATTAAAATCAAATTTGAATTTAGGATAATATGAAAAAGGAAAATTAATGTTGTTGGAAAATCCAACATTAACAATTTCCTTGTTAACAGTGACTTGTTCTCTCTCTTATTCTTATTTATCATTTCATACTACCAAATATTCAGAATTTAGAGAACGTAGAGCTTCCTGTTAAATAGTGTCAAGATCTAAATGTAGAAGCTTTAGTTGAATTTCATTTTTTCAATCACTGATGGATATGCATATGCTCCTTGTTGACTGGATCAATAGATTCAGGAACGAACTTAAATTGGAAATCCTTTATGAACGTGAATGGTCTAACTCGATATAAGAAAATTGATATATTGATTCAACGAAAGAATTTTGATTTATGCATAAAAAAATCACACCACAAGCAGATTACAGATTTGTATAAAACCTTAGAGGTCTTGAAAATTGAAAGAAACAATGACAGAAAGCTGAAACCAAGCTATACTCTTCTTAGTTGAGTGATCGTTGTTTCTATTGCTCTTCTTCTTTTAATGATTTTATAATGTCTGACTGACTTTGCTGTGGGCTCTGCATAAAAATTGAAATGAGACACACAGTGATGAATGTTAGGACAGGACAAGTAACTATTTGTTAATGGACTGCTAGAGTCTAAAGGCAACTACCTGGATTCGAGTGCATATGTCTATGACTTCAGAAAGTGGTGCCCAGTCGCCAAAGCTTCTCTCGATGAACTGGTATGCAATCCCACTTTTGCCTTTTCCAACTATGAAGAGTCCACCCTTGATCTCACCGTTGCCCTTGAAATTGTTTTCCGCTCCAATCGCCTTTGCTCGTTTGTAGTTTGCAAGTGCTCTAGGATTGAGTAGGAAACCAGAAAAGAACTTGTCTTTCAGCAGCTTCCCTCCACCAAGGGCCTTAAAAAAATCTTGGCTCCTGTCATAGAGCACAACACCACCCCAATATCGTGGCCAGAAATCTTTTACCTGAAACAATCAAATCTGGTTCATTGAGTCCTAAAGCCATAACATGGATAATCGTCTAAGTGAAAGTTTACCTCTGCTTCTATGTGCTCATGGAGAACTGCAATGAGTTGAACTCCTAGTGCATCAAAAATAGGTTTCTTGGAGTAGAGTTGATGTGCTTCAGCTCGGCACATGATGCACCTGATTGCAAAACATATGAGATCCTGGTCATTCTCATATAATATAAATTCCTTTGAATATTCACATTGATTAAATTTATTTCTCATATGATCATACCCAGGTCGACGAATGCAGACAAGTACAGCTGGTTTCTCTCTCCATAACTCAGAAGCCTTCATCGGAGGTGTCTTTGACTTGATCAACCGTTCCATTCCAATCTTGTATTCTGGAGTAAGTTTCTGAACTGAGACATTTTCTATTATGGAATAGGGAGCAACATCTTCGACCACCGGAGGAGGTTGCACGCAACCACATGCTCTGGGTTCCGCCGGCATGGCTGCCACTATTCCCTTGAAGACATATCCATCTTTGATCTTGAAACTTGCCATGGATTCCTCTATGGAAGATCCAGAACCCAAGTAACTTCTTCGAGAGGATCTTGTCGTACTAAGTTTTTTGGAGCTGGCAGAGATGAGGTCACTCCTGAATACGCTATTATTTCTGGAAGGCAAGTTGCTTCTCCTTCTTGCTGGGAGGGTATACGTTGCTGGCAGGGGCTCTGCTGCACACGGACTGGTTCTATCCATGAAACGAGCAATATGACCTCTTTTCATCCCAAACTGGGAAGCAAGATCTTCACTACTCGTGCTAAGAAGCTCGGGCAAACCTTTCCCTGAGGCCTCCAGTATATCCCCATATATCATCAGCACTCGATCATGCAGGTATGATCTGATTTCAAGTGCATCCTGTGCAGTAGAGCAGAGAAAGGTTGTTAAGATATCATGATTTCATGTTCACTTTAGGAGATGTAGAGGGACAAATGGCTTAATCTGATAAGCAAAGTTTGAACTGGGAGTGATGATGTTCAGAAAGATTTCAATAGGAAAACCAACCTTGTGTTTCTGGGTCATGCCGATATCATCCATGTCCTCTGCGTTCATGACCTTCAAAGTCGGTACGTCGTCCCAGCCTTCATCTACCAGCTTTGCTAACAATTCTTTCAGAGATCCATTCCCAACAAATTCTTCTATTGAGAAAGAAGCCATCCTCTTGTTACTGATTTCACAGTTAGCTACAGATTTTACATAGACAAATTACGTTTGTTATGATGTGCAAAAGACAATAGTGGCCACTCCATTCAATATATATGTTTGGTGAACAACTACATCCAAATCGATTATGTCGATGATTAATTATATGTCTGACATTTGTCCCTCTCTCCATGCTTTGCTTGGGTTCTATTTAATTAATACAATAATAGTATGGTTATCTTCTTGTACTCAAATTTGAAAGTATCAAACTTAGTTTAACCTCCTTGCACACTTTATCGGCGCCTGCAACAATGACTCTTCTATTTTCTTATTTTATCATTTGAATCTCTCAAATTATATATCTAAATGGCCTGGCCGGCCAAGCTGTAATATTACATACTTCTTTATGTGAAAATCCCATCATTTTTGGGTGTTAATCTTTGCTATCTAGTTACTTGTAAGGTTCTGCGGGTTTGCACTTGGGACGAGCAGTGTCATATATTGTATGTATGTCAGATATGACCAATCGTTACGTACATATGGATGTCGTTATATACAACCAAGTGTGTAAGGTTTGAGAAACCAACAGCCAAATGCACACTCAAATAAAATGTAACTGAGAAAAGTAAATTGTGACAGGTTAAAAGAGCATCAGTAGAATTTCAAGTAACTTGTACAGAATTTGATAATTTTGCAGAAAACTGCAATCACAAGGAAGATATTTTACATGTTGAAACTCATGGTGTTGTATACATTGGGCATTTTGTTCAAATGCCTTAGAATTTTTTCTGCCATTTCTCGGGTGCGATCATCGCCATGATGGAATGCACTGACTAATGTAGCAGGAAGTACCTATCTTGTGATATACTTGATGCAGATTCATCCCCACCCTTCATCAAGAACCTCTCGATCACCCAAAATGCTTTCTGCCAAACTGATTCTTCTTTATGCTCCTTCACTACATTCAACACGTACCGGATTGCATGTTTTTGAGACAACAAGCTTACACTGTTATCGACATTTACTTTGTCATCCAGCAAAGAAGATATAGCTGATAAAGCTGCCACGATCACCTCCACATTCTCATGGTCCAAGCATGCCAGCAACCTCTCCACAGCCTCTGCATCGAGCAGGCAGAACGTGTCCTGTGAAGAACAAACCCCTCCATGGATGGGACACAATGAGATCTTTTCATCTTTGGACAACTTGATTGATATACATTTTCGGAAAAAGATGAGTTTTAGGATCTTGGTTTTCCTTTGTTTTGGAGGTCTTGACAGGACGATAGATTGTCTTGACAGATTGTCTAGCCCTATTGCAGATAACTTCTGAACCTCATCGGTGAATGATCTCGTTAATAGTTCTGTAAAAACTGTAACCAGGTTGTAGGTTTTTGCAGTAAGCACGATTTGATGGTCATACAATGTTGTCGTTAATCTGACAAGAATTGCCACCAGCCCTTCAAAATAAGCACTTGCATGCCTGCTTGATCTTGTACCAGTCCTCTGTATCTGACTGATGCTTCTTACAACCGTTGGAATCGTGTTGCTGTTAACCAAAGCTAGATTGAGTGTCAGGTTCTGATGGGGAAGCTTCGCCAAGAAATTGGCAGAAATAGCGTGCTTTTCTGAGATCCTAGTAATCTCAGTTGGATTCTGGATTAGACTCCCAGGTTGTCCTTGAGTTTTACATAGTCTATCTGACAATGTGTGTCCCATGAAGGCTGAGAGTGAGATGAGCAGTTTGATCGATGCAATCCCAAGTTCTTCATTCAGGGTGTTTATCAGTTCGATCAGATTGTAACTGGCCTCTGTCTCCTTGACAACAGAAACAATGGTTGCTGATGCTTTTGGGGACTTGATCAAACTCAGCAAGATTCTGATAAGGTTGATGTTCAAATCATCAGGGCTCGTGTTCTTGATTCTGTATACGATGTTGTATACTATGTAGTCTGATGCCATTGTGTGGCCATGTGTGCTCACTTGGAAATTCTCCAGCTCCAGACCAGACTCGAGTATATTAGCCAATATTGTAGCTGCCTCCGTCTTTGAGTTCATTGGTTCGTTCTGAATCGTTCTAGTGAACATCTCCTCGACCATGATCTGCACTATCCCAGCTTCAACAAGTATCCCTGCATTTGGATGGTAACATGATATCTGTTTCAATGCTTTGAATGCTGCATTTCTTGTCAGAGAATTCCCACTCTGCACCATCTCAATTAGAGCTGGAGAAGCCCTTTCTGCTACCTGAATCTTGCTATCAGGTCCAAGAACAATCTCTCCAAGGTAGCTTGCCATCTCCATTTTCATCTCCTCACTGCCTGTTCAATTTTTACTTCCTTCTGTTAATTGTATGAAACTGAGACACGTAGAGTGAATCTTATGATGTTACCTTTGACTAGATGAGTTAGAAACGGCTCCCAATACCCGTTTTCTGCCATGAGCTTGATGTTCTCTGGAAGTCTCTCCAAGTTCTTCAAGATCCGGTCAGCTGTTTCTGAGGCGAAAGCATCCAACGTCTGTCTGAATTTGACTGTGATCAGCATCAGGATACCTCCAGCCACTGCCCCAATCTTATTACAGAAACATCGGCATGTAGATAGCTCAAGCAGGAGTGATGAAGATGCATGTCTAACAGGTGTGTGATTACTTGCCAGACTCTTTATTATTGCTGAAATATCGAGTGTCATGGATATCGTTTCCTGTTCAGATAAAAGGTTTAGAACATATATGATTCAAATGAAAGCCTAATAAATAAAATGGATCAGTGAATCACCTTCCCCTCTTCATCATCCTCAGCTAACTGTCTCAATAGATCCAGTGTGACATATCTTATACTTCTGCTTCTATACTCAATAAATTTAGCAAGCAATGGAACCATTCCAATGTTGCGAATCTGCACCTTATTGTACGGCTTACTCTTGCATATGCTTCGAAGATCTTCAATAGCTTCAAGAATCATGTTGTCTGTACTGGCCAACGACAGGGCTGCTCGAGCAACCTTAATTCTTGCAGCTTCATTTCTTTCCTTCCACTCATCAATGGTTGCTTTCAAAGCCACATTAGTGCTTGTATTTCTGCTCTTTAGTGTTTGTCCTGATTTTGGGCAGATGAGCTCTTCTTCATCATTGATTTTGTTAAAAAATTCGACTATGGCTTTCCTCTCGTACGTTACTCCACTCTCTACAGTTACAGGATCTTCCATAACTCTTTTTGTTAAAGGACAGTAAAAGGTCTCATACAGTGGCTCCATGTACTGTGCCAACTGAGGCAATGCCATCAGTGAAGATCCAACACTAAAACCTTTTGAACCGCTTCTGTCTAGACTCATCGGTTTTTCTTGGCTATCAGTTAGGTATGTCTGTGATACACCTGGTGACTGAAGATTTGCAGCAGAAACATCAACATCAATAGAATATAGATCAGTTTCCACTTGATTCTTTGCAAGAAACCTGTGAAGTTGCTCTTTCGACTCTGAACCCCGAGACGAGCTGACAGCAAACGCCACATCTTTCATATCCTTGGAAAGAGCCTTAGCTGCCCTTTGTGCATATTCATGGTCTCCATATGTGGCTAATGGAATCAGGCCAAGGTTTTCACCTATGCTTCTTACAACATCTTCAAGTTGCTTCACTGTACTTAAAAGATCAGACATCTGTACAGTTTCATTTTTCTCTAATTTCATGGTGAAGGTCTTAGCCAACTCCACTGTTTTACACAAAGATTGTAGGATCTCAATCGTATTCGTGGGAGTATTCCAGTTTATACGAAGCTCCATCATGATGGACGAAGCTCGATAGAAATAGCAACCAATTTCAGTAAAAATCTCCTTCTCTACTTGTATGTAAATCACTGATTTTATGATCTCTGAAATGCCTGTTAACAAGGACTCTGCAAGACTCCCCATCGGACTCCTATCTTCTCTAAGCTGAAGAAAGACGACACACGATTAAAGAAACAAATACACAACATATGATCACTAAACTTTCAAGAAATACAGTTCCTGTGTGAGAAGTAAAGCATGAAATGCATAGACTAAAGTAACGATTACCTGCGACCAATCGGAGCTACTTTCGGACATGTTTGGCAGCAGTTGAAGAAACTCAACTCTCAGAGATTCAGAACTGTAGGACAAAATTCACAAGTTGAATGTCCAGTGGTGATCAATGTTGAATTGGACTCAGTAATATGTGTTGCATTTCATCTTTGAAAAGGTCATTTTTTGATTGAATATTGTTGCAGTATGCTATATATTTTTTAACTATACTAAGCTATCCTGAATTTTTTTCTATGAAACAGGATGTTAAGACGTGGACTCGGTCAGTTTACTCAACTGCTGAATAAATTACTGGGATTTAATCAACCAAATTTTATGTTATATTAGATACCCTTTATAGAATTCATGAGATGCATAAGATTGATGAATCACTCCATGCATTCACAAACTTGCAAACGGAGTAGTTTCTGTTTGGTTTTAGGATGACTAATTCAGGGTTGCTGATGAAGCAAGATGACAGCTTCATAATCACTTTGGTAAGAAGTGTGGACTATAGACATGTTTGCCATTGACTTTTTTGGTCCCAAGTTGCAACTTTTTTTTCTTTTCTTGCAGTTGTTAACATGGATGCATCAACTTGGTTAACTAGGATCATGTTAATATTATATACCCAATAGGATCATTATCTATTTACTCTTGTATTAATTGTTTTTCTTGGGGTTTTTCATGTGAAAGAAATAGACAATATATTGATTAAAATATGATATATACACAATCAAATTCAGACCCCAATCATAGGTAAAGACATAATTTGTCGTTTGTTCCTGCAATCAATCATATCTATCATATTATCAACTCTAAACAATAATCATTGGGACAACAAAATACAGTGAATATACCCTCAAGAGACCACTTGCAGTCTCTCTTATTTGAAGGAAACAAAATGTGTTGATATTTATTACAAAGCTCTGATTAAAATAAAAATAAGAAGCCTATAAATTACTCTTTAAAGCATCTCTACATTCATTTTCTTCTATATAAATCATACATCAAAGATCTCATTATACAAACTCGATATTCAAAATGTAATGGTAGCCTTGGTCTCTTCCAATGTGTTCCACAGCTCTAATGGAACTCACTTCTGGCATGTCATGCCCCTGACAAATTCGAAATATATGTACAACCAACCACTCTAGCTTGACTCGTAAATTTCAAAATCTAGACCCGGCTTCTTCAACCACTCTAGCTCGACTCGTAAATTTCAAAATCTAGACCAGGCTTTCTTCCTTCCCTACCCGCGATAACTGCTTCAAAATGCAGCTTAATATAAGCATCTTGCAGCATCAGCTCTCGTCAAAATACAAGACCATAACATCAGCCCAACATTGTCAGGTCATAGAACTGTAGTTGTCAAAAATCAGCTTCTCATGCCAAATCTACTGATTCATAGAATCTAGAAACACAGGCATTCTTACGAGGATTAGTAGCCGATTCTTGGATTATTTAAGCATTGATGTAGAGTAGAAGCAGTGAGGAGTTTGAGATAAGTCCTCGAAAGAATGATAAGCAATATCTGTTGTTCATCTAGTTGAAAAAATAGGTAGATCCCAAAACTTCTCTCAAGTCGAAATCTCCTCTCTCGGGTAATGGGGGGAATTTTAGGTCAGGAAAGGACTGTTGGAAACCCTCCAATAACTGTAAACAAAGTTGAGAATGAATTAGCATCTTTGATAAAATGTCGCATATTGTAACTTTATTAGCAGAAAACAATTAAGTTTTATCCTATCACGCACGAGATGAAAAGGAGGGATGTTAATTGAAAAGGGCTTACATTCTCCAAGATCGGTGCCTCATAGAGTTCAACAAACTTTTCTCTGAGAATCACGTTCATTTTGTCCACATCACATGCATGAGTCCAGTACGAATCATGCACTCCTGGCGTCAAATTATGATAGTTGTTAGAACTTTAGTTTAGTTGTGCAAGAAATATTCACCACCAGTAATAATATCTTAGTCGGTTCTGATTTTACTAACCTGCAAAATTTAAGCCAGCCTCAGAACAGGCAATGGCAGTCATCATCATATGGGAACTATCGAGAGAGTGCACAAAATTTGGAGGAAAGGCTGTTCTCTGCCGCTTGGCCATCACCTTTGACAATGATGGAACAGATATCAAAAAACAATGATAATTCTTGCAATGAATTCACCTTGTTCATTGTATTATAGTGTTTGTCCTTCATTTTCTAGATATTGGAGGCTCATTTGTACATGTTTATTATACTTGCTCTACCTTTCTCAACCAGAAAGAGAATGGAACCTACCTTATCAGTTTCGCGCTGAAGAGTTAAGACCTGAAGAGAAGTCTTAATCTGCATCCAAATCAACAACCAAAAATTCAAAAAACAAATAAAAGGTGGCTTTCATATTGTATCACATTAGCTTAGTTGAAGTTGCTTCTGATATTGAAGACGAGCCCCAACAGTGAAAAAAAAAATCATTTAGAAATACCATGTGTCTTCCTAATTTTCGATAGGGCTGGACAACAGGAAGCCCAAGGGGTGTAATCCAGCGCACTGGTTGATTTTCAGATGCTATAATCTGCAGATATGAATAATGTAAGGATACAAAAGAAAAACACTCCATAAAGAAACAAGAGCAAAATAGGAAAACCTAGGCTCTATATCATCACATCAAACAACTGAACGAACCTTTGCACAGTCTCCCAGCCAGCTCATTATGCTTCGTGCAGCCTCAAACATTTCTCCCAAGGCAGTCAAGGTTGTCTGGTAGACGGTTCAAAATAAATTAGCTCAAAGAGCAACTAAAAGTGCCAAATAATTTTAGCAACACATTAAGGCATCTAACGCGTTTGAAATGCCCATAACATGTATACTTCAATTCAAGTTGAAAAATAAACTTAGTGAAAGATCTGAAAGCACCAACTTTTGCAGCATAGCAAGCACAGGCAAACAACTCTGAATCATCCTCCATAGCATGACGCTCCTTTAACCTTCTCTTGATTTGATCACGCGCTCCGATATAAGTGACACCATATACTGATGTCATGACTGTTTGCTTGACTAATTTTCTATCCACCTGTACAAATTAAGAATAAATCAACAAGCAAAATAACATATCCCAGCAACTATAATGCTCACCAAAACAAGCCAATGTGTTAAAATGATATCTAGCAGTTCAAAGTCACAAAAACCAACAGAGATAGCTGATATAGTACAGACATTAGATAAAGCTAGCCATTTAGGAATGACAAACAATAGTAACAAATTGATGTGCATAATAAAGGACACAGAATATTGAAAACCTGGTCGATTAACAGCCTAGCACGCTTGACATTTGGATCAGTTGCAGGGTCTTTAGCAGCATCACTTTTCATAATCTCAAGAACTCTGCAGTAAACAATGTGCAAGTTAAAACCACTTATACTATTTGTTGATTTTCATGTTTCAACCTGAACTATTATTTGCAGTGAGGTTGAAAATCAAAATTCTCCCAGGATTGTTCTCATCGAAAATAACCGAGAACTAGAACTTAATGAGTTGTTCTATTGACTACAAATAGAAAAGCTTAGATACAATGCATGCCAATAATAATAATAAGTCACTCAGACCTGGTCTAGTTCTTAATTTGCTTGTATTGCCTTTCATATTACAATTGCTTTACTATGAAAGCCTACTTCGGTAGTCTTTTTTTTTTTTTGGCTTAGCAATATGAGCATGAGGCGAAGTAATATAATCACAACAGAAACAGGAATCCAAGCATTTGAGCTTTTACCTAGCAGCAATTCCTGAGTAAACATCAGCAGGCTTAGCTCCTGCAACAAGATTGACTGCAACTGCTCCAAGCTAAATAAACATAATAAAAATATCACATCAAACAGAAGGAACTCATGCTGTTTAAGCTCCAAGTTTATCATATCATCACTCTTAACTTATAAGTAAATATAAAGCAATATATTAGCTACATAATATAATGCTTCAAATGTGAGTTTATACAAAATGATAACATTAAAAATCCATAATCACATAAGTCAAAGCGTCTTCATTACCTTATCTCTCCCAAGGGCAGCATAATGTTGCAAGCCATTACACGAGCCATCCTAGAAAATCCAGAATAGCAAACAAAATGTTGGAAGTTCAGTTTCATCAAAGCAAGACAACAGATAAAGACCTTGCATGAACAGAATACAGATAACAAATCCTCAACAGGTATAAAACTATTTTTTTTATGGAGATTGTAAGCATATTCAAATGCTTAAAACTTAAGTACAGTGGTTAGAGCTGAAAAAACTTCAGTGAGAGGCACAAGATAATATCTAAATTATGCACCAGCAAGAGAATTGGATAAATTAATAACTGAAAGTTCAAAAATGTGTGTGCTGAAGATAATGGGACCTATAATTATTTGGTATATCATGATGATAATCAATTGCTTAAAGCAGATAGAACATGCACACAATTTTATTTCACTTTCCAATAAGAGAACAGACCTCCTACCCCACTCCAAAACAAAATATATTAATATTACCCAAAGCAAAAGAACTAAAAGAAAAGGAAACTGATCAGGTTTGGTTACACATGAAACACTAATTACGAAGGGAAAAGATGGCCAATTGGCCATTCAGCAATGTCACAATCTGTTACCTGGTGGACTGGCATATGTGAGATTGCACTCTCTGGATGTGGACTTCTTAATGCTTCAGCTAGGTTCATGCAAGTGGCCAGGCATTGGAATGGATCCTCAGCATCTAACCACCACCGCCTCCCTTCAAGAGGCCGATCTGCAGAGTCAAATATATCCTCCAAATGGTTTTCAGTGAATGATATTCGCCCTTCATAGGATAATTTGTCGACACCACCACCATATAAATTTGCTAAATGTACTTTTAACCAATGTAAGCCTGAATTGCCAAGTGGACGACCTTCTGCAAATTCTAGAATTCCTCGACAGAGGTCAGAACCAAGATGATTCAGATATGGGTGCATAGGATATGCACGTCCTCGGAAATCTAGATTGTGAGGGTAGTAAAATCCTTCTTCATCCTTCATTTTTCTGGCCACCTACTCTATCATAAAAATTATTAACATGTAATGTTGAAGAACTATGTCAAGTGCCACGCAATAAATGAAGGAGCTGCTTACAGCAAGTTTGAGTTCTATATCACACCGCTGCGAATGCCTTTCACTGTTCTCCTTTTTCACATTTTTTACTTTCCACCTCCACTTCTTGATTTCTGATTCATCTTCTGTATCAGGTTCCTCCGGCAAAGGCACCTAAATGGGCATCAAAATAAAGGGAAATGACGAACTTGAGTGATAAGAAAACAAATATTGTTCTGTGGGTCAGAGATTGACTGACGATTTATAAAACCAAAAGCAAATGGAAAATCATCATAAACCTATGGGGAGATAAGATCTAAAAGAGAGATAATTAGAGAGCAATCTTCCTGTCATACAATTGTTACTTACATCATCACGATCAACCAAGTCTGCAAGACGACCTCCAGTAGCCCAGATTCTGTCTACGACTCTTAGTATTCTTTTATTCACCCTCCATTTAGTATTGCCAAGAGTGTTAAGTGCCTGGTTAAGAAAGATAAATTGAAAGGCGTATAAATAACATATAGCAAAAAATTTATAGGCTTACAGCAGTAAAAACAAAATACAGCAATAAAACAAATCAAAATAACAAGAAAACACAACAGAAAGATAATGCAAAATTAACATACCTGAAAAACAGGTTCTAATTGTTGCTTAGGAGCTCTTTTAACAGCCTCTCGTTGTTGTTTAGCTCCATGCGTACGCATAATATATGATGGCAAAAATAAATAAGCACCCCGTTCATACCTATCAATAACATGCAACTAATCAAACTAAGTTTACGATAAGCTTTTACTTTCTATAAAATGCACCAATCACATCGGTAAGCCATTTAGGAATTGTTAGGAAATCATGGATTAGGTGCATATATTAGGTAGTATTTATGAAGGATATCAGGTAGCATACCAATACATCACAAGCAATATCCTTGTAAATTACAAACTACCTAACCACCACCATCAAGGGATGACAGAACTAAGAATAGGAATATCGAACGCAGCACTAGGAATATTTAAAACTTTAGAAGGTCTAGATCAAATAATTTGACAAACAGAATGCCTCGCAAACTCTGGCAACACCTATACCCAGGGTCCATCATCTTTTTTAATTCATTTTTCCAACTTTGTGATTATGCTGCTACGCAAAAATATATGATCACCTTTGGATATAAACAATATCTTGGCCTTCCCCAGTGATATAAATGATTATCATTTAGCAAGACAAACATGGCAGTAGAACAAGGAAATGCCTCGTACAACCATAGCATGAAACAAATTCCCCAGATAAATGAAGAATAGCATACCCTGTCCAGTTTAGTGGTGGAACCAACATTGGCATGTACGGAATCACCATATGCCTAGCCTGTATTGAGAGAATAAAAGGATACAATTATTCATGAGTCAAGATCCACAGAGTGCACATGAGAAACACAGAGAGCAACATTATATTTATATCAGTAGTAGTCCAACTAAAGAATGCTAGGGAAGTCTTTACTACTTGAGTGAATATATTGTTACTGGAAATGTCAAACAGAGAGAAGATTACAAAGACATTCTTCTTACAGTTTTTTCAAGCCCTTTGCGAACTAGAGGATCACACTCAATCACCCCATATCTTCTGGTCCCTCTCCTGCACACAATGAAATGCAAAAATTAAATAAAAAAGTCCAAGCAGTGAAAATACTTGTAAGCCTAAGTGATCAGAAAACATAAAATTGTACTCACAGTGTTTCTACAGATTTGAGTGTGTGCACAAATGCAGGTCGAATATCAGGTGGTGCATCATCCATCTGATCAGCGGGAGGTTGAATGTAGGCTGTTTGTGTCAATATCTGAATCAAACGGCATCCAACCTAAAATACAACATGAGTGCAACTTTAGTATTAGAGAGAGAGAGAGAGAGAGAGAGAGAGAGAGATAGAGAGAGAGAGAGAGAGAGTTTTTATGCCAACAACCTTGACTTGAGCATCCTGACCCCAGGCCTTCAAATCATCTTGTTGCTTCACTATTCTCCTAACTTGGCTCAGTTTTTGTTTCTTCATTAAAAACTGCACCTTTTTCTTTAGTCTCTCTTGTTCCTTTGCCTCAGGATCAGGTCCTTCATCAGAAATTCTATTTAATGCATTTTTCCTCTTGCAACTCTCTAAAAATTTATGAATCCTGACCTGGTTAACAATAAAAAGAATAACCATTGAACTCTCAAGATGCCAAAGACAAATCAGGAGAGGAAAAGAAAACAACTAATTTAGCTATTTTTTCTACTAACTGAAGGCAGTTATATAGCATGAGAAAAGAGGGGTGTCATGAATCCCCTGCGAGAGCCATAAATTTAATTACCTTTCTAGCTACATTAAAAAATAATGGAATCTTGCATGAAGGATGAGATCAGGATTCCCTTTAACATTTTGTGTCCTACCAATCACATACATACACACCCCCCATAAGAAGTGTAAATCATATTAGCCTATGCTGGAGATATCTAAAGAAATTATAAAAGACCATCAAATGGAAAAACAAGAACAAAAGTGCATATTTTCATTTAGCTTAATCTCTGCAGCCTAGTCAGTGACAAAACGCAAGAAAAAATCTGAAAAGTTTTATATAAAAGGACACATTATCTGTTTAACATGCTGTAGTAACCAAACATAGTAAGATGCAGACATCTCATTCTATGAATGATGCCTATCAGATTGTCAGTACATTCGTTATAGATCTTCTTGGATGATGTTCTTTGTATTGGTTTACTATAAGAATATACAAGAAACGTGGCTCAACAGATTTATGTCATGTGTCTTACCGTTGACTGCTTGAGAGCCACCGAAAAATTAAAAAGAAACTCACTTTAGGAAAAAGAAGAGCACATGAATGATACCAACTGATATAACAGAAAGAGCCATTATATTGAAACAAGAACTAATATGAAAGTTATAATGTGTTCACTTCATGCCAACCTCATGTTCAACGGCTTCACCAATATGACATGCAGCTTGCACAACTCTAGCACTGCCATTACCTCCTCCAGTCATCAACAATCCCATCAACTTATGCATGGTAATAACCGCCATCATATCTGCAGGCAATTGGTCAAAATATGGTGCATAGGCAGTACGGTTTTTCCCTTCGCGACACAACTCATGTTCAGCAGCAATGGCATCTCTCAGAGGCTCAAACCACCCTAAAAACAATGACTTTATGTAAGGCAAATTAGGAGCCAATTTTTGCTCACACATGTCAACTAAAAGCTCTTGGTACTCTCTTGCCGCCTCTTCCCATGCCTCAGTCTCCGTCTTTATTTGCCTCCTTCTGAGAATATTGTACTTCCCTAACCCCATACCTCCCACCATTTTCTGCTGCTTTTCCTCTCGAATATCTGGGCTTTTCGCCTCCATTTCTCTGTTAAGCTCTTCTACCAACGCTTGAATTTCATCAATCTCTTCTTCGGATGTCGACACTAAAGCCTCCGCGGCCGTGGCATAACCCCTCGTACCCCCAAAATATCTTAAAGAATCACTACCAAATGCAAATTTAGGACGACCCACCTCGTGGTTTCGCCATAAGATTGAATCTTGAGAAGACCCCACCTCAGAGTTGCGAGTATCTGCACGGCTTTGGGGTCGAAAATGTACAGTCCTTTCACTCAAAATAAAATCTTGGAAGGAATTTACCGCAGAAAAAGCATTTAGCGAACGGTGGTACTCTGACAAGATCTTGAACTTCCTCAAACAGGATGGTTTCGATAAATTTCTCCACATGTTGCAGTGGATGTGCTGATTGGGGTTGGTAAGCAAACGACACTCAAGATACGAAATTATTGCCCGTCTCTAATGTTGGGGAAAGGAGAGAGATTAAGAAGCTAAGCATTGAAGAAGAAAATGTGGAGACGAAGAAGAAAGCGTAGCAGAAGCAGAGGTGTGCCGCCTTAAACCCTTCAAAAAACCTAGTCACATTCGAAAGAAACCAAAATATCCATCCTCATTATTTCGGGCGGGTTATACGATTTGACCCGAATTATGATTATTCGATCCGATTTTATTATGTAATTTGTCATGGTCTTTTCAATTCTATTTTAAAAAATATAAATTTATTTTATCTGAATATTAAATATATATATATATGTATTTAAAAATTACAAATATTAAGATTAAAAATACAAAAATATTTAAAATGTTTCCAAATAATTACTAAGAGCCTTAGATGGATTTAAGAACTGATTATTTCTGATGTGCCTTGAATATAAAAAAAATATTACGCCAATTTAGCACAATGTTTAATATACACGATGTTATAATATAATGTAATAGATTATCCAAAGTACAAATAAAACAAGTAATGAAGTAATATTATTGTAACTCCATTACAGTAATAGTGTTATACAAAATCACATCGATTTCATAAAGCTTTGTATAACCCACCATATAATTTGTGTATATATGTGTGTGTATTATTACACTCAAACTTCATAGCAAGTCTCACCATATTGTTATTCTCAAATTTGCAGCAGTAACAGATTGAGATGGCTTCACTCAAGATGGTCATCTTGACCACGTTCTTGCTGATCACACTGGGTCTCTCTCTCTCTCTCTCTCTCTCTCTCTACCGTTTGCTAATAACATGATGATGTGTAATTGGCAGGTGGATCAATATTGTGTGAGGCAATATTTCGCAGATGTGAAAAAGACAGTGATTGCAACATCGACAGTGGTGCTAAGATTTCAACCTTTTCAAATGATTGCAAAGAGAAAGTTTGTATTAACACATACTGCATTTGCAAGCAGCCATCTATGGAAGCAAAGACAGGACGAGACCAACTCATCTTCAAGTAGATGAAGCCAATAAATGTCAACATTGAGAGTGAATTTGGAATAAGTTTGAAATTTTAATATGGTCGAATGAAAATGTTTCTTTTAGAATAGATACTAAAAATAGGTAAGCTGCGTGTAATGAACCACCAAACAAAATCATGACAAAATATGTTTCCTTCTTCTTTTAAAGCTCCTTGCAGCCTACCTAAAAATTCTACCAGTTTATGGCAGTTTACATATGATTAAAAGATCTTCTAACTAATTATGGTAATCAATCGCTCCAAGGATCACTCTCGGTCCTCACTTCTGAGGGCTCGATGACTTGCGTTTCAGAACCATCGTTTGAGCTGGCATCAGTCTCTGAGGTGACATCTGCGCTGGCCTCGCCGGCATCGTCCTCCAATCTGCCCCACTTTCCTCCGAGGGCCATAGCCATCATCTCGTATATCTTGTTGCTGAGCTCACTAGGGCTATCAGGCTGTCAAATAGAGGATGTGAGTTGAGGAGATGAGCGAAAGCAACAAACACGAGAAGAATAGAGATCGTTTCAAGACTCTGGAATACTTACAGTGAATCCACTAGAGATCAAGGCCGTGTCATACAGAAGTTCCACAGCCCTCTTGGCATCAGTGCTCTCAGGTGCGTTCTTGCACGCAGCCTGCAAAAGTAACCATTGGAACTAAAGCGGGTGCACAAACAGCATTTACATCTTAAATTTGAAATAGATATTTATCATACATTGAGATCCTTGACGATCGGATGGTCTGGATTTATCTCGAGTATCCTCCTTCCCCTCATGAATTCCAGGCTTGAAGTGTCTCCAAGAGTCTGTGCCTTCATCAATCTGTTGTTTCGAAGAAATCAAGCCAAAGAATGCTGGGTAAATATCAAAACGAGATATGAAATGATAGCAACTGCAATTGAAATGGATAATATATTGTTCCTCAGCCCACCTTTCCATGTTAGCTGACCAGCCAAATTTTCCAGAAACAAGCACACACGGTGATGAGCTTAGACGTTTTGAAATTTGCACTTTAGCCACCTTTTCGCCAAGCTGTTGTTTTATCCAGTCACACAAAAGATTATACTCTTGCTTAGTTTCCCTTTCATTCACCTCATCTTCATCATCTATCATTCAGATACGAGATTTAGCTCAGAGTATCAACAAAAGTTATCAGAAAACCAAAGCTGATGCAAGAAAATTTCAAAAGCAGGAAGCATAAATTGAGGAGGATTTGGGAAAGAGAGAGGTTAAGGTAACAACTCAATTAGTATTCAGGGGAGTTACTAACCAAGCTCAAGATCCTCCTTGCTAATGTCAACAAACTTTTTCTCTTTGTATGTCTGTAAATTCTGAATCGCTACTTCATCGATTGGCTCAATTAAGTAAAGCACCTGAAAATGAAGAGGACAAAATGTATATTGTATGATTAGTATATGAGAAATCTGAAGAAGATGTGTAGACTCCTAGCACAGGATTTAACTAAATTTTTAAAATTCTCATTCAGTGCTCATTTGTGTTTATGCAGAGAACTCACAAACACTTCTTTTCCATCATTAAGAACATTTACAAGAAGTGGATGCATTAATCCTAGTTAGCGTACATACCTCAATACCTTTCTGGACCAATCTTTCAACAAAAGGCGCAGATTTAGCACTTTTTAAGCTGTCTGTTGCCAAGTAATAGATGGCTTTCTGGTTCTCGCCCATGTTCTCAATATAATCGTCTAGACTGATCAGATCCTCCTCGCTCTTAGAGCTGGAAAATCTCAACAATGGTGTTATCCGTTTGTGATTTCCAGTGTCTTCAATACAACCCAACTTCAAAAATTTACCGAAATTCTCCCAAAACTTTTTGTAATCCTATTATCACACAAACACCATTATAAAAGTGGCATTTCTACATAAAAAAAAAAAAGAATAATAATTATTCACTTAATACCAACCTCCTTATCCTCACTTTCAGAAAGATCCTGAATCATATCAAATGTCTTCCTCACAAGTCTTTTTCTCATTATCCTCACCTGGATTAAGAAAATATAATAAAACCAGTTGTTAAAATAAAAAACAATTTATATGTTGATAAAGAATTTGTAATAAGAACTGAGAGTTCCTTACAATCCGGCTCTCCTGAAGGATCTCCCTGGAAACATTAAGAGGAAGGTCATCTGAGTCCACCACACCCTTCACAAAGCTCAAGTATCTCGGAAACTGCAAGTCATCAAAAAGTTGACATGTTTCGTTCATGTAAGGTATCACTATAGAATAGAAACAAACACATACAATATGCTCTCTAGAACGACTATCCACGGATAATGGTGTGTTTATTACAAAGATGTTTCAAGTCAGCTGGTTATAAGTACAAGTAAACATAATGAATGAGCAGAATGCAAAAAAGCATCGTCTGACATAGAGAGGAATAGCTATGTGATCAGGGAAGAGGCAAGAAGGATGTAAAAGGTTTTAAAGCAGTGGAGGAAGTTCTTACCAGTTCACCATCAAAATCATCCGAAATAAATACACGTTTCACATGTAAGCGAATATTTTTTGTCTTGGGATTGATAACTTCTTCGTTGTTGAGAGGTGCCATTCCAGGAATGTAGAGCACACTTCTAAACTCCACCTCACCCTGCAGAAGTAGTGAATCAAACTAAAGCAAAAAGAATCCAAATTTTACCAGCTCTTCCAATATTGAACAGTTATACCTCTGTAGTAAAATGGGTATATGCAAGTGGATCCAAAAACTCATTGAATGTCTTCTTGTAAAATTCTTGATATTGTTCTTTCTCAACTTCCTTAGGATTGCGCATCTGCATATTAAAACAAAAGAGCATAAATCATGCTGCATAAGGAGATGTAAAATGTAGTAACATTGAACATCTGATGAAATACGGCCCAGCCTACCCATATAGGTTTTGTGTCATTCGTCAATTCCCAGTCCCAGTATTTTTCAGTTTTGGTCTTTGTGGTCGTTTTCTTCTCCCCCTGAAAGAGTAGATCAAAGGGGGAAAAAATCATATCAATTTCTGCCAGAGTACTATAAAAAGAAGACTACAAGAAATTGTTCCTAAAAGGCCATTACCTCTGGCAATTCTTCTCCCTCTTTCGGTTCTATCTCTTCTTCCACCTGCCAAAATTTGAATTCACTGTCAATAAAATAATGCTAAATCTTAAAAATTCAATATATCTTCCACTTGACTAGAAAAGGAAAAACTGGCCAAAAGGAAAATTGCAATTGGTAAGTTACACTGCAGTCACATTATATGCTAGGAATGAACACTTATTTTTTAAAGCATGACATAGAATCCAAACCTCAATGGTTCTTGATTTCTCTTGCCATGTATAGATGGGGAATGATACAAACTGTGAGTAATTCTTCACCAAACTCTGGATCTTTGTTGGCTCTGCGTATTCATACTTATCATCTTCCTGCAAGTCAAACATTACTAAGCTGATCATACTTTAACAAAGCCACAATTAACCAACTCAGAAGCACAAATCCCATAAGAAATTGTATTGGCACAGTCAGAAAAGGCTTCTTTTTAATGCCTCTTAGGTAATGGTTTTATAGAGTATTTATCAAATACCTACTATTTAAATAGGCTTTGCACTATCAAAGGGAAAAAGAAAAAAAAAAAAGAATAACTCTGAAAATTTCACTCAGGGCAAAAACCTTGATCGCAAAAGAAAAGGAAAAATACCCTCAGGTAAAGTGTGATCTGTGTGCCTCGGCTGAGTAACTTATTGGGATCAGTTTCCTCTCTAATAGAGTAGGAGCTGCTATCGGCTACAGATTCCCAAACATACTGCTTATCAGACCTGGGGCTCTTTGTTGACACAACCACCTAGAATAATGGAAAGAAAAGGCTCAACCAGATCACAAAAGAATCATCCAACATATTAACAAGAACATGTAATTAGACTATATGGAAATCCATGGAGTACCCTTTCTGCAACCAGAAAAGCAGAATAGAATCCAACACCAAATTGACCGATCAAGCTATTGTCAGCACCAAGTTCCTTGGTCTCCTATATGAAATGAATCTCCTAGTTAGGTGTGTCTCAAACGTCGAAATCACTCAAATAAAATATGACAAAAGATAATAACCACCTTCAACGCTTTTAGGAATCTAGAAGTTCCACTCTGCGCTATAGTTCCAAGACAGTCTATAAGCTCCTCTTTCGTCATTCCAATGCCAGTATCCCTGCAAGGTTATAAAAGCTACTCTAAGAAACTCTTCCATTTCTACAACCACGTAGGGGGAAGAAAAAAAATAACAAATACATACGGAATGAAAAAAGAAAAAACACATACAGAGGGAAGATAATAAGATACATACATTATGGTAATGGTTCCATTATCTGGATCAGATTTGATACGAATCTCAAGCTCACCAGCATCTCCAAGTAATGTAGGCTCAGTCACACTTAAAAACCTCAACTTATCCAGAGCATCACTTGCATTACTGCATAAAACAACTAAATCAAAAAATAGTCCAACAACAAAAAACTTGATAGTCTGAACAGCAATGCATGACAATAACTGAATAACCCAATTAAAACAAAACACTTAGTGAGCAAATTTTTCTTTTGGAACCCAAAACCATTACACAAAACAGGAAACAAAGCACAAACAGCATGTCCTTACCTTACAAGCTCTCGAAGAAACACTTCCTTGTGGCTGTACAAACTGTGGACTATCAAGTCCATCAACCGACTAACCTGAAACCAATTTAAATATCGACATAAAATTTCAATCCCCAGCAAACAAACCGACTCAATTATTCTGAAATTCGAATCAATCATAGCCAATCTATCACAGGTATTTTCTCCCAAATAGAGTTCAACAAATAACAATTTTAATTCGTTCTATTTCTAGCAAAACGCAAAAATTAAACATTCACCTCAGCCTGATATTCATACGTTTCTCCAGCGCTCTCAGGAGCCTCTTTTTCCGCCACCGAGGAAGCCTCACATCTCACCACCACCCCACTCCGCCGCCTCTCCACCTTCCACTCCAACCCACTTCTCAAAAACGCGTTCTTTAATCCGTTCTTAGGCAAAAAAGCACTTCTCAACAAACTCCTATTGCTCCTACCACTACTCTTAACAGGATACGACGCTGAATATGGGATTGCACCCACCGCAGCGGAAGCTAGGCTTCTGCTCAATACAGGCGCCATCTTTTCAATTTCTGAGGAATACACAGATGAAGTATCAGTCTTCCGTATCAAAATTCAATCCGATTCACCCCAGAATTTATCGATTACACGAGCAAAATGGCTGCTTTTGGTTTGGAATTGTTAGGTAGGAAGTGAAGAAGTAGATAACAGGAGAGAGTGAGTAGCTGTTTATCTATCTAACTTCTAGAGAAACCTCAGGCTTGTGAGTAAGGGTTTAAGGTGAGGGTATGGAGGGTTCTAGAAATTGGAAATTCCAATTAGGGATTGGGAGGCTTTTTTTTGGAACTTAGTGATGGAATCATTGTAAGGCCTGGATCCTGCCATTTCACCCACTACATTATCTTCATCTTTTTATTACAATTTTTTTCCTTACCTCAAATCAAATAATGGAGAGTTTCTTTAATTAGATTATTGATGAATTAATTTTACATAAAAACTTGTATAAGAGGTTCACATGATTTTCATAACTGATCCGTTAAATTTATTTTCATAAATCTAAACGTGAATTTTGAAACTCTCACGCGAATTAAATTCATTCAAGAACCCCTAGATGGGATTGGACAGGAAAAGGAACACTAGTAATGATATGTCGGCCCAATTGATTTCAAAAGCAGCCCAGACTCATAGCAATTTAGACTAGTTTTCTATTGTACTCAATTGAGCCCAATACAGCCCAATTCAAATCAGCCCAAAAAGAGGAAGTTGCTACTAAAGTTTGTCAATTAAATCGATTGCATTCTTCCAAAAGTATAGCTTTTTCTACACGAAAAATAGGGCTTAAATCCACCGCGAATTGTGCGCGATCGAACCTGAGTTGTATCTTCTTCTTCTTTCTTTACTTTTTCCGATTTCCGGCAGGTAGAAGCTAGATTTCCGGCGCACTATTGCTCATTTGTAAAATTCAACTAACACAGAAAATTTGAGCTAGAATCGAAGCGAACTGTGCGCAAATTTGAAGGTAAGAGTTCTCCTTTTCTTTGTTTTGCCTTTTCTATCTCCTTAATTCAGTAGTACATGAAGGAGGAGGCTGCAAAGACTTCAATTTGACTATTTATTTTATGTACAATTTTAATAAAGCATAGTGAATGATGTTTGTAGAATGGTAGTCGAGCACTATTGCGCTTAAATCACTGCAGAATTTTCCTTTCGGTTTGTCAAATCCCTTCGTTGTCAAGATTGCTAAAGTGGGACTAAACCCAGGATCAGAGATTGCTCGTTTCTTCGAACACAAACTCATCTTACTCATACAATCATGTAGGACCTCGAAACAACTCCGACAAATCCAATCGCAGATTATAATCAATGCAACTGATTATAAAAACCACCTCATAAGCTCTCATTTCCTCTCAAAGTGCTCTGAACTCAAGCAAATAAAGTATGCCCGAGAGGTGTTCGACCAATTGCCTGACAGAAGGTATACGTCCCTTTGGAATGTAATGTCAAAAGGGTATCTCCAAAACGATGTGTACAATGAAGTGGTGGCATTGTTTAGTGATATGTTGAGGGAGAGTGTGAAGCCTAATTGTTATACTTTACCAGTGGTGCTAAAATCGTGTTGCAAGTTATTGGCTCTGAAAGAAGGTGATGGAGTGCATTGCGTCGCTGTCAAAAATGGTTTCAAGGCGAACACTTATGTTGGTACTAATTTGATAGATTTGTACTCAGTTGGGGGGCATGCGGGCTTAGCATATAGGGTGTTCACTGAAATGGTACTCAGGAATGTGGTTTCTTGGACTGCAATGATAAATGGGTATGTGGCGAACGGTGATTTGGTTTCAGCGAAAGGGCTTTTTGATTTGGCACCGGAAAGGGATATTGTGTTGTGGAATAGGATGATCACCGCGCATATTGAATGTGGAGATATGGTGGAGGCTAAGAGGCTTTTTGATGTGATGCCTGCTAAAGATTTGATGTGTTTCAATACATTGTTGAATGGATATGCAAATAATGGGGATTTGGAGGGTTGTGAGAGACTGTTTGAGGCTATGCCAGAGAGGAATATTTTCTCTTGGAATGGATTGATTGGAGGATATGCTCATAGTGGACGTTACAACGAGGTCATTGGTGCCTTTAAGAGGATGCTAAAAGAGACTGATGTGCAGCCTAATGATGCAACACTGGTTAGTGTCTTAGCTGCTTGTTCGAGACTAGGAGCCCTCGACTTTGGCAAATTTGTGCATAAATATGCTCAAGACAAGGGCTACAATGCGAATGTTTACGTTTGTAATGGTCTAATCGACATGTATGCAAAGTGTGGATTGGTAGAACGTGCAATTGATGTGTTCAAGAGCATGGATACTAAGGATCTGATATCATGGAATACGGTAATCAATGCCTTAGCAGTTCATGGTCATGGAGCTAATGCATTGAGCCTTTTCAGCACCATGAAAGATGGTGGAGAAAAACCAGATGGGATCACTTATATTGGCATATTGTGTGCTTGTTCACATATGGGGTTAGTTAAGGAGGGTTTGGATCATTTTCACTCAATGACAAATGAATACTCGATTGAACCTAGAATCGAGCACTATGGCTGCGTAGTTGACCTCTTGGCTCGAGGTGGGCTCGTGGAGCAAGCTGTGGAGTTTGTACAAAATATGCCAATAAAGGCAGATAGTGTCATATGGACTTCATTGCTTGCAGCTTCAAGGGTTCATAAGAAGATCGAATTTGCTGAGCTATCTCTTCAAAAGCTCATGGAACTTGATCCTAAAAACCCTGCAAACTATGTGATGCTATCTAATATATATGGTGAAGCTAAAAAGTGGGAAGAAAGGGCCCGACTAAAAGTCGCGATGAGGGATACAGGATCAAGAAAGGTGCCTGGATATAGCTCGATTCAGCTCGATAATGGGAGTGTTGAGTTCTATGCTTTTGATGAGAGGCACTCAAGAACTGAAGAGATATATCATGCCCTTAGAGGATTGACAAAGCTGCTAAGCTTATCTGCATTTAGAGCAGATTTAATGGAGCTTGATCTGGAGAACTAGACAAGCTTTACATGTTATAAGTTTTTGTTTCATGTCTTGAAATTTTGAAAACAATTACTTGGTTGTGAGAATTTGACTGCCACGTCAAATTCATAAATGCTTCATCAATGATTTTGAAAATTTTGGGACCTAAATTAAAATTACTCATATAGTGTGCTTTAAGCTTTTGACTATCTTGGTAACTGTCGTGTGTAGCTCATATAGTAATCTATCTATGGATAGAAGACTACTATGACAAAACTGAACAATTGTGATGACAGATATTGATCTGCTATATGATGCAGGAAATGGGGTTGTGGACACTGCTGGAGGGCTGCCTTCTTCTTGCAAATGCTCTGGCCATACTAAATGAAGATCGATTCCTTGCGCCCAGAGGGTGGAGCTTTCAGGAGTACTCTGGGGTTAAGAGAAACTCATTTAAGGGACAAATTCTTGGTTTTATTTATGCAACTCAGTACTTAAGAGTACCTCTTATACTTCTCAATTTGCTGTGCATTGTTATAAAACTTGTATCGGGTTGATGCTCCTTTGGTGACTCTTCGTTCAACACTTGTTTTCATTGGTAAGTAGGTTTTACTTCAATGTTCATGTATGAAGCTTCTTTTATTTGGAAGAATTGGAATGCACTTAAAATGGATTCTAATTTCATGTTATCAGTCTTTCTCCTTGGCAATGAGGATATGCTTACCATACTTATATAAACTTTCTGTTCTCATTGTCATGAACCATCACATAGTTCAATCGATGAGAATTTGATGATAGCTCTCTCTCGCTCTCTGACGTGGAAGTTGAGATTATGCATGTTTCCGACTTTAAAAACTTTGGAGAATTGAGCCTCTTGATTTGGCCTGGAAAATTTGTTTACATGAGCTAACAAGTAATGAACTGGTTAATTTGGTTTAATTCTTTAGCATGACTTCTTTTCTCTTCGTATTCTATTTAAATAGCTAAACAAATTCCATTTATTCCTACTAAATCTTTTAGCAGTTCATGCTTCTGTAATTAAAATGTGATTCCTTAATTAATTGACATTTTACTTTATGTTGATTTTGGTGCTCTAGATTAGAAGGTTTATCTGAAAAAGTAAGAAATGCATAATTTGCCTCTAGGTTCTAGAAAACTACTCTTGATCACTGTCCTACTCCTTAGTGTTAAATGTGACATTTAGATTGCCAACATTGTCAATCTTACCTTGTCTAGGTGATTCATCATCTATTTAGGTGATCTCATGGTTGATTTTATCGGGCTTGCGTTTATTATGGTACAACTGTTTTTAGGTGATGCCATTTGATGATGCTTTACTTTCTCTTACATCAGATGCCTTGAATGGGATGATGCCTCTGTAAGGTTGTTTGAAGATGAGTGATGCTAATCTTACTGATTTTTCATTGACAGAATCTGTTCTGGATTTCAGTTTTATGTACACTCCTAGAACTTGTTCGGGCTACTCTTTTTAGTATTGGATTGGCTAATTTGGTAATGTTGAAACCATTTACAACTATCTCTGTTTTTGTGTGTTTTAGTACAAAATGCTATTTTTTCTGCTAGTATTTTTCTGTAAGAAGATATATTGCCCCTTCTACATTGTTTTGTTGGTTCTGATGAGCACAAAATGCTATCTTTTTGCATGCATTACATGTTACTGGTGGGCCAAGTGGGCCAAGTTGGGCTTGGGCTTGGGCTTCAAATAGGTTTCATACTATGATTAAGAAATCAGCCGTCCATGTTATGTATTCACTTCCTTCAATGTTAATGTCGGTCTTTAATTGCTATTTGTGTCGCACATTAAATTTATCTAAGTATCAAAAATATATTTTATTTTTGTGTCAGCTTAGCTACTAATTTCATTTTTTTATTGTTCTAATTAAATTCTTCCACTGATACTTTTCAACCATTCCCTGTTAATAATTTAATTATTTGGAATGTTTGACTTTAGAATGATTTCAATTGATTGACAATAATTGGATGGGGAAATCTTTGTTACTTGATTTCAATAAGTACTCATGTTTATTCAATGCTAAAACATTTAATAATTTATTTCACGATAGTGAGTTTAAGAGACCAAATACCATACCTATGAGTCATTTAGACCAAAAACAATGAATTTTGTGATGTTGCAGTCACAAAGGATTAATTTAATGGATAATGTTCTTCATTCAATGTATCAAAATACTATCAATTTACCTTCGTATATCAAAGATCAATTGCATGAAATTCCAAGAAATTTATACTCCATTAATTAATAGATATCAACTTCTTACAACGTGTAAACGAGCTCAAATGTTTGTCTATCCTCTGCATTAATTACTAGTGATGCATACATAGATCATAGAATCAGAAAACTAGTTTTCCTGTTAACTAAAATTCGCACTTATGACTTTAATACATTAATCATACTGCCCCAAGGGTATAGCCAAGTGATAAGGGTTGTGATGAGGTTGGGAGAAATCCCCCAACAACAACGTAGGTCCGAATCTTGAGTAGGACAAATTTTCTCGAATGAGTGTTCTTTTCCTGTTCCTAATTAAATCTCTCGATTTACAATCATCCGACTAAGGGGTCTAGGGTCGGAATTTAAAAAAGAGGGATGTAGTTGTAGAGAAGAGTTAGTTGAGGCCATGTAAGAGGCACACAAATCAAAGCAATTAAACCTCGTAGAATGCATGGCGGTAGACAGGCACGAAACACTTGTGTCTTCATCTCCACGTTACTAATTCACTTTCCAATTTTAATTTGTTGTAATTAATTTTCTTGATTATTTCAATTGCTTCATAACATATATACTCAAAGACTATTACATAAATTAATCTCAGTATGAGAACATATTAAGGGTTTCACCCTATTGTGTACATTGTATCAGTATACATACTAATAGAAGAGAATTAAGAAGGGGTTTTGATCATCAAATAATTCCATTCGAATTGAAATAATTAATTAATCTCGAGATGGTAGTACCACTGTGTATCACATGCATGGATTGGCACAAATTTGAAATTTAATATTGTAAATATATAATTAAGGTATCATAGAATTGCATGCCAGTGAAATTTGGTCCCCTTTTATTTTAGTGAAACGTGAAATCTAAGTTATATTAATATTAATAGTAGCATTGGAACCCTGGTCTTTAGTTCTGACTTGGGAATGTACAAAAATTTTAAATTTCTTAATTTGGACCATATCTTTGGCTTGTGTGCTCACAATTAATTCATTCTATAAATCCCACATTTATTTGAAGTAACTTTTCTCTTTGGGTGTTTGCTTCACAAACATATATACATATCTAAACTCATCAACAAAATGCTGATTACTGCACGAACTGCAGGGTTTCTACTGCTCCTTGTCTTGGCTACTGCAGTCTTAGTTCGAGGTAATTAAATTTTCATTCCTGATTATCAAGGTCTAATTCATTAGGGTTTTTCTTAACTTTAATGGCTCAAAGACATTTATGCAGCTGGAAAACGCAACCTAATCGATGTCAATGAAAGAAAGGTATAACATACATACATATGCACAATATTTGCTACTTGATTCCAATGTTAGAGCTAGCTAGGGTTTTGATTTACCATGTTTTTAGCTATTCCGTTCGGTTATTTTCCTTTACATGATCGCTTTAGTTTAACATGTAATGTGTTTTTATTCTCAGGCAACAGAAATTATGAGCGAGTATAAAAATACAGGACAGGAGATGGTACGTTGTTACGATTTGATGGAGATGGAGAGGATGAAAGAAATTCGGAAAAGAGGAAAATATAGTACAAGAAAATCAAGAATGCTAAGTGATGGAGCTAGATTTGTTGCATTCAACGCAGATTACAAGGGTCCTAGGCGTCATCCACCTAAGAATAATTGATCGATTAAGCATATATATATAATGAAATTAGAACTAACAACTTTTTTGTTTAATATATAGTTCAATTTTATTACTTGTTTTTGTCTTTTTGATATGTCATATTACTACAAATTAATATTTTCCTAGTTAAAGAAACTCTTGGTTGTGATCAATGTCTCCTTTTGTATACTAATATATATGTGCTCATCGATGTTCTTATTGTATCATGCAAGAAAATTGAGTGATTACTCTTGGAACGTGGTGTCCTTGTTTAATTAAGAATTAATATACTTCATTTTGTGTTCTTGTTTTACTCTTAAATTAGAACTAGATGTTTGTTCGCTTTTGTGTCTGATATATATTTATGTTATTAATATAATCTTTATGCACGTTATATAAGTTGTATTCAAAACTAAGAGTTTCACACATTAAAAATAGTTTAAGTTGATAAAATTTTGTACCCAAATTAAATCTCTTTTAAACATACAAAGCTGGAATCAAAACTTTGAAATAAATAAACAAAGAGTGACACTTGTGTGCCCCATAGACATGATGCCCCCAAATTAATCATCATATGATGTTAAATATATACTCTACAGGTATCATGTCTATACTCTTCAGGTATCACATGTATACTCTTATATACATATGATACCTGTAGAGTATATTTATAACAGCAAAAAACATAACACCTATAGAGTATATATAAAACACCTGAAGAGTATGCATATAACACTTAGATCTGTGTCCCTATGTGCCCCAGGGGTATATAAGTTTTTACCATAAACGAATGAATATATATACACAAGATCAAACTAGAGTACAAATGAGCCTAATTAAATCATAATTAATGACAATTAAATAACAAATCTATCTAATAAATAAATTCGTTAACTTCTTCCTATAATCCTAACTCAAAATCAAGGAAACATGGAAAGACAGTAAAATTAAAATATGGTAATTAGAAGTAGAAAATGATTAATTAGGTATCAAATAAATCTAACTTTTCCAGAGAAATGCTTTGCTGCAGCAACCATTGCAGCCTCAGGTGCATAACTCCTATTCTTGGCAATTGAATTATCACATTTATTTGAGGCATAAAAGCAAGACAAAATTGAAGAGCACCAATCTTTTATCACTCCCATGCCCAAATGCTTCTTAATTATCTCTATGAATATAAATGATTTTTTTTCTGGTTTTGATGGTTAGGAAGAGAAATAATTAACAGAAGATGTTTGTTATTTATAAGCATAGGGTTCGTAGGGAATAAGGTGAAGTTGAACACACACACACACACACATATATATATATATATATATACTTTTGACTGAACAAAAACAAATGATGATGAAGTTGATGAATTCTTGAAAACGTGTTCATATTTGCATCCATGGTCTAAGAATGCAAAGTTTTTTGAATTATTGTTAACCAATATGAAAAGGATCGATTGATGTAAAAAAACGAAATGTTTGTTTTAAATTAGGGTAATTCTAAACACAACCAAAAAAATTCTCAATGCAGTCACCAAGAAAATAAAATTATATTTTCGCCCTTACCTTCATTATTGATTTTTTTTTACAGCCTAATTCTTTTTCCATATTTTCTCTTCTTTTTTTCTTTACACAACTGGTACATTCATTAAGTTTCAATCCTACTATTTAAAAAAAAAAATCATTGGAAGAGGAATTAAAACTTTATAAAGTAAAACATATTATAGTTTTTTTTTTTTTTTGTGTGATGAACATGACCTTTTAATGTAGTAAGCATATGTAAAACCATTCAAACATTTCATCGAACGAGTCATGTGCAATTTTTGAAATAATGGAAAGAGACTAGTAACTAAAATTGATGTAATCAATGATATTTTTGAAATTAAAGTATTGGAAAATCTTAATCGAAACTCAACTAAAATCTCCAAAAAAGTTATAACATAAACTACTTGAAAGGATCATAAACATTTTCTTTCATTATCATTTTTCCTAATGCATTGAGTTCAACGCATATCTCCAAAATAAACTTGATTAAATTTCTTCTTCGAATTTGATATTTTGTTGAAATATTCTTCCGTTATTGTTGAAACAGTTGTCTTTAAATTGATAGCACCATACATATGGCTGTGCAAAAGGGAATTAATGAAAATGATGTATTGTTGTGTTGAATATTAAGAAAATAATTTAAGAACAAAAAAGGAATTTTATTTTAATTTGGCTATCTTAAGTAATTTAATGGTTGCGTTTAGAATCTCCCTCAAATTATTGGGTAGAAAAGTTAACTTCATTTATGAGGCCCAGCATAATGGGTCTCTTGAGGTGCAGGATTGACCCAATATAAGTGGGCCTAAGGCCTGGTAATGGATTGGGCCTTGATAAATATCTACTTGGCCTAAAAAGAAAAAAAGGGTACTGAATTGATAGAAAACTTATATTGATCATATATTTGGGAATATGAATATTTTTTTCTAAATTGGATTTTTGTACTTCCAGGTTCTAAATACGAATATTATACCATTATATACATTTACATCTGTATATGAAACTTGTATCTTCCTACTTTTATTTATAAACATTAATGAATCATCATTAGACTTTGTTTAACATATTAGTTGCATGATATAGGTATCACAGACATAAATATAAATCAAACATGCAAGTTAACACACAAAATATAAGATTGGGTTATTTATTTAATTATAATATAAGGCTAAATAGATATGTGAACTTGTAACTTCTCATGTTTTGTCTCCTTAATAAATGAAGATATATATAATTTAGAATCATATGAAAGTTTTCCTATAATTTATTCAAGAATATAATCTGAATTTCTTGTGTAAAGTCGTATATATAACACAGAAAATAGTAGTAGTATTATTTTGATATTTGATTGAAGGATTAATTATGTAGTCAAAATTATAAGGTGATGAAGAAACTAGATAAGATATCATTGTCTTTGCAGGCAAAATGTTTGCTTCATTAATTCCTCTACGTTAATAAGATAGGTCCCTATTGCAATTTACTGAGATAAACACTTCAACTTTATTATAATTAGACACACACATATATGTAGATGTTCATAATTAAACACACACACACATATTCTTACTAATATTAGCCTCCATCATATTTAATTCTTGGATAGCTACTATTTTTACCTCACTTTTTAGAAAAGGAAACCCTATTATTTATTTGGGACCAATCATATTATTTGATGGCTTAGTTCCGAGGATCCAATTTCAGGAAAATGCTAAGATGTTCACGGTTGACAGCTCTTAATATGACACCGCTGACGTGTAATGATCTCATTCACTCATTATATGGAAAGTAAAATTAATTGATATGTTAGATCTTTGACACGTTAGTGGTGAACACATATTAATGTGTCCATGGTGGGTAGGGTAGCAGGACTGTCCAACTTCAAACAATCAAGGTGTTCAATTAAACATCGTGTTTTTTCATAATAAGATTGCAAAATTGAATGGGCTGGTCCCATTCAAAATTGCATGGATCTTTGGAATAGTAAGGTATATAGTTGATATTGTGGTCGATGTTACATAGCTATTTTACTTTCTAGTATATATAATTCTTGACATTCATATATGTCATTTTTCAGAAACTTATTATTACAAGTCCAATATATGTATTATAACTACTTACATATATGCGTTTTGCTTTATTAAAGATCAAGTTCAGAGATAATAATTATTATACATATGTGATTATGTCTCAAAAAAATCGAATTACCGGTAAATTTATATTAAGATTCACCTATAACATTTCAACAAATTTTAAACTTATTGTGGTTGCCCATATATATAATAAAAACTTTCTCATACTTAAATTAGTACACGTGAGATCGTTAAAAGAATAATGCGAAAAATGTAGTGAAAAATGTTGTTTGAAATTGTAAATTACCTTTTGATACTAATTCAGAGGTCAATATTGGATCCTCTATTCCAAGATCGTGTTCCATCTTATATTTCATTATTTTAATTAGATGACAAGTGTACATTGGTGATGTCATCTTTTACACGTGTCGTGTGGGGGATTATATTGAAACACCAGATGAAACACGGTTTGGAATAGAAGATCCTGATTGCAATAATTATAGATTTAGTTTTAATATGATCTACAATATTAAGTTGCGAAATGTATAGACCTTAGATTAAGACTCATTTAAAATTGTGTGAATCTTGAGATACATAATCAAGATGTACAATTTATCCACATTATAATGATAAAATCATTGTTTCACTTTCTATTGTGTAAGTTTTCAATTTTCACTCAACATGAAGTTTGTCACATTAATATTTTCCAAGAATATGACATTTAGAGAAAGACAATATATTCTTGAAATTCAACTGTCAATTTCCACAACTATATTACAAGTCCAATATGCTTTTAACAAGGTTTGCTTAAAAACCAAGTACAAAAGATTAAAAAATATACATGTCATGAAACTCACATTTCTCCTACCAAACCATTTCTCAATATATACTGTCTTTTCAAGAACCACACTTATAAATTAAATCTCTTCATGATCGTTTCACTATAATCTGTCTTAAATTATACAAGTCTTTATAGAAACCTTAAATTAATCATCCTTTTTTCTTCAACATGTCCAAACACTATGTAAAGAAACAGGCCCTGGAAAACCCCAAACACATTTCCAGGGAAATTGAGAAGCAAAAAACCAACTTATTCTCCAAAAACATGAAGAAAATCTATCCCATTGGATTGCACAGAACTTCCTCACCTCTTTCATTGTCTTCTTTGTCATTATCATTGTCCCAAAACTCCACTGATTCTTCCTTAACTGATCATTCTTCAACCACGTTCGATCAGAAGATCCTGTCCGCTCTTCGATCCATAGTCCCTGTCCAAAGAAGAGACCCCCCTGTGGCAAAAAAACCTTGTTCAGATAATCATAGTAATGAAGAAGATATTCCAAGGAGATGCAACTGGATTACGAAAAATAGTGGTAAGTATATATACATGTGATGTTTGTAACTAGTTATTATGTAATAATTCTTGCAACTTTTACCATACTAAAACATATGCTAATTATGGAAAGTTCTTCACACCTAATTTCAGATGGGCCTTAGAATCTTTTTTATATGAGTTGGTGAACTCAAGAATATAATGATTATGGTTCCACATTGATCATGATTATATATCCAAAGTCCATACTTTATTTTCTGGGCCTGGTTTTTCAATGTGGTAGTTGCAGCTACATTGCATCAATGATTATCATATTTTGAATTGGCCTCTTTTTCTTTTTTTTTTTTTTCTTGAAACTGATTTGATAACTGATTAACAGACAAAGTTTACGTGCAATTTCATGACGAATGCTGGGGAGTTCCAGTATATGATGACAGGTAAGTTATGTTATGAACAAAGACTGAATTGATTTGAATTCTCAGAATTTGGTATTAAAGATTTGTGAATTAATCCTATGACAGTCAAATGTTTGAGCTTCTTGCAATGTGTGGACTTCTCATTGATTTCAACTGGACCGAAATCCTTAAAAGGAGACAGCTTCTCAGGTTTGTACTTGTCTGTGCGTGTTTGTGTGTGTTTTAGATAATCATATGGCATTGCTAATCAAGAATTAGCACTAATGGATGATTAAACAGAGAAGCATTTGGTGGTTTTGATCCCAACAATGTGAGCAAAATGGGTGAAAATGAGATCAATGACATAGTCTCCAACAAAGAGCTAGCTTTAGCAGAAAGCAGAGTTAGGTGCATAGTGGACAATGCAAAATGCATAACTAAGGCAAGTTTATGAGCACTATATTTCATAAACGAGTGTATTTCACCAGGTGTAGCATGTAATAAACGAATCTCGTTTGTCCGACTATTTAAGGTTGCAAGAGAATGTGGATCATTCAGCAACTACATGTGGGACTATATGGGGTACAAACCAGTGATCAACAAATTCAGGCATTCAAGAAATGTGCCATTGAGGAGTCCTAAGGCAGAGGTGATTAGCAAGGATTTGGTGAGATGGGGGTTCCGGTTCGTGGGGCCCGTTATCGTGTACTCGTTCCTGCAGGCAGCAGGGATGACCATTGATCATCTTGTTGGTTGTTTCAGATATAGAGAGTGTGTGAATCTTGCAGAAAGGCCATGGAGGCATGTCTAATGAGCTGCATTAATTATATCCATTTACTTAATGTTATATTAATAAACATATATTATATAATTAATCTTAATTTACAAATTGGGTTTAGTAGAAAGTGTGGTGGAATAGATGCAACAAGAAGTTTGAATGGATTGTCCTTTGTTTCCTTGAAAGAGGTTTCTGTCTGAATTTTTTGAGACTAGGGTTGTCTTTTTGTTTATACTTCTGATGTACTTTTTGAGTTTATATTATATGCATTGCATTACTTGAGGTCGAGTTAACGAAATTTCTTATTTAAAAACCTCTGGAAGGGATTATAGATTCACTTGAAAAGTGTGTTTCGACTCTTATTCAACGATTGGATTACAGTCGCATCAATTTTAAAAAACTTCAATAAATTTGGCTCAAATGAGATGATTAAGAACCAAATGAATGAACCCATATTCTTTGCTTCACCCACATATAGTAAACAGGGCTGAATTAAGGCAAGTAAGAAGTTGAAGGAATTTGAATAATTCGCTAATCTTGTGAAATATTTTATTTTTTAGGGCTTTACAAACAAAGTCAAAATAAGAAAAAATTATATTGCTTCATCAGACAAAAGATAGTCATATTATATGGGCTTTTTAATTTTATAGGTTTTGTCAAATGTTTCTATTGGGCCTCACGAACTAGGCTGAATCCTCCATGTTGGGCTAGTAGGCCCACAAGAACTGCTAATCCACTTTTGCCAGCAATTCCTTTTCTTGTAAAAGAGAATGTAATAAAGTTGAAATTACATGTATACTATTCACTAAATTTAATATAGCATAGGAAATTATATAAATAAATATTTGTTTAAAAGTTTTAAAAAGTAGTTCTATATATTTACCCAGATGGCAGATACTAAATTGACACTTTCTAAAAAAATTCAACAAAACTGAGATATAATAAATAAATAATTAAACTGAATTTGCCGATTCAAAAAACCAATTTTTTTCTAGTTGTATCAGAAATATCCAATGTTGGTTTCAAACAAGGCTTGCTAAGAAGAGCCTGTTAGAAAATACTTATATGTTTCTTATAGCACATTCTAATGTTCTTATTGTCGATGTATTGAGATCATATTTTCTTACATCATATGATATGAAGTTACTGTTATGTTATAACATAGGTCATATCATTTAAAGGAAAAATTATATCGACAGACAGATTGATAAATAGATGTGTTGATTTACATGATAACTCTAAACACTATTAATTACATTGAATAATGAATCAAAAAGTGCAAGAAAAAAATGACACATAGTAGGGAAGATGGATCCCCACAAATTGACATAAAATTATTCCTCCATCATTATTGCTTAAATTACAATCCATTTGCTACAAAAATGAAGTCTCCATCCATCCACAACAACTTGCAATAAACCAAGGATGAAAATATCTCGAAATATCGCGGATATATCGTGGATATGGATATTGTGATACGGATATTGGGTATTAATGTTATTTTTTCTGGGTATCGTGGATATGTCGCAAAATATCGATATCGATTTCGATATCGGTTCAGTGTAGTACAAAATTGGATGAAAATTGGGAAATATCGTGGATATATCGCAAAATATCGCATGTATATCAAAATGAGCGATTTTGATTCAAAAAATTAAACTATGTGATTTTTTTTACTTTGTATTGTGTATTTTGTGGCTTTTTGAAATTTTCATTCCTTTAACCAATTATTACTTCATTTACTTTTTTTTTCTAATTTTTTTGCATGATATATTTCTCTATATAAGAGGATAAATGCAATTGAACATTCTATCATACATTTTAAGGTTCAAGGTATGATATCACTAACTCTCTCCCAACATTTTTGATTAAATTAATTTCAATTATTTACTTTATAGATTATGACTACTTTAATGTATCTAATTTATTTATTTTTTTGGATAAAGGGCATTGATATTGGAGAGGAAATACTTGCACCACTATATATATCACTCAATTGTCATTTTGAAGAACCACAAATTGGTATGTAAATTTAATCTCTTTATTTTGTTTTTCATTTTAGTTGATAAAAATAGCATTTTGTTGGTATATTGTAAATTGCTATGTTTAATTGTGCTAATTATGTATATGTTAGGTGAAGCATTTAGTTAACTTATAGAAGTTTATTATAAAATCATAATTTTACAATTAATTATGTTATAGTGAAGTACTGGTATGTAAAATGTAATGTTGTAATTGTGTATTTACAATTAATTGTTATAATTAGTTTTAGTAAAATTTTATGTATTTACATATTCTGGTTGTATGACTTTGAATATTTATGACTTTTATTACTTTGAAATTATAACTTCAGTTGAACTTATTGATTTTTGTTTTGATAATATATTTATATTAACTTTATAATCTTTTGGTACTAGTGTATTGTGTGATGTAATTTTGGTAATTTTGTCTTGTATTATGTAATATATTATATATCAGTTTTCATTCGAAAAACAATATTTATAATGCTTATTATCTAGAATCAAATACATTAAATACCCATTCTAACATAAAAAAAAATTATTTTACCCACCAATATAACAAAATATCATCACATACCCACTTTTATAAAACAATATCACCAAATACCCATTTTTTCAAAAATTTCACTGCAACTCTTTTTGCATTTAATGCAATAATAACTGTTACCCACCCCACCCACCCCCAAACCTACACATGTAAATAAAACAAAAAAAGGGAATTAAATTAAAGAAAACGGGGCCCCTCTCTTTCACCCCTCTCTTTCACACCTTTCGTGCAACCCTATAAATATAGGGTTTCACGAAACCTTCTGAAGGTTTCGTGAAACCCTATATTTATAGGGTTGCACGAAAGCTTTCTGAAAGTTTTCTATATGTTTATAGGGTTGCACGAAAGCTTTCTGAAAGTTTTCTATATTTTTATAGGGTTGCATGAAACTTTTCTAAAAGTTTTCTATATTTTTATAGGGTTGCACGAAACCTTTCTGAAAGTTTTCTATATTTTTATAAGGTTGCACGAAACCTTTCTGAAAGTTTTCTATATTTTTATAAGGTTGCATGAAACCTTTATAGGGCTGCACGAAACTTTTATAGAGTTGCACGAAACCTTGACACATTTCTATATTTTTAGGGCTTCATGAAACTTTCAGAAAGGTTTCGTGCAACCCTATAAATATATGGTTTCACGAAACCTTTCTGAAGGTTTCGTGAAACCATATATTTATAGGGTTGCACGAAAGGTGTCAAGGTCTCGTGTAACGTACAAACCTTTCATGAAACCCTATATTTTTCAGGATTTCACGAAAGCTTCTACTAAATTACAGAAATGAAACCTAAATTCCTAATCCAAAATATATTTCAACATACAAACAATAAATAAATCATGAACTACAACATTTATGGAGTTAGATGAGGAGTAGATAAAAATTTAATGAATCATGTAAAATAAAAACCAAAATAAAATGTGAAATAAAAAGCAAAATAAAATGTGAAATAAAATTCATAAGTTACCAATCATTGATTGTACCAATCATTTGCAGCAAAATGAAAAGTGGGTATTTTGATATATTTTCTTATATAATTGGGCATATGGAGACAATTGATTATATTGTTGGGTAAAATAATCAGATTTTATATGAAAATGGGTATTTTAGACTATTTCCTCTATTATCTATATGTTAGTTTTAAATATATTATATTTTAATGTGATTTTGAGTGGAATATACGTGTAATGAAGTGTAAAAATAATCCCTAAAATTTCATATTAAATTTCCAGAATTTTAATAAGATTTCCGTTGTTTTTTCAATTTTTTGCGATATCGATATGCGATATCGATATATCCATCGATATATCTATCAATATATCCGTAAAATCAAAATTGCGATACGACATGCGATATCGATATTTTCATCCTTGCAATAAACTACAATCCTTTGTACCCATCTATGCCACATCATCATCCAGTCATCTCTACCTTTTTATTATATCCATTTTAATTATTTTATAGCAAGTTTTGGTTGATCAATAAAATGATGTTTTATGAACCAACTCATATATCTAATAGGGTGATATGACCTGAGTTTGGATGATATGAGTTGATGAAAATAGAACCGTCTCATTCTTTATTACATGCCAGATTGTTATGACCTAAATTTATATATATTAAATGAATAGGTCTTGATTGCCAAAAAATAGACAGGTGAGGATGGAGACTTCCACCAAACTTTACATCTTATCGCTTTTTTCGTGGCATGCTTCAATGAAGACAACTAGAAAACTAAATCTAAATTTATGAACATCTTTAAAAGTAAAGTTGTTAAATACAACGGAAAAAGGGTGAAACTATACACACATCAGAAGCGTAAGATGGATTTAGCCGTCACGCTCCGACTTAGGGTTTTGCTTGACTAGGGGTGGTCAGGAAATCCAAGAAGTAGAAAGATGGATTATGTTTTGTGAGTCTAGAAATTATTTATCCAACAATGTCTTTGAAATACAACCAACCAATTACAGTCGCTTTTTGCACCTCCAAACAATATTTACATGTCATAAAGTGCAACTACTCACTTCTAAGAGCATCACACCAGATCTACACTATCAACTCTCTCTCTCTCTCTCTCTCACTCAACAGCCATACCTGAGTCTCAAAACTGGCAAGAAGTCCCAAGCCTCTGTCTCTGCTTCTGGCCGAGCGTGACGGATTTCCGCTTGGCGAAAGCAGGGTAAAGCAGCTCCTCAAACTTCTCCAAAAACAGAACCCATTCTTCCTCCTTCATGTCTGCTAGCTTCACAAAGCCCACGCTTACTGGGAGCTGCTCGTTCGCACTCCTACGCCCAGATGACGAGCTAGCGAGATAGCTGTTGCCTGATTTCATGCCAGCAAGTTTTGGAAGCTTTGGGTTCTTATCGCCTAAGCTAATATCTTTAAGTGACATAGAGAGCTTGGAAATGTTTAGACCTTTGGTTAGGGTTGGAAGGCCGGCCAAATCCTTGTCCTCTTCTCCTTCACTTACTTCCTCTTCCTCCTCGATGCACTCCTCGAGTTTGGAAAGTGGGGTGTGGAGATTGACTCCTCCAAATCCGAAATGGAATGGTGTGGTTCCTGCCGCGAAGTCTTCAGTGGCCAGTTTCGAGGATAAATCATAGCCATGATCTTCATAATCTAGGTCAAATTGAAAATCATGGTCTGCTGCTTCACTTTTGGGGGATAAAGTTTCCTCGTCAACTAGCCTTCTTGCCTCGATGCATACAACCTCGAGCTCACTGGGTTCCTCTTCACCGTTGCGAAACTCTCTGCTCATCATCTCCCCAATTTCAGCAAGACACAGCCCGTATGCAGCGGCTTCCTTGAGAAAAATAGTGCAGAGAAATAAGACGCGCAAACAAGCCTCTCGAATCATGGGGAGTTCACTTCGCAACATGTCTGCATCATGAACAGGGTCGAGGTTCCGTATATACTCGAGTTCATCATCTGAGAAAGGGATGGAAGCCTGAGGCCAATGAATCCACTCGAAATATGGATCTTCCAAATTCTCGGGCAAGCAAAGGCCATGATCGATGGGGATCAGTTCCACTTGACCAAATCTCCCTACATCATCAAGCTTCCTAACTAAAAGATTACCTGCATGCCTATCTGTGTTAAATATCCTAATGTCTAAAATCCCGATGCGATGCACGTCAGAAACTGGGAAACTTGAGGTTCCATAGTCACTAGCATCAAAATCGTGTCGGATATACTGTTGGAAGGATGCAATCTTGCTCACAAGCTTCTTGTTCTGAGGCTTGTTTACATTCACACCATCATTAATGTTGAAGATTGAGTGAGTTATCTTCACCAGTGCTGTAGGAGGCACGTTTGCAAAATGATCGTAGTCAAGAAGATAAGCAGCTACTTCTCGGAAGCCTGTTTCACCAACTCTCACAGAACGCTTTAAGCCAGGCTGCCCAAGAGCTTTACCAACAAAGCCCTTTGGGTTATTCGGAGCAAATGGTTCTTCATCTGTGGGCTTCACAATAGCCACACTCTCACCTCGAACATTTCGAAAAAAATACGCACCTCCAAGCCCACCATGAACAGGGATTGGATCAACCCCATTCTTAACTCCCTTGATAATTTCTTTAACAAGTTGTTTTATTTGAGAAACATTCGAGTGCCCCAAAATCTCGATTGGCCCACTTTGATCTCTTTGTTGAATGTCCCTACCAGTGGGTGACAAACACGGAGTGGACGAGCTCCTGTGCATCAAATTCCTTGTTAGCAAGAGAGGAGAATCATTTCGAACAGCACTGAGGTCATTCTTCAGAATCATATCTCCCATTGTCAAAGAACTCTCCTCGATTGGGAAATTTACAGCAACCTGCAACCTTCTCTTCACAGTATGTGCATTATCACTCCTATATAACTCCATCCCCAACACACAACCTGACTCGGTTTGTACAAAAACACGTCTCCTGCATGTAGATTTCCCTTCCATTCCATTGTTCCCATGGTACTCCCCACTTCGAAGAGGGGCCTTGAAAGCTGCCACAGCCATCTGGGTCTGCACAGGGCTTTCCAAGTTACGAGACATGAAAGGAAGAGAATGACCAATGATGATTGTTCTCACACCCAGCAACCAAGACGGCAAAGGGAGAGAGCTTTCCCCTCACTCTCAGTTGAACGCCAGACTTAGAAGCCAAATACAATAGAACAAGAAATATATCGGTGCCAATTGTGATCATCAACTGGCACACCAATATCTGAATTCCTACCCTCAGGCCTCAAACCTATTGAAACCCAAATGGATCGAAGCACAGATATTCTATACGATCAGTAGATGGAGAGAGAAGAACACAATCAGATGACCCAGAGAGCCATGTGAAGATTCCAATTACAATCACACCACAATCTGTAAGAACAGAAAGACCTCGTCAAACAACAAAGTCAAACACCATAAACCGAACAAACTCAGAAGAAACACCAACTACTGATAATTCCTCTCCGAAGAAATCAAAATATACAAGTAGCAGATTGCTAAAAACAGATACAGAATAACATGAATTGATTTGATAGACTTCTTAAAAGCAAAATAATCCTATCAATCTAAAATTAATCCTCGGACAAGCAAGCAAGAACTATGTCTGTAATTGATTTATAAATACCAGGAAACAATAAAATCTTGAAAAAGAATATACATAAATAAATCAGCTAATATACGCCACAGATATGTACTCCACAGATTCTTGATTCAGCAGATTCTTCAATTCCACAATCTAGTCCTATCCAATACACTAATTTCCAAATAATAAAAATTAAAACAAAGAAACAGATAAAGGAAGATTAACAAGAACACAAACAGATCAAAACAGAAACAAGAAAGAAAGAAATCTCATGCCATCGCATTATTTCAGATGCCTAACAGACCAAAAACCTGGAAAAATCAAACGTAAAATGGGCAAATCAACTCACCAGAAGGCCAGATCTGAGGACAATCTTCCTTGCCTATCCCCCTGTTTCCGTAAACTACTACAAGACCGTTGACGAAAATGCTGGATAAATCCGAACAATCCAACGGTCGGAGTAATAGACAACCAGATTACGGCTAGGATTCGATGGGGTTATTGCCGTCTTCCTTTCCGCTCTGCGCTTGGCTGCTCTGCCTCTCCCTCCCCCCTCTCTCTCTCCCTCTCTCCTCTCTCCTCTCTCCTCTATGCTACTTCTCTCTCTATATCTATATGAATATATCTGTATAAATAAGAAGAATTACTTTACTTTGATATTTTTTATTTTCCATTTTTTCTTTGCCTTCTTCTTTCGGAATGTTCTGTTTTAACCTTAAGATCAACGAAGCTATGACTTAACTATGGTTAGTTCAAGCCAACCAAGGTTACATTACTTTTTTGTTTTATTAAGATTAGATTAGATTAGATTACATGCTGCTAAATAAAAATTATAATTCACGTTTGTAATTATTTAAAAACTTTTAAGTCCCATTTTTTTATATTCTATTTTATTCATTTATTTATTAATACTTCAGTTAGTGCGATATTTTGAATAAATAATTGATTTCGATTCAAGATATTAGTCACCTAAATGAACTATTAATCAAATAATTATAAAATGTTAAAATTTAAAGAAAGAGATTTAAGAGCATTTTGCTAATAAGAAACACAACAAATTGTTGGTGAATAAGTGTCATTTATCACACCAAAAATAGTGTCTTATTTGGGGTTTTAACACTCATAATCCATATAATGTATCCATCTAATTAAATCATTTTAAACTTAGATCCAATTAAATCTCCACATCAATTGAAGTTGAGATAAAAGAAATCGCACGTCGTCTTAAATATGCTTATCCTTATAGAGTAAAGGTTTTAGTAACAAGTTTTATCAAGAGAGATTGTTAGAGGATTTGGTAAAAGAGTTAGTGATACAAAATACCACATTACATATAGAGAAAATAAATTTTACACTATAATATAAGATAATATGGATAATGCCATGAATTATAACTTATTCATACAAAATACCACATTTTACTGCAAATTCTGATTTTACTGATTTACTTTACTGATTTTTATGCTTTTTGGCAGAGAAATTTTACTGATTTACTTTACTGATTTTTATGCTTTTTGGCAGAGAATCTTGACTACTTTTTTACTGACTTTTTTGTCCGAATTTTGCATGGTTATGAATGTAAAACTACCACCCACCCCCATTAATTTCACCCAATTTCACCCCACTTCACCTCCCTCAACCTTTCATTCAAACATCCATACATATCTTCAAAAAATTTTTACCTCCATAGCCATAAAATTGACGATCTGTTAGGGGAAATTTTTTACAAATTACAGTAATTTTAGAAGATTTGTTCAGACGAGATTGTTCGGAGTGGAAGATTTGTTCGGATAAGATTGTTCGGAGGAAGAAAGAAAGTTCGAGAATCAAATTTGAATCCAATAATGGAATATCAAGTTAGTTAATTTCTACTTGTTTTTTTAGATTGAAGCATGTATTAGTGTTTTTGTTTTATAGATTAAGCATGTATTAGTGTTTTTGTTTTTTTAGATTAAGCATGTATTAGTGTTCTTGGTTTTTTAGATTGAAGCATGTATTAATGTATTAGTGCTTTTTTTTTAGATTAAAGCATGTATTAGTGTGTTTGTTTATTTAGATCAAGCATAGCATGTATTATCGTTTTTACCTTCGGTTGTTTATTTTTGATTTAAGAATGTTGAAATATAGTTAAAATGATATGGGTTGAGGGGAAGATAAAATTTTCGAGTTACTAGAAAATTAGTGATTGTTAGAATAAGCTTATTTTCATAATTAAGATAAATTTCGAATAATATATCTTATAAATTTCGAATAACCCTAAAAATTAGGGTTATTCGAAATATATCTTAATAGTTAATATAAATTTCGAATAACCCTAAAAATATAGGGTTATCCGAAATATATCTTCATAAGTAAGATAAATTTCGAATAACCCTCATTTTTAGGGTTATTCGAAATTTAAGAAGATAAATTTCGAATAACCCTAAAAATGAGTGTTATTCGAAATTTATCTTATGAAGATAATTTTCGAATAACCCTAAAAATTAGGGTTATTCGAAAATTATGAAGATAAATTTCGAATAACCCTAAATTTGTAGGGTTATTCGAAAATTATCTTAATAATTAATCTTCATTTCGAAATTATCTTTATAGAATGAAGATAATTTTCGAATAACCCAAAAAATTTAGGGTTATTCGAAAATTATCTGCTTATTAATTTCGAATAACCCTGAAAATTTAGGGTTATTCGAAAATTATCTTCATAATTAATCTTCATTTCGAAAATTATCTTTAGAATGAAGATAATTTTCGAAAAACACAAAAAATTTAATTCAAAATTATATTTAAATATGCTTGTAATTATAATTCATAATTTATTAAATAATTATTTGTGCCATTTATTTTTATTTAATAATTCGTATTTTTATATGTATAGTTGGACTGGGCACGAGCGGGTTATCAGCAGCGCATGGCATATATTTGCGGATATGTCCGTCTTAGTCTACTTGCTGAGATCAGGACACAATTGCGACGGATAGGCATTGACTGTGTCCGTCAGTTCTGGAGATGCTCGTTCGGCCATTTTTTGCAATGGAAGACGGACACAGAGTCTTGCAAGTCCTTTTTGCACGTCCTCATCTCTCGTCAGGTGTGTGGGACACGAATCCCTCTGGACGAGAGATGGTTTGCGATAGGGGAGGACCACACCATTTGTCGGTTCGGGAGGCAGGAGTTTGCATTGATTACCGGTTTGAAGTTTGGTGATTCGCCTTTTGACCTATCAGGGGATCACACTCCCGCCCACGGTGCAGTATACTACAGAGTTCACGCAGACTCAAACAACCGTCGTGTGTTCGTTTCAGAGCTCCTAGATCGATTCTTATCTGGAGAGTTTCAAGACAGCCCACAGGATACGATCAAGATCGCGAAGATCTTGATTGTGTACTGTATTCTATTGGGATTAGAGCCTGGGAAGACACGTGTCGACTTATGGGTCTGGGACTTAGTCGAGCAGGAGGAGCTTTGGGAGAGCTTTCCATGGGGGAAGATAAGCTTCCTCAACTTGCTACGATACTTTGATAGAATACCGAAGGAAGTGCCGCCCGGGTCCAATGTCCCTTCTTACCACTTCTACGGGTTCTCAGTAGTCCTGCTGGTATGTGTATTCAGTTATTACTTCTGTTGATTTATTATTAATGTTGTTGACTCATGAAATTATGTATTTTCCTCCCCAGCTATGGGCTTTTGAAGCGATCCCCATATCGTCGTCATTTGCCGGGCGTAGATTGAACAGCCCAATACAGATTCCTCGCTGTATGAAGTGGTCTCTTGTGAGGTCTGAGGTCGATGTTATGCATGTTCTTAGCGGCCAGGTATTTTACTTTTAATTTTAATATTTTCCGTCAATATAGATCAGGGGTATGTGATTTGTTTGTGAAATAAACTCAATAGGGTATTCAGTGTATTCAACGGCTGGAACCCGAAGATGAAGAGACCTTGCAGCCGTACTGGAGGGATATCGAGGACGACGTTTTCATGGGGGTCCAGTATGTCGGGACGCGGCGTGGCCGTCCACCTGCGACCAATGTCGCTGCAGCTACGACAGCTCATGAAACAGTTGGTACATCGAGTCGACAGGCTGTACGAACATCTCGTCGACCGAGGGGCAGTGGTCGGGCACGACCGGTGATTCGGGACGAGCCAGTTGATCAGAAGGAAGGTGATCGTGCCCAACCGTTTGCTCACGGCCACCATACTGGAGATTTTGAGGCCCTATTCACGCGGTTGACGACGTGGATGGGTGGTAGAATGGACGAGATGACTGACAGGTTCGATCGTCGATGCGACTCATTGGGTGGTAGATTGGACGAGATGATTGACAGGTTCGATCGTCGGTGCTGCATGAGGTCGGATAATCTGTCGGCGTGGACTTTGTAAAAGTTTGTTCTCTTTCATCAGCCCCTTGCCTTCGCTCAGCAAACCATTTCTCAATGACCCGCCGAGCAGCCTCTAAGAAGGAACAAACGGGCAACTTTCTTGCCCAGACAAGACGAGCATTCCACACCTCAGCAGCATTCGAAGTCATGAAGTTGAATCTTCGAACCGGGCATTTCACACGGGACCACCTGATAGGATTAGCTTTTTCCAAGCTGTCGATTGCACCCCTAATTCCACTTTCGTGGATGTAAGACATGTACCTAGATGGAAAATATGAATAAGACACTTAACATAGATTAGTTATGTGCTTCTCATTGCAAGTTTTGGACATACCTATCAAATTCACCCTGTTCGTAACAGTATGCAGCATGGTGGAACAGCCCAATCAAATGTGATCCATACTTGTCCAGATTTTGTTAAAGATGGTAACAACAAAGACCATGAGTTGCTTCGGGATATACACTGGTGATGGCATTACTGATGCTAACGTGTTGATCAGACACGATGACAAGGCCATCAGGGTAACCATACGCTGCTCGGACATTGTGTAAAAACCACGTCCAAAATTCATCGTTCTCAACATTACCAATCCCAATTGCAAGTGGAAAAATTTGATCGTTTCCATCTTTGGTCACAGCGACAAGTCCAATACCTTTGTACTGCCCCTTCAAATGACATCCATCAACGACTATGACAGGCCGGGAATATTGCTTAAATCCGATAATACATGCACCTAGAGCAAAGAAAGCATACTTGAATTTCTCATTCGTATGTGTGTCTAATGCAGTATATGTGCCAGGATTTCGTTCCTTCAAGACCTGTAAGTAAGCTGGAAGCATGCTAAATGACGTCTTCGGTTCACCATACGCACTTCTCATTGCATGACGTTTTGCTGTCAATGCATGGTGATAACTCAGACGAAGACCATGTCGTTCGTTCATCTCCCTAATCATGTCCCTAGGAGAGAGATCGGAGTTATCTTTTCGAAGCCTCTGGACGTAATAATCTCCAATCAAAGTGGATGGAAGTCTGTGGGGAGTACTAGTATTCAACTCATATGAACAAGTGTGAGGCAAAACAACTTTGGCAATTTTCCAAATGCCATATTTTTCAGATGCTGTGATTACGAAGGGACAATTTTTTTCCTTGCATTTCACGCACCATCGGTGTTTATCCGAGTAGTCCACATAGTATTCAACTCGATTCTCCAAATGATAGTACCCAACTGCGTTTTTTAGGTCGGCCTTATTGCCAAACGTCGATCCTTTCCGCAGACCCTCTGGAGCCCGCTCAATCTCTAAAGAAGCAGGCGGCTCGAATGAAGGTACATCAGGAATAAACCACTCAACTCTCATTATGTCAGAGCAGAATTGCTCATATGCCTCTCGTTGATCCTCGTCCAACATTGCCTCAACATCTTCCTCAAGTACAAAGTCATCTTCAAAATGACTCGGATCTAGAAAAAAAAGGATATTGTCAACTTTTGATAATCAAGATACATATAAACAATTGCTTAGATAAGTCCAATAATATAAATAATACCTATTGGATCATCATGGTTTTCTTGTTCCCACCTATCTTCGTGTACCGGTTCTTCAATTTCATCAGTTGGGGCAAGATTCAGGTCAAAATAGTTAAAATTTCCGTATTCAACATGTTCAGTTTGGGACGGCCAGGTTCCCCAGGGTTGGTTTGAACATGCTCCTTCTATACTATCGTCTACGCCCCATCTTGAATTAAAATTTTCATCATTCTGTAGTCCCAACGGAAGAGTTGACCAATTCAAATTTTCCACGTCATCCAGATTGCTAGTTTGACCACCTGGATTATAATCCTCAACTGGACTTTGTTCTATATGATAAGAGGTTCCACTTGATATCCCAACATTTATCCTTTTCAAAGAAACGAAAACAACCAAAAGTCCATGACACTCTGAAAAACAGTATTGCAGATCAAAATCATTTTTAATTTTTTTCCTCTGCAATCTTCCGTTCATTTCCACTACAGAATGGATCAAATACATCCAAATATTCATGTCGGCAGTCACGATCTCATGTATTGAGCTCAATAAATCTTGATAATTAAATCTTTCAAGATTAATTACCGATTGTGTACCGTCTACATACTGTAACCCTTCCCAATAACCACCGTAGCATACCGCTATGGAGAAAGTCATCCTGATAAAAAAAATATTAATAAAAATTTCATCCAAAGAATAATATATAAATGAATAACTTAAAATTCAAAAACAAATTGAAAATATAAATAAATAATGGTATTGTTCGAATAATCCTAAAAAATTACAAATAATTTTCGAAAACCCCAAAAAATATGGTTATTACGAAGACCCTTTTTTTTCAGGGTTATTCGAAATTTTTCTGTAATTTTCGAATAACCCTTAAAATTAGGGTTATTCGATTATTGGAAAATTCTCAAATTACAACCCATAAAATTTAGGGTTATTCGAATAACCAATTTTTATAGGGCTATTCGAAGATTACAAAATAATTTTCGAATAACCCTATTTTTTAGGGGTTATTCGAAAATTATTTTGTAATCTTCGAATAACCCTATAAAAATTATTTGAATGTTCGATAATTATTTCTAATATTACTTGTTATTCGAAAATTATTTCTAATATTCGAATAATTAATTCTAATATTTCTAATATTACGAATAACCCTTTTTTTTCAGGGTTATTCGAAATTTTTCTGTAATTTTCGAATAACCCTTAAAATTAGGGTTATTCGATTATTCGAAAATTACAACCCAAAAAATTTAGGGTTATTCGAATAACCCAATTTTTATAGGGTTATTCGAAGATTACAAAATAATTTTCGAATAACCCCTAAAAAATAGGGTTATTCGAAAATTATTTTGTAATCTTCGAATAACCCTATAAAAATTGGGTTATGATAATTATTTCTAATATTACTTGTTATTCGAAAATTATTTCTAATATTCGAATAATTTATTACAAAATTACTTGTTGGAAAATTACTTTAATCACTCATTATTCGAAAATTATTTCTAATATTACAACAAGTAAATTACTCATTATTCGAAAATTACTTGTTAATTACTCATTATTCGTATTTTTTCCCTAATATTCAAATAACCAATAATTTATTCCCTATTTCTTCTAACTTAAACACTATTTATTCATTTCTTCTAACTTATTTGAACTTAAACAATAATATATCTAACTTAAACAATATTATATCGAATAATAATATATATGTTAAGATATTCCAAAATACTTTTTAACACGTGGAAAATATGTTAACAATCCTATTTAATATACAACTAAATGTAAATTACTAATTTATGAAATATTAAGATTGAAATTTAAGAGTATACTATTACTTACTTGAGAGTTCGAAGGGAGATGTTGAGAGTTGAAGGGAGATGATGTACCAAACTACTTCCACAAATTCAATTGTAAGCTTAGAGTGAAGTTGAGTGAAGTTTGTTGAATGAATTCTCTTATAAAATTCACATCTTTAAATAGATGCAAATTTTATGTAGAACCCGTGAATGTTGATTAGTACTCTGAATCTAATCTCATTTCATTCTGAAAAAGTAAAATAAATACTGTCACTACTACAAAATTGCCCTTACATGACATCAAAAAATGTCCTAATAGACTATGTAATAATACATTTAACCTATTAAGACACTTCCTACAAGTGTCTTGTATTCTAATGTAGCAATAGATTAAATGCATTGAAAGAAACCCTATTGATACACTTAGAAATGCCTTTAAAAGATTTATGATAAGACACTTCAAAGTGTCGTAATAGATTATCTACAATGTCATTTAAAAGTGCCTTCTAAAGTATTACATAATATTATTTATTTGTTAAATAAAGTTTAAAAACACTATGAAATTAATGTCACTAAATAAATTTCCTATTGACATTCATACATATTATAATAGATTATTTTATAAATCTCTTTCAAGTTTATAATCAGAATTAACATTTATATTTATTTATAATGTTTTCTACGACTTACAATTTAATTTTACATTTCGTTAATTATCTTTTTGATGCTTTAACATAATTTTTTTTCCATAATACATGTTTATATAAATACTTATACAATATTTTAATATAATGCAAAGTTGGATATAAAAGCTGAACTTTCATATCAAAAATCTTGAAGTCATTCAACTGAATTGAACAATTAAAAAACATTAAATGTACAAGTTTAAGAAAAATTATACTTTTGATAAATATTGAACAACATTAAATCTAGCTAATATACAAATCAAACGCAAACTCAAGCATCACCATCAAGTTTGAATCTCTGAACTTCCTTGATATTAATCCATGGCTTCACCTTCACCTTTACCTTGTACACTTTATTTTTGCCTCTGCTAACGTTGATTGCCTCCTTTAAACTTCAAAAATAAGCATATTCTGAAACAATTGTGGTTCTTCTTCCAAGCAGCAATGCCAAATCAAGTGAAACTCCTAAGTTTTTTAATATAATCATTAGAGAAACAAGAATCATATGGTGGAGGAAGATGACGAATAAAACAACACTTAAAAGAATTGCGCAAATCCATGATTTGCTCCAATAATCTAGAAAATCTAAAGAAAAAAACTTGAAATAATAGAACTTTACACATGAACATCACTACAAAAAATTCAATAAAATATTTAAACAGTCAAACCTTAAAATAGATTCAAAGTTTTAAAAAGATACTTACAAACTGAAATTGAATGCATATTGAATCAAACCTGATATATCAAAAAGAAGATCCAAAACCATTTATACACTATAAATGCAAATATAAACAATAACATTTTGTGTATTATTTTGGAAATCTCTTTTTAATGACTTCGTGGAGTGGGGGAGTGGAGGTTGAGGGTTTCATGTGCCGTGATTTTCTCACTTTTAGTGGATCTTTTACATTTCCCTATTTTTAAAAAATATTTTAGTAATTATTAATTTAAAAAATAGAAAAATATAAGTAACTAAAATCTTTTAAGGCATTTTACTTTAGTGTCTTAATACTAATATTATTATATTTAATTGTTAAAATACTAATACTATCGAAAGTGTCATAATAGGTATTTATATAAGACATGTAATTTATAAGTGCCTTAATAATATTATTATAATTGTAGTCATAGTGCCTTAATAGGTATCAATCAATAAAATGCCTCAAATGAGCCCCTTTCAAGACATGAAGTTTTAAATGTCACAAAATTAATGTAGTAATAGGTAATTTTTCTACTAGTGTGTTCTTGATTCTGTAAAAGTAAATTAAACACTATTTCATTCTGAAAAAGTAAAAATAAATACTATTTCATTGTGAAAAAGTTAATAAACGTTAAAATAAACACTATTTTAATTCTGAAAAGTAAAATACACTGTTTAATAGTCAAATAAACAGTTTTGTAATATCATTTTCACTGTAAAAAGTAAATTTAAAGTCACCAGAGAAATAAATTGCAATTTTCAATAAAATTGTACCAACAATAATAATAGGACAAAAATAAACAATGGGAAAAAAAGAAAAATCTAAATCTAAAATAAATAAATTAAAAAAAAAAAGAAAAAAATTTCGAATAACCAAAAAAATATAGGGTTATTCGAAAATTACTTTTATAGTTCGAATAACCCTAACTTTTAGGGTTATTCGAAAATATAAAATAAGTTATTCGAAATTAAAAGTAATTTTCGAATAACCAACAAAATCCAGGGTTATTCGAAAATTACTTTTAATTTTCGAATAACCATGGATTTTGTTGGTTATTCGAAAAAGGTAAGAAAATTAATATATACATCAAATCATCCAATCATGAGAAATTTCAATCATTGCCCAATAATCAAAAGTTGCAATCATTAGGAAAAAAAAAGTGGTAGTTTGCTATATTAAGTTATGTGGAATGACATTTTTTTATATAAAGTTATATTAAATGGTAAAATTTTAATTTTTTATATAAAACATGGCATTTTCATGCATTTTCTCTTGGTAAAATATGGTAAATGTATGTTTTGGCTTGAAGAGATTGATGTTCAATTTTGTTGACTAAAGAGCACACATTTGCAGTCATGAACTGGACTTTCCTTGTGGGCCAAAAAATGGGTTGATTATGTTTCTCAAATAAAAATGTCCCCTTCAATCAATCTTATCGAGATTATTAAATTCCACATTTTGTTTACCTAATAATAATAATTATATCTTGAAAGCAAAATGACATATATATCGACCAGTTGTGCCTACCACTTTTATGAGGGGATATTTTATTCATCTAATAATTTGAATTATCATAGATCAATTTAACTAGCTAGGTGTGGACCTGGTCCTCCTCTTTATATGCTATCTTTGTTTATTTTTATGTCCTTTTTTTAGGTTTAATATCATTTTTCAACATGTATTATACATGTACTTTACACTTTAAAATCTGAACTACTTTTCCTTTTCCGGATCATAATTCATAACATGTACTATAATTGTATTTTATTTTCAATTTTACAACCTCTGACAATAAACTTCGATCTAAAACTGCGCACGTAATTTGCATATGCATAGTTAGAGCATATTTTTGTCATTTAAGATGTGAGAAAATTTGGTGTGGTAGATTTGCAGCTAGGTTTCAATGGCAAAAGAACTCATCTGCAATGATTTAAATTTGTGTCTGATTTTAGGAATGGGGAATGAATTGGTGTTATGTAATGTCAATTTTGGGGCTAAATCAGTTAATAAAAGAAAAAATAAAAGAAGTATCCTCAAGGTGTACATATACAAATCACATGTATGCTTCTTGGTTAGAATTTACTATCGGAGATTGCGAGTTTTAAAAATATGTATAGTACAGATGGTATTAGAAAAAAATAAGAAATAATTTTCAAAATTGAAAAACATGTATAATAAAGGTTGAAGAATGATGTCAATCTTTTCTCATATTACCAAGACAAGAAATTCGATTATTTCATAATCTCATCAACATCAATACTTTAACATTTATAGATTCTTAATATATACTCCCTCCGTCCCAGTTAAATCTGTCTACTTGTCATTTTCGTTTGTCTCAGTTAAATCTGCCAGCCCCAAAATGGCAAAGAAAATTTTACTCTCTTACCCCTCCATTTCTTTCATTTTACAACTTTTGCACTCAAAAATTTGATTTAAATTACAAAATTGCCACTCAAAAATATTAAAATAACACATCCAATCAAAGTCAACAACTTTTTCTTAACATCCGTGCCGGTCAAAGTAGGCTGAAAATAGTGGGACAGATGTAGTATATAGTTAGCTATCTCAATACATACATACATACATATATATATATATATAGTTAGCTAGAATGAGTCTTCAAATTAACTAAATTTTTTTAAGTATTTGAAATCCGTATTCAACTCTAACCTAAGTGCAACTTTTTTTATATGTCATGTCACATTGCACGATTTTTATTTGTTTTCCTTTATCAATTAACTTGCTTTATTAAAATTGTAGATTTTGTATTGGCAAAAGTACAGAAGATTGAACCATAATATTTAAGGAAACATTTCTACAAACTATAATGTTTTTTGCAATTCAACTGCAAGGACTGAGGAAATAATACAATATATATAGTCAGTTTGGTCTTTATTGACCATTTATAAATCTGACAAGTGGACATGATTTTTAGACCCAAAATCAATGAGTACATATAAAAGGATATAAATTGGTGTATAAATATTTATTGATGTGCAGTTGGTAAAGGATTTCGACGAATTTCAATAATTTTAGAAAAATGCAACGTAATATAATTGAATCCAATTAAGAAAATTTATATGTATAGGTCGATCATGTTGTGTGACAGGTACGTATTAAAGTCAAGATATAAATGAGTGTACTAGGGATTAAAAACAATTAATTGAATCATATTATTGAAATCTTCTATCAATTATTCCTATTCTAGAAACATTATCGATAATTAGAATAAATAATATCACACGTTTATATACCTATATACATATATATATATATATATATTCCATTTTGTGATGATTTTAGGGTTTGAAAGTGCAAAAAAGCGCAACTTTATGTCGCATTAGTTGATCTAATATATTAACTTTACTAGCAATTCATACTATTATAGAATTTCTTAATTTGAGATGATTTCATAAATTAGATAACTTATGAGACAGGCAATCAAGTCACATCGCATGGTAATGTTGAGAGTTATACATACATACATTATTGATACATAGAACATGTTGATAAAGTGATATTAGTTATGTCAAATCAATAATTTGTGAAAAATTAGCTATTTACTTATTTTAATTATCATAATGTATGGATTAGAATTTTAGATTTATTTGGGAATTTATCTTTTAACAACATAAACACCTATATGAAACTTTTTCATAGATAAATTCAATGAAATCAAATTTTATCACTTTATCCATTATTTCAATTGTAAATTTCATATGCATCGCGAATTGGGTCTGGATTTACCTGGATCTGCACTTTTCTCCTTTTTTTTTGGTCTCTAACATTTGTATTACAATCATACATTTATATTCAGATATCATACATTTAGTGTAATACTTTAACTGTAAAAAAAATAAAAAAATTATGTAGTCATTAATTCTTTTACATATGCATTATATTGGTCATATTTTTATATTATATTAGTCCTACATTAATGTACAAATATCATACATTTATGTAATACTTAATATTAGAAAAGGTCGTAAGTTCGACATAATTTCTATATGTATATCTTTATGTGATATCACTTATATATTTATATCAATTAATAGCTATCTAAAAATATGTCAATGTATAAAAATCATAAATGTGTAATTAACATAATATAAAGGTATGACTAACATGTATAACATAAAAGCATGACTAACATAATATAAATGTGACAACATGACCTGGGAGTGACTTTGGGTGGGGTTGGGCGCACCCGCGTGACCCATGCTTTCTGACGAGTTTGGACCAAATCGGGTCTAGTGATCCATACATAAAAGTTTTTGTATTTTTAATTTCAATTGCATATATACTCTTAATTAATATACATTGATATTACTCCACTTCAAATTTTTTATATTACTTAAAAAAAAAAAAAGTTTCATCCAGTATATATCTCAATTAATGAAACTTATAGTATAAATGAAATTTCAAATATTAATATAACTACATAAGCTAGTATGAAAAAAAAAAAAACTAAAAACCTTTCTTTATGAGATAAAGAGATCAATATCTATATTATAAACTACTTATTATACAAATGAAACCCTATTTTTAGGTTAAACAAATTCAGAAGAATTATACCATATATATATATATATATATATATAATGAGTCAAAAGTAGAGTATGAGATAAATCATAACACGAGTATTAAAATGGGTAGGACAGAGGTTTAGGGTGGAAAGAAGAGAGACAAGTGTTGGACTGTAATTCGATGTAAGTAGAAGACATTTTTGGGTGAGATATAATTGATTAATTCACCATCTCCATAATTATTATTATAAATTAATTGATGGTTGATTTCTAGAAAAGTGGAAGCAGTTCTATGGCATGTGACACTGCAGTAAATAACTAACACTTGTACACCTCTTTTCTTAATGTCCAAATCAAAACCCTAGTTTACTACAACCATAGCATATTTAATTCTGAATAATTGTCTTTAATTTTGTCTAAGCCATCCCAACACAATCTGATTATATAGTAATTAAGGTTTTAAATTGTTAATTAGTCTTATATATAATAACATGATTCATTCATTATGGTTAATTATGTGTTCATTATAAGTGCCTCGAATTTGAAGAAACATGAAAGTGGCAAAGAAATCTTGAAGGGCCATTCTGGAAAGACAAAAATGGCTTTTCGTTTGAAACAATCATTTGGACTGGGCTGGGTCTCTTGTCACTCTCTTATATTGATTTGGGCTCAAGCCCACTATATTATAAACCATTCCCATGTTTTTCTTTGGATTTGGATCTTCATTATGGATTGCAACTTATAATGGGCCGTTTGTGATGAAACCAAGAGACAATAAAGCGTGTGTTTACAACTCTTGAAATATTTGTACAAGAAATATCAATTTGATTGAAAAATGATAGAGATTGTAAAATTTTAGAAGATATTATTACAAACCTGATCACACTGCTAGAATTATAACAAAATTATATAATATAGTCTTGTGATATTGAAGTGGAAATCATAGTTAAGTTTGGATAAAAGAATATAAATGTGGATCTTACCGGTCATGTTCAGTTCTAAATTGAGTAAAAACGTGGGTCAACTACTAATGTAATGAAACACAAAATAATATTCAAATTTTAATAAGTAGTCATATTAAAAGAAATGAAAATGACACATTTGTGACTTATAATTAAGGCAAAAACTTGCGTACCCCCGGTGCACCGTACTCCCAAATGTATAATTAGTTTGGTATTAGGTATATATCCATGAGGTATTATTAGTGTATTCATAAGGTATTAGTGATATACTCTTGAAGGTATTAGTGGTATACTCATAAGGTATTAGTTACATATTCATAAGGTATTACGTGTATAATTGAAATATATGTTTTAGTAAATGTATTATTCAAGGTACTACTGTTACATGTTAAGGTATTACACACATTACTTAAAGGTATTTTAATAAATGTTTGGGGGCACGGTGCCCTGGGGTCACGCAAGACCTACTCTATAATTAATATACACTACCTAAAATGTGGAACAAACAAGTGACTTAAATGTAACATCCTCCTATAATGATTTCTTGGTCATGTCTCCCACCACTCTAATATAGATATATATCTTATTGCAATATTACTCAAATCATTTTTAGTTAGAATTGACACGAAGACTCGAACCTAGAATCATGCACAACAATCTATAAAATCTGAAATATTGGTCCATGAAAATAACTCCACTTTATATGAATAGTCTAAAAGATTAGGATCATTATCTTATTTGCAGAGATTATGATAGAGAAATTAAATAATAAAAAATAAAGAATGGGACAACAAGACATGTCAACATGACACAATCAGTTAACAATAAATTATTCAATACAACTTACAGACATTACAAGTGACTTGGAATAAAGAGAAATTAATTACCCTGTCAATATATTAGGTGAAGAAAAAAAAAAAAAAGTGGAAGAATGCATCAAATTTCATTTATTTATTAATTACACTCATTTTTTCAGGAACAACTTACAATTTCTTATTTTCTATTGCTACCAAATTGAATATATCAAATTTAACTTTTAATTTACTTGATGGGATAAGTATATTATAATTCATTTCATCGTAATCGTTTAAAATAATTGAGAATCTCAAAATCCTAAATTAAGAGGAATAATTTCATGTCAAATTTTAATATCTTATAAGTTACTTATATTCATTGAATCTCTCACATCTATACATTTGATATATATTATCAATTTTAAATATATGTATGATCGATTCGAGTCGGTCATTTTCATTTCGAATCAGAATCAGGCCAACAATTTATTGAATCGTTGACTTTCCATGTTCGAAATATTTTAAAAGTATCTAAATTTATGTTGTAATTACAAATTAGGGGAAACTTTATGGGTCTTTTTAGGTAATGGCAAAAACTTTTATGCACCGGTTGCACGGATCCGTGCAACCGGGTCGACCCATTCACGTGCCCAAAACGCGCCTCCCACACGCCTGCACGTGCTCCCACGCGCTTAATAGTTGTGCTGAAGCTCATCAAAATTCGCTCAAATAGACCCACCTTTGTGTATACTTAAACCAACATTTGTGTATAGTTAGACCAACCATGTGTAGGTAGGTCTAACTATATACAAAGATATGTCTAACATATATAAAAGCATGTTTAACTATATGCAAAAGTATGTCTAACATATACAAAAGTATGTCTAAGTATACATAAAAGTATGTCTAACACAACGTAAAGGTATGTCTAACATAACGTAGTGGTATGTGCCAAAATTCAAAAATCAAGCCAAAAAAAGACAAGACATGAAATTTGGGCAAAACTGATATGTTTAATATAACTTAAAGGTATGTCTAACATAATCTATAGGTATGTGATTTTTTTCAAAAATTATGTGCGAAAAAAAAAAAAAAGGTGCGGTCCCCGACCCGGATGCATGAATCTAAATTCACAAGAGACCTACTCTTAGTTAATTAATCCATAAAGAAAGAGAGTCAAAAAAATTTTTTTTTTTGATTTTATTACTAAAATAGGTCAAAAATTTGCAAATGAAACATCATAAAAGTACATCCCGTGATATTTCTCTTTTCCCATCACTTTAACATGAAATTACACGTGGGAAAAAAAAACTAAAATAGCAAGAAATTAAAACACAACAGTACATACTAAATAGAGAAAAAAAAAAACTACACTTTTCAAAAAAAAAAAAAAGCATAAAAAAAAAAAAGGGTGTGTATATATGATGGAGAGTGAAAGAAGTCCAGCTCATTTCGGTATCACATACCAAACAATAAAGCCGGTGCAGTAGTTACTGCTATTTGCCATTGCTACAGAAAACCACAAATTCAATTAATTTCACACCAAAAAAAAAGCTGTAATCTTTTTAATCTTTTCCCCCATTTTCAGTTTCCGACAGATCTCTGCTTCCTCCTGTTACCTTTTCTTGCCTATTTTCTCCCGTTTTGATTTTCTGGGTCTGCTTGATTGCTCGATATTTAGTGGCACTGTGCGAAAAGATTCAATTTTGGGAAGGAAAAGAATGAAATCTGGAAAGGGTCATCAAGAAGAAGAAGAGGAGGAGGAGGAAGAGTTTGGTATGAGGAAGGACGCCTCATCATCCGCTAATAACTCCAAAGGTATTCTTACTGTTTGATTTTTCTGTATTTGTGTGTGTTTTTATCAATTTCGATTACCCTTTTTCGTATTTGATATTTGGTTTGTTTTTTGTTTCTTTTTTTTTTTGGAGCAGATGGGAAGAGCAGTGACAAAGCTAATGCTATAAGGTCGAAACATTCAGTGACGGAGCAGCGCCGGAGGAGCAAGATTAATGAGAGGTCTCTCTCTCTCTCTCTCTCTGGAAAGAGATATTAATGAGTAGAAGTTTCTAGATTTCCAATTTTTGCACTGTGAACCCAGAACTATTAAGAATTGGTTTGCTAATATTTGTTGGGAATAATGCTTGATTTGTTGTCTTATTTTTCGGGAATGTTTGTAAGTTTTCTTAGCATAGTGTTATGTCATTCATTCAGTGATTTCCCCTATAATTAGTTGGATGAAGGGTTAAGGCTGGTCTTGCAGTAATCTAATATTGGCAGTGGCAACATTATTCAGTTCAAGTGCTTGGCATAAAAGGTTGTCATTCACAAATTGCCAGACAATTCGGTTGAACCATGAGTTTGGTTAGCATCACCAGTCGAGTTAAATGTCAATCGTGTGAGATAGATTGGCTTTCTGATTCTGCACATGGATTGGTGGATGTCTATATCATGCACTTCTATGAATATACATTTATTTCTCTCTTTAAACTTGTTTTTTCTCGTGCCTCAGATTTCAGATATTGAGAGAACTGATACCTCATAGTGATCAGAAGAGGGACACTGCTTCGTTTTTGTTAGAGGTATATCCGTTGGTTAGAAATACAGTATTTGACGTTTTGTAGTTAGAGTTTGTGATTTAAAACCTCTTTTCTAACTGTTGATTTTTCTATGCAGGTGATTCAGTATGTACAATTTTTACAGGAAAAGGTAAACAAGTATGAGGGCTCGTATCAACCTTGGAGCTCAGAGCCCACAAAGCTGATGCCATGGGTAAAATATCTTGATATCTGACTTAAAACATTTCTTCCTTAATTCTCTAGGTCATGAATTTGTCACATTTAGTTTGCTATAAAACTGTGGATGGCACTGATACCAAAGTCCAATCTGAGTGTTTACTTGAGAATCCTTGGTGTTTCCTACAATTGGCAGGGTGATTCTTCTTGGTCATGCAATATCGGTTGGTGGATACTTATGGATTTCATTAGTAGAATCTGTAAACGACATTGTCTCTGATAACAAGTAATTTAAGTAAGACATGCTTAAATTTTTTCTCATTTCAATTATGGTAGAAGAAAAGATGCCCCTTAAAAAAGATGATGAGTTTAGGATGCCAACAAACACTAGATTAAATATCATATAGTGAGCATGCAGGAAATATATGCATACTGAACTGGAGCATATATAGAGATCACGCATAGTTCTGAGAAAAGATGATGACCATGCTCCCTTATTCTTCTATTAAACTTTCCCTTCAAACAGAAAAAAGAGAAGAAAAAAAGAAAAAGAAGTGCCCATATTATGCCAACCACCATTTTTCTTTTGCTTATTGGTATTTCCTTTCCTTGGCTAATTTACATTGTTGCTAGTAAATAGCTCTAGAAGCTATCGTGTTTTCATCGTGATCATCTTGTGTGCATATGATTTGTTATTCTAGCATGGGGTTCATGGTGGGATGAGTGCTGTCTTTCTGTTGACTCAGAAGAGATTTGTTTCTCGATGCCATCACGTTCCTCTTATTTCGATGTATTGAGACCTGAATCTCAACCAAGTTGGACAAGTACACAACCTTGGCCAAGTCTTGCATCTTGAAACATGTCAATTTCTAAAATCTCTCTCCTTTTTGCTGGAATAGAGAAACAGTCATTGGCGCGTTCAAAATTTCGTTGGTCAGCCACAAGCCGCCAAGAATGGTTCAGGTCCTGGTTCCGCCTTTCCTGGAAGATTCGATGAAAATGGCATTGCAGTCCCCACGACCATGCCACCAGGTCAGCCTATTGAAACCGATCATGTCAGGGATGCACCCTGCAGACCACTTGATCCACAAACTGAACTTTCTAACAAAACAATGGGCATGCCCATGCCTCTGCAACCAACCATCCCAGTTTCGATGACAAATGACAGTCCATTTTCCCACACATTACATGGACCACCATCAGATACACAGTCGATGGAATGTCCTAGCACGGCTGATGCTCTGAACCGCCAAGATGAGCTGGCAATCGAAGGCGGAACAATTAGCATTTCTAGTGTTTACTCTGAAGGGTGAGTTTTACTTTGAGCAATGCAATAATCTGTGGTTTGAGTTTCCTTCAAGATAATACTGTTTAGAATATCTTGGTAGAGCTCTTTTTCTTTAAATTCTTAGCTAATAAGATGTTTGATCATGACCAGGTTATTGAATTCATTGACACAAGCACTTCAGAACACAGGGGTAGACCTGTCTCAAGCCAGCATTTCAGTTCAGATTGATCTTGGAAAACGAGCGAATAAGGGAGCCACACAAGGGATATCAATTGCTAAGGTTTGTAACATGTAGTGTAAATTTGAAGAATACTCTGAACTCCATGATCGATTTCTCGTTAAATTTCTCATCTTGCTAGGATCACGGCATTCCTACACCTCCCCAGCCTATCGGAACCTTTCAAGATGCTGCTAATAGTGAAGACATAGATGTAGCTCAGAAAAGGCGAAAGATTTGAATAAATATTATGGCGGCTTCAAAACCCCATTTTCGACTGAGTTCGGTTCTTTTGTTAGCTAAGTATTTGATCATTGTATATGTGTTCTTTATTGAGTTTTCGGGTTCTAATATTCTCCAGCCAGCTTATTATGCTCTTTATAGAATGGCTTGCTATGACGACATGCATGATGGATAAATGTTTAGCAATTATAAGTTAAAACACATCTATAATTCTTGAAATCTAAAACCCACATTTACAATTTTAATTCAAGTTATATCTGCTGACAGATTCTCTCATCTCACTTGGGTTCTTGCAATATGCATGATCAATCTAAGCTCTCACAAGGCTGGTTGATGAAAAACTTGCTCAGATTCTTACTCAATTTGCCCCACAGCTTTGATCAGAAAAGCATAATCATAAGCTGTTTCCAAACAATGATTGAAACGACCACCTTCCCGAAAATGCCCCCCGTTTATGTTCGTTTGCAGGATGACTGCAGACGAGCAGCTTGAACACGCTGTATCTCGTATCTTAGCCACCCATTTTGCAGCTTCCCAGATGCCAACTCTAATGATGGCAAAGCTTCAATCAGTAAATTGATGAATAACAAGTTAATCATGACAAGAAATACAGATTACCGGGAATCATTGAATGAGGCTGACACGAGCATTGGAGGGCAGCAAACTCCAGGACGAATATTATCATATGGTGAGTACTTAAGAATATAGTTAAAGAACAACTCATCCTCAGGATTTCCGAATTCCTCATAATCCAAAGTTGTAAGAGGTAAGCTTGGATCCAATAGCGTGTTAAGAACATCCAGAAACGGAACCTAACCAAGCAACAACATTTTCAGTGTATCTAAAAAAAACGGAATATGGTATAAACCAATTGGTTCTTACCTACCTTCAAAATAGCAGCATGAAATAGTTGCGGGCATGTGTTAATGGCTGCCCCCACGAGTAGACACCCAGCACTCGTACCCATTGCACTCAACTTGTCTTTATGGATTAAACCCTCATTGATCAGATATTCACTGCATGAGACAAAATCGTGTATGGAGTTCAACTTGTTCAGTCCACTGCCAGATCTATGCCATGAAGGATCCACACCGGCACCACCCCTGATTGCAGAAATTAACAAAGAACATAACTCAGCTTCTAGAAGATGTCAAGACCGAAGAAAATAGTGAGAGCTGATAATTAGAAGACGCTGACTTGGCAAATACCTCACATCTGCAAATGCCAACATCCAACCCCTATCAAGTAAGCTTAGATGGTCTGGACACCAGCTTTTATCCAGAACTTCACCATAGGCACCGTATCCATGAAGAAGTCCCGGAGATTGACCCTTTTGATAAGCACTCCGAGAGTACAATAAGGTCAGTGGGATTCTGACACCATCATGGGAGACCACTTCCTTCTCTTCACAAGCATATTTCTCGGAAAAATCCTTCCATCCAAGACTTTCATTATCCTGAATATCTGTTTTCTTGTAAGAGATTGTCTAGAAGCCTAGTAATGTCATTGTCATAATTTAGTAAGCATATACTCACCATCACCTCCTGAAATATTTCTTACACTTTCCTGCTGAACAATGGAGAAAGTTTTTCTCGACATATCATAGTCAACAAGGAGATCAGGAGTCTGTATATCAACAAGAAGGAAAGATCAGATGGTTTCGACTTGATTTATGATTTTCAACGAAACTTTAAACCAGCCAATTCAAGTGCTTTACAATCAATTGCGGGCCCTTAGATTATCAATTGTGCTATTCTATGTAATCAAAAATTAGTGACCAAAGATTAGCCAACAAATTAATATTAAGAGACTAACTATATTAGGGATAAGATTTGAAACCATACCACAGGTGACGAAAGGACAGCACGGTACACAGTGTTCGTGAAGTCATGATTTGAACCTGGAGTAATCGTGCACATGCCAGAGGGCATAGGAAAATACCAAGGATTGAGATCATCGATCTTCATCACTTTCTGCAGTACAAAGCAGAGGGTAAAATGTTACTTCTGTTCTTCATAATTATAACAGCAGTGATATATGATCGTTGATGATAATCGAAAATTTCATGATTGTAACATAATCGTGATCATGATCAAAGTCATGATTAAGCAGGTCACATCAAGCCTATGACTATTATTATATTGCCGTAATAACAGCAAAGCCTAGAAAATCTGAAACTTCTTCCATTCCAGTAACTTCCTTCTACTGCATCTAACATGAAGCAGGTCTCATGGCAATAAAATCTAGTCTATTTTCAACCACAGAGAATGAGTATTTCAAACAAACAGGAATAAAGGACTCGCATGTAAAAAATGAGCAGTCCATTAGACAGCTAATGTTTTGCTTTTAGATCTTGTTCAAAGTGAAATCTAACACCATTACAAATAGTTAAACTAAATGACATCAACTAAAACAAAGCAACTGAAATCTTCCACTTGGAAATTCCTCAACAAAACATAGTATATATATAAGTTGTATTGATTCACAAAGGAAAAAATGTTTACCTCGCATCCAAAATCAATAGGTATGTTGATAGAACATATGGAAGGCAAACCCTTTTTGTTAAGGAAAAGGACCAAGTGCCCATTGAAAATATCCATATCTTCAAAGAAAGCATCATCACCAGGAATGATGATATCCTACAGATAAGAGAGCCAGCAATGGACAAAAATAATATCTCGCTAAATAATCAACAAGGTTATGAGGCATATGAATGACTTTAACCTAATCAAGACACAGAATAACACAAGACAGCACCTTCAAATTAGCTGAGTGTGCATCCTCATCTCTGCATCTGGCTAAATAATATCCATTGTCTGGGCACTTATATTTACTCAGATGAGCATTAGAAAGGACATAAAACAGGCTGCCATGATGTTCCAGAAAGTACTGAACTCCAGATACACGTTTACAAAACCTTTGGAGCCCAGCTCGTGGATTGGTTGCATTGATAATATAAACCTGCAGCATAGCTAGAAAATTAATAAATAATAAAAGCAGAATATATATTATGACATTTTGACACAAGCAGACGAGAGAACTGAAACAGTAGCTCCTTCCTCAGATGAAGTCCTTGAATTAGAATTCACTGTTATAAACTTGCCATCTTTCGTACTTGTAATATCTACACAGAAGCGAGAATCTTTTTCTGTATGTATTATGGCATCATCCCCAGAATCTGATCCCAGTTTGGTGCACAATACCCTGGTACCAGAATATACTTGTAAGGAAATATTTCGGATAATGCAATGAAATAAACTTGGACATTGTTATAGATTTGCCTGTAAGGCCGTTGGTTTTGATCACATAATGTGTAGAACAAAGTACAGCTATCCTGTGCCCAAGCCAAACTAACTACACCTGAAACTCTGGGTTGGGGGAGAATGGAATTATTGCGAAGGTCCTTAATTTGAAGCTGAAATTGTTCATCTCCAGTATTATCAATAGTATATGCAAGAAAACTGTGGTCTGGTGATACTCTGCAGGTACCCACATGGACATATCCTACAAAACAATTTCTTGAATTTTAAATGCAGAAAGTCATAGATAGACTAGTTGAAGAAAGAATCCCCTATCTGATCAATACCTTAAGCCAATTTTCTCCTCTATAAATGTAAAGAAAGAAATTCAACATGCTTGAGGTAAGCTTTATTGATTCTCGTGCGGTTCTTGAATGATTTAAGTTTAATGAAACGGAACAGTTTATCTAACTAGCAACACACTAATTGGAAGGAATGATCATATTTCAACATTTATGATGTTATCCACTCTTACCACATGACTTGTATTCATCATCCATAGGAAAAGAAATGGTCTTTGACATCTCATCAAATATCAAAGATGGGAACATTTCCAGCTATCGAAGAAGACTGATATAATGAAGGGCTACACAATACTTACACGATGATAGTCATATTGATTTAGAATAAAAGTATGTTTAAGATTTTACTATTATTGGTGACATTATACTACTTTCAGCATAACTAAGTAAATTTTGTATAACTTTTATATTTCCACATTAACCAGACATTCACATTTTCAAAATTCCAGTACAAACTATCCAATATGAATGGAAACAAACTTCAGCTTAATGGCTAGATGATAAAATAGATAATTAAACACGAAATAAAAGAGCAAACTGCTGATCAAATGAGTAAGAGAAAACGGCAAAGGGTAGAAGGCGAAAACAGAAAACTTATATGAGTATGAATCATTAGCAAAAACCACTTACCATGTTTTTCTGCAATCTCATTCCAATCAAGCAATACTTGCTCACTGCCAAATCCTCCCATGTAAGAATTCAATACCGTATCTACCCAACCTTTACTTTCAACTGATGGCTTCCTACATAAAACTGGATACTCTTTCCCCTCTGGAATGCACTGGTAATACAGCCTAGTTTATCCCATAAATAGATAAAATTAAAGCTAACATCATCAAACAAAAGCTAATACATAGGTGGTTCATACTCATGTTTTCATGCAATACCAAGACAGTGCAAGTTTGTGTAAAAAAAAAAAAAAAAGCATTTGCCAACAATTAGTGAAATTACAAACCAGGCCCCCCAACGTTCAGGAGGAGTGGTGATCTTGGAGGGCATTCTGGACACCATCTCAGAATAAAGAATTCTCTGCATTTCTTTCGTGTCTCGCATAAATGCCTCTGCATAGGAGTTCTCCTCGTTGATGTAGCTAACGAAATCCGGGTCGTTAATGTCGGACATCCAACGATACGGGTCTTCCCGCGTAACTCCGTGCGTGGTTTCCGTGAAAGGCACCTTCTTTGCCGCCGCCCGGTGGGTCGCCGGCGTCAACTGGGAGTTCTTGCTTTTTCTGCAGAGGGAGGAGAACTGTGCAGGGGAGGGCAGTTTGGGGAATAAGTAGGAAGTGAAGAACGGAAGGGTCTCTCGGGTTGACGTCCTAGAGAGGATGAGGCGGGCCGCCATGGGAGCGGCGGCGGCGGTGGTGAAAAGTGGTGGCGATTTTATGTCTACAACCGGATCAGGGGGTTGTCACTTGACAGTGGCATTACCGTAAAATGGGGTGAGTAATAAGAGAGTCAAAGATGTCCATAAATTGGGCCGACAACACAGATCAAGAAGCCCATTAATGATCGTTTTGGGCTACTATACTTCGATTTTGAGCCCAGTTTTATCAGCTGTTTCTTGAAGTCTTTTTGGGCCTATATTTAAGGCCATAAACCCTAAAATCAAACCTCCACAAAGATTTCGTTATTTTAGTCTCTCTTTTTTTCGGGTGATTTTAGTCACCTTTTTATAACTTTGTTAATCTGGTCATGTTTTTTTCAAAGAGTCACACTTGTTTGACTCAGGGCATGATGTTCAAAATTAATCATCATATAATGTTAAATATATACTCTACATATATCATATATATATACACTTTTCAGGTATCACATGAATACTCTTATATATATATGATACCTATAAATATATACTCTACATATATCATATATATATACACTTTTCAGGTATCACATGAATACTCTTATATATATATGATACCTATAGGGTATATTTGTAATACCAAGAAACATAACACCTATAGAATATATATATAACACCTGAAGAACATGTATATAATACCTAGATTCATGTCCCTATATTCCTAGGGGCATATAAATTTTTGCCTTTATCAAATTATTTGTGATTTTAGTTAAAATTCAATTTTAGTAACTTAGAAGATAAATGTCGGATATGGATTCAATAACACATACAAGATTTTTCATCAACATATATATTTGTCATACAGGATGTACGTCACTTAATTTAGACTAAAATTATGTTTAGTCTGCACTAAAACATGATGAAATAGACAACTCGTATAAAATCACAAAAATTTAAAAAAGAATTGGATTCTTTTTACTATTTAGCCTACTATAATAACATGCATGGTGCATATTTTATTAAATTATATTAATATATAAAATTTAGATGTTAATAATATTACTACCTCCGTCCCGACTAACTTTGTCCTACGTTTAATCGGCACAGAGCCTAAGAAAAAACTGTTGACTTTGATGTGATGTGTTATTTTAATGTTTTTGAGTGATAATTTTGTAATTAATATGTATTTTTTGAGTGTAAAAGTTGTAAAATGAAAGAAATGAGGGATAAGGGAGTAAATTTTCTTTGACTATTTTTAGAATTGACAAAATAAGATGAGACAAATAAAAATGAAAAATAGGTAATAGTATGCCTGGAGGGAGTATTAATTAGTGGCGTGTGGATTGGAACAATCACACTTTGGTAGGCGCAAAAAGTAGAGAGGAAGAGGCATGCAATTGCAGCACCCATATCGAAGTCTGACACATGCTTAATTCAACCTCCATTTTGTACGGAATTTTAGGTTTACTATGAATATTAACAATATTACTACTATTAGGATTGAAATATTAATGAAAGTACTTAATTAATTAATTCACTCAAATTCAAGCTGGTTTCAGAAATGGGAACCCTTTGACTACATCGAAAACAAGACGAAGAATGAATAATTAAATGAAATTAGGCATGGAAGAAAGCAAAAAAATTCCTTGATAATTACACCATAACATGTTACAAAACTTTATGGCCTTTTGCTGGATATTTGTCGGCCATAAAACATGGTTACAAAGCCACACATGATATTACATATATATATATATATATATATTATACTCCTCTAATTAATTAACCATACATATGAACTAGTAATTGATCATATCCCAAAATTTGTAGTATTATATGAAACTAATAATTAGTAGGAAAAAACCCTTGTTTTAAGGAACAAGTGGGATTTGCTTGTTATGTATGGGACGTCTTCTTCTAACCCACCCATAATCCATGGTGAAATATTCTGATGATTTCTTGCCCTTTTCTTCTTCTTCTTCTTCAACAGTACTTCCTTTCTCTTCTGCATTCGTCATCACTTTTTCATCTTGTTTTGTATCTGGAAATGTCACACATGAAATATATATATGTACTTATAAGCATCAGATATTCATGAATCAAACAAGTTATAAGTGATTTTTATTTAAGTTTTTGATGCATATTTATGGTACAATATGATCTCCAAATTATTGAAGCAAAAAAAAAAAAAGGGAAAGAATTAAAATGCTCAGAATCAATAGGTTTCACTGCATGTGATCATTTGATCACACATAGCAAAAATCCCTAGTCTTGAATAATAGTTTCATGCATATATATGTTACAAGCAATCTCTAACGTTAAACCAATCACAGTTTAATTATTATTCTCTGCATTTTTTGTTGAACATATATATAAATAAATTAAGTACCTAATTTGGAGCGTTCTTCTTTGAGGCTCTTCTTTGATATTGTAGAATCTTTTTCAGCAAAACCCTTCACCTGTGATCAAATTACATGCTTCGAGTTATCAGAGAGACGAAATTATTCGAATCACCTAGGACGAACAATTCATGAGGCAAGAACATTAAGCAATACTAACAGTGATTCCTTCATGAAGACTGATCAGTTTCCTTGCTAATGAAAGCTGAGTAATTAGCTTAGCATAATCACCATCTGCATATAGTTTCCATAACAAAGCATCATCAATATATATATATTAGTTCTTGTGAGATATTATAGTTAAAGAATTAACAGAATGAAAATACTACCAGCTTGTTGAAGAGATTTTTGCAGATAATTGGGTTGATCATCATGATGAGAAGAAGTAGTTGGTGCCAACAGAAATGAGATAGCTAATAGTAATGAAGCTATGAGTGTGAAGAAATATTCCATAGCAAATTAAGATGATGATTAACCACTTAAACTTAATTTCTTGCTTTTGGTTTCTGAAATTACTTGGAATTTATAGCAATGGAATGAAGCCCACAGAGAAGAGAAAGAGGGCTAAGACACAGCAAAAGAGATATATGAAGAACAATTTACACAAAGCACAAAATTCAGAGTTCCAAAACGAGTACATAGAAAACCCTAATTTTTTATAATTCCCCTTTTAGGAACCTTCACACTATTTGGGTTTATAATATACAAATTGCATTCTCCTATTCCAATACATTTTTACATGTTATATACTATATGACATATATATCATTTTATTATAGGTATATGGTATGTGATTAAACACCGTATTATTTATCCGGTCGAATCTTTTGTTACATTTGATATTGTATCTCGTGTTACATAACATTTAAACATGTCATCTGTTAAATAGTGATTTCATCAAATATATGTGATGTACGGTGATTATTTTAAAATATGAAATGCAACATCAAATACAATAGAACATCTAATATCACTATCTGCACACTAAAATATAGGACCATTGGTATATATATGTGAGATAAAATCACATTTGATCTCATAACTATTGTCTTTTTCACAATTAGTCCCACAACTATTTGTTTTTTTTAATTTGGTCCCATAATTTAAATAATTGTTCTATTTTGATCTCAATATCGTAAAATTTTCAAATTTGGCCAAAAAATAATCATATGACATCCAATTTGGGGGTTTCCGATGAAAAATAATGACATGACATGAGATGTGATAATTATTGTATTGGTCCAAACATTAAAACAAATTCTAAAAAAATGTCATCTTTATTAAATGCGTAATTATTTTTCACCGGAAACCTCCAAAATGGATGTCACGTGACAATTTTCCGATCAAATTTGAAATTTTCAGAGACATTGGGACCAAAATCGAGCAATTATTCAAGTTACGGGACTAAATTAAAAAAGTAAATAGTTGTGGGACCAATTATGGAAAAGACTATTGGAACCAAATGTGATTTTATCCCTATATATGTAGTTTGTTGACAAATACACTTTCTCAAATTTTTCCATATTTCAAGCAACTCAAATTATTGCTTAATTAATTAGTTGTAGAATTGACCAAATATATATATATATATATATATATATATATCAACTCATGATGATCTTTTTTCTTTTGAGTGACACTTGTGTGCCCGGGGGCACGGTGCCCCCAAATTAATTATCATATGGTGTTAAATATATATTTTACAAGTATCATGTGTATATTCTTCAGGTATCACATGTATACTCTTATATACATATAATACCTATAGAGTATATGTATAATACCACGAAACGTAACACATATAGAGTATATATATAACACCTGAAGATCATGTATATAGTACCTATATACATGCCCCTATGTGCACCAGACGCATATGAGTTTTTGTATTTTCTTTTCACTATCCTAGTAGAGGGTGTTTTGCTAACCATAAAAAAGTTACTCCATAAATTCTTATGTAGCTTATAAGATGTTTTGCGATGTTACTTAAAACTAATAAATAAGATGATAAAACATATAAAATTTTAATATATAATGACATGTACAATTGTGGGATTTGAAATATTAAAATTTTAAACAAGTTTGTAAAAGTTAAGACCTCTTTTGAATAGGAGAAAGCGATTTTTTACTTCGATCTTAAAAGCATCTTAAAATGACATAGATGTTACTTATTTATGAGCTTACAATTAGTGTAACCAAACACCCTATCAATCTTAGTTGAAATTCAAATAATATTCATGATTCTATTTGAATATATATCTCTTATAAAAAGAATGTTAGTTTTAATATGTAAAAATTGTACACTCTCTTGATCTTTTAAGGCCCAGAGAGTTGGGTATGCTTCATATGTCGACTAAACAACCAACAAAAATGTTAATGATAAATGGGGTTATTCAACGGGAGCTGAAGTAACCTAATCTCTAATCTTGAAACGAATACTTGACTGCTTCTAAAATTGAGTAACTGAAACTTAATTGTTTAAACTTGAGAGTTCTAGATTACTTGTAAATTATTGCTTGCAGATGTGAGAGTTGTAGTTTCAGTTGTACTTTCAGTCTTCTCTTCATCTATATATATACGAGTATCAGCACATGCGTCGTATGTAGATGATGAATTTTTTAAATCAAAAATATTATATTACTATTAATCTTAAATAATATATTTTTTTATAAGAATATACAATCTATATTTAATTAAATCAAATTCTAAAAAAATCTAGTAAATTTATGTTCTAATATAATAGAGTTCTACTTATAATAAAATTCTATATGATTTTAATTTAGAATTCTAATGTAAAATTATTTAAATATAATCACAAATTACTATTATAACCTTAAATAAAATCTTTAATAAGGATATATTAGACAATCCATATTTTGAAAGAAATATCCATACTTTTATATAGGTAATAATATATATATATATATATATATATATATAGAAATATGTCCGTTGAAGGAGACATTTCATAATTAACATTTGAATCATCTTCATTAGTATAGAACAAGCATTAAATGTCTTCTATCAGCTCATAAAATCATAACATTATTTCAAAGTCATATGATGCTATCAACTCATGAAAAAGATTGTGACAGAATTTTTACACATAATTAATTATAGTATATTTTTTCTATTAAAAAATTATAGGATTTGCATGTGATATTAACATACTCCATTATTTGTCAATATGTATGGCATACAGCTCAGTTTTGCTAAAGCTTAACAGGGAAGTATAACATGTTCGATTTGAACAAATAATATAAATAATTCCAAATATCTTCATTAAAAGAATGTAATTTACTTATTTGTCTCTCTTAGAAATAAGTACATTATTTGCCTCCCTCGATTCAGTCGACATCCAATATTTAATGTGTTTTATATCATATTCCATTATACATATAATGTAGATTAAAAATAATTAAGTTTTCGAAGTTTCTGCTTTACAATTTCATTCAGATTTTGAAAAAGAAAATGCATGAATTTAGTTTATATTTAGTGAACTAATTAATTTATTATTAACCATAATGAATATTTCGTGAACACAGCTGACTTAAATTTACTTAATGGGCCGGTTATTGAACTGGCTTCTTTGTTATATAGCCCAATTTGATAAGGCCCAATTCATTTTCAAGCCTACTTGCTAACAATGTTAAAAAGCCTTTTAAACAAATCAAAGCTCAGTAAAAACACATGAAAAAATACTGCATAATTATTTTCTTAAAAAAAAAAAAGAAAAAGACTAGAAGAGCTTAAAATGTATTTCAGAAAAGTTGAAATCTTAGTGAATAGAAATATATTGGAAAAAGAATAAACCAAAAATTCAGAAATAGGAGAGTTATATAGAGAGAGCAAGACTTATACTTACAATAGCAGCACCACATCTTTAAAATCTAGATGTATATTTTGGCAACTAAACTATATAACATAATCAATATCACTTAGAATCTACAGCAAAGAAGACCTGATCTCCAACCCTTGTGTTTCCTAAAATGTCTCCTATCTGCCTTTGCCATTCTCACTGGACTGCTGTTCCATTCTGATTGTAATCTGCAAAAGAAAACAGTGTGAGATATGGATCACCAAGAAAAGAGCTATGTGATAAGGAATCGTTCGATGTTTACATTGGGAAGGCGAAAGATTTTGCACTGGTTGTACTTCCATCGGATCGATGAGAGAGGCTCCCAGAAAAGGCTATTGGCCCGGAATATGTTATGAGGCTCGCTGCAGAGAAACTGGTCTCTCCTTCATCGTGTTGCAGCTGGTTAACGACTGAAACATTGCCTGAGTTCCTTCGCTGGTGCATTGGATCGTCATTTGTGGGGCTTTGGCTCTTTTTGGTGGGAATCTGACCTGGAAGATCATCGGATTTGGTGGCTTCTTTATCTTCAGGAGATTGGTGGTCATGAGTGTTTTCGTTGTTAGTATCTTCGCTTCTGACACACTGAACGGAGCTAGCATCAGAATTCTCGTTAACGAGGGGCTGTTCTTGAACATTGGCATCTGAGAGATTTACAGTGTGAAGATCGTTGAGTACATCCCTAGAGCCGGAAGACTGCTCCTCAACATTTTCGGTTATTCCGCTGCCAACTGCCACTGGTGTGGAGGAGTTGAAGTTGAAAGTAATGATTCCAGTTTCCACATTGCTTTTGTATAGCAGGCTGCTATCTTGAACATCTTCGCCCGTCCCTCCTGCTTCTTCCAACAATGCATCATGGCTCTCAGAATCTGCTTGTTCGTTGAGAATCTGCAGAGCAGAGAATCGCAATCAAAACAACTTAAAGTATAAGAATCACTTAATATTGCTAGTATGGAAATGGTAAGTCAAGCAAAGTTAGTGACCAAGACCTGATTAGGCGGTTGTATGATCTCGTTCTCCTCAGTACAATCTTCCATTGGAAGATTTTCACCCACATGAGAGCACTCTTCTGGAGAACCACCAGTCTCAGCTTCGCCTAAGCTCTCTGGATCACAACTCTTGGTAGTATCCTTCTCAAAAAAATTGTCCACGGAAGATTCAAAGCTTCCCTGAGAGACTAACGTATTTCGCTCAATTGCTTTTTTGCTCCCACATTGATTAGCATCAAGGCCGTCAGTATGCTCCTTTGTTGATTCTTCTGTAGACTCAAAATGGTCGTTGTCATCGGGTGGCTGTGAAAACAAATGGCCTGGTTTCTCATCCTCAAAACTTTCTATCACATTTATGTCCTTCTCAGGCCTCCCTTCATCGACACATATGTCCTTCAGAATTTGACAATCAATATCTCTGTAGCAAACTTCCAACTCAGGGACATCACACTCCAAAACATTTTTATCAGTGAACATATTTGCATCTGTTCCAAACAAATCTGAAGCACCATTAAAACGAGAACTAGAATTTCTGGAATCACTTCCATTACGACCCGCAAACTCTGCAACTATGGTAGAATCTTCATGCTCTGGGCTTCTCTGTTCTTTGTCCATATCATATGAGTCAGAAGATAATGAATCTGCATCCTTATCCCAGCTACTTAGATGACGTGAGAGTCCATTTTCACCTTCCTTTGTTAGAGAATCTATAGTTCCATTTTCAATATCTGCCGAAAGGTTGTCCATAATTTTACAGTTGGAACTCACATCTCTATCTTTTGCCTCAAATAATGTAGGAGTGGCATCTATTCTAGAATCATTTAACTCATGTGTTTCTTTACTTCTAAGGGTCAGAGTATCACTCTCCCCCCCAAAACTTTCGGAATCAAAAACCGCTGCAATCTGATTTTCCTTCATCGTCACTATTTGCTCAGCAGTTTTAATGACGCTGTCACAGCATTCAGAAAGGTTTAGAATGATTTTTTAAATGCATAAACAAGTTGGCCAAGCATCTTTTTGCTTGCAAAATGTGAGAAGATAAACAGTTCAAATAAATTTCAAGGTAAGACAATCAACTATGGACAGATAATTCCTTAAGAGGATTAATTGTTTTGCCTACATCTCAGACGACAAATTGAGTAAATATTTATCAAGAGCATATTCAAAAGTGCAGAAGCAATCATGGCTTGGTCATTGTGATGTTCAGTTTTGTAAAGTGCAGAGGAATTCGAGCAGGAGGTATATATATAGCGTTCAATACGACAAAACTGGAAAACGGCCAGCTTTCATACTACACATCTTGTTCGTTTTGGAAGGTACGAAGAATCCAACCCAAAAACCTTTTAATACAACAAAAACCAAAAATATTACCTGCTTTCATACTTCTAATATTGGGTTAATTTGAAGAATTTTCATGGATTGGGGACCAAATATCGACTAGGTATGCACATAAAACGAAACCAATCGCCTGTTAAAAACAGTTAGCAAACCGTTAGGTATATCATAGCACATGAGCTTGATATGAAGTAAGTTGCAGAAACAAGTCTACATCAACAAACTAATAAACCAGAACTATTCAATGATCACATGTTGTAGTACCAGTTATGAATAACAAGAAAAAAAGAATTAAATAAATGAAACAGCCAAACCAAACATCAATTTGGTCTCAAAAATCTTTATCATCATCAAAAAAATAATTGGCCTTCTCTAAAATATGAACCTCGCGAAGGCCAGATAATTTGTGGAATTATGGGTCCCATTAAGATAGATCCAATTACAATAACAATAATCCAAATTACTAATCATTAAAGCAACCTGAAGTACTGAACAACGGAAAGCATACTAATTATACGAGTGCTTACACATACACAATCTCCATCGAGATTCGATCATATGCAATAAATTAAGAACAAATACTTGCAGATTTCAGGGGAAAACAAAAGATTCCTAGAGTTGATTGCTTTCCAGCTAAACCATTATTCTGCATTTTAAAATCGAGTTTACAACGAACAACAAAAAAATAAAGCCCCAAATCACAAAACCAACCTACTCACCTTTCCTTTTGCAGATGAAAAATGTAAAGATATTCAAGACATTGCTGTATTTCAATTGAGAGAATGTGCATATTTAGGAAGAAAGAGTCATCAATTATAAATGTAAAAGCTCACACTAAACTCTTTATTATTATTAAAACACAAAACACAACAAACTGGGATATTTTAGCAAAATTCTTTAACAGAGAATAAGTCTTTTCTTTTTTGTTTGGGCATAAGCAGTATTCATTCTTAAGCTTTGGAATCTTCCTTTGTCCAAAGGTGAAGAAGAGGACAAGAAAAAGTCCCCACTTTTTCTAACATCCAAGAAACCTTTAACAGCTAAAATACACACTTTATTTTAACCTATAATAATTTCCAGCTTCAAAGTCAAAAAACCCCCAATCCCATTGCCCTCTTTCAGATCTAAAACACACCCATATTGTTAACTTCTTGCTTCCATATAAAAAACCTAAAATCTTGCAAAAACTTGGTTTTACATGATCACTCAGCAAATTCGAAGATGGTGAGAAAAAAAACAAGAAAGAGCATAAGAAAATATCATGAAAGGAAGAACTCACATACCTGTTTGATCAACGGCTAAAAGAGAAGTGCTCTTTTATGATCAGTCACAAAAAGACTGCAAATCTCACTTTCGCTGCACAATTCCAGAAAAATGATCAATAATTGAAAGAAGAAAAAAAAAACCATATAAAAGGAGTAAAAAGGCAATCATAACAACGTAAAAAATCAGAATAACATCACTGGATCTACATCGAAATACGTATATGTGCAGTTTTGGTATAAAAGATCGTATAGGAAGGGATACATACACGCAGACAGCTGTAAATACTTTGGTAGAGAGAGAAAGCTTGGCACAGCAGCAGCAGCCCAGCTAAGGAAACAAATAAAGAGAGGATCTCGTTTTCCTTGTATTTATTTACATGGAAGTGAACACAAATTGGTGGCAAAATCTCAGCCGGCTAAACGACACAGAATCGCGGCGATTGACTTGATTTGCTCTAGATACAAACAAAATCAGCCGCGGATGAGATTTCTAGAGAGAGAAAGAGAGTGCAGTTGTTGTGGAGCTGTGTTTTTGCATTATCTCTGCGTTTTTTAGAACATTTTAGCCTGAAAAGGTAATCAATTTTAAACACATAGTCAACTCTATCTCTCTCTAATCTCTCTCTTGCATATATATACATATATAGATATAGATTTATTACATATCTATATGGTTTATGTTGTTGTTTATAAACGCATTTATTACAGGGCAACGCTCACTGACTCAGGACGGTGTCGTTTTAGGACAGTGGGTTCTGATTAGTTACACGTAGATCCCTAGATTAATTAAAGTAATTACTATAATTAATTATTATTTACGGGATATGGGCAAAGTCTGACAACGGAATCGGCGATGGGAATATTAAAATTATAGTAATTAGAATATAAATCGAAATACAAATTCTATTATATTTCCCAAAGTCAAAGGTTAATTACCAAGGGATAGAAATTTGATTAAATAAATATTACTACCACATTTATTTAATTTTAATGCTTATTACATATAATATGTATGTGTTAACAATATCCTCTATCTTTATTGTTGTTATTTAAAAAATAAGGTGTAAAGTTATAAAGTATATATTATCATGACCTTTTATCTTATATAAGACTTTGTTAATCCTGTTATGTATTTAAATTTTGATAATACATATTATATAAGTAATATTTAGTGATAAATAGGTTTGAAAGAAGCAACATTTTGAACTTTTTGAAAATAGGGTTGCAAGTGTAAATGAGCCAAATTTGAATGAGTGATGGTTATTTGTAATGTAGTCAATACCTAATGACATATTCATGAATATAAAAAATAAACTGTAATGTTCGTTTATGTTAACTAAGATTAATAAGGGAATAAACTTACGTTGAGTAAACTTAATCACAAGTAGTTTGCTGAACACTCTGTTTGTTTAGGAGTAAGATGTTTTATTACATTTAGTGTTACATCTCTTATTACAAATCAATTACCACACGTCACGTGTATTCATTGACATCACTAATTAATATGTAGTGTGTATGAAATGTTATGTAACACGAAATGTAACACTAAATATAATAGAAGATTGAGACATGTTTGTTTACATGTCAAACAAGATTGTGGAAATAGTATGAAGAAAGAAATAATGTGTTTGTATATGTGAAGTTGGTGGAGTTTGTCTTGGACTTTGACAAAAAACTAAAATCATGACAAATAAATGACGCATTCAGCCATTCGGGGGGGGGGGGGGGGTGTACTTTTATTTCTATATATATATATATATATTATATGATTTTTATTTGTATGATTATTTCTTCACTTTTTTTCTTTATTGATTTTTAAGGTTTGGGGACCACTAAACTTCAAATTGATCAACTTGTCTTGGCACTCTCATGGATCATGGTCATTTCGTGTAATTTAATATTAGGGAGACTTTTATTTTATCATTTAATATTCAAAACTATAAAAAGTATGTATTTGTACAAAAATACGTGGTAACTCTTAATACATATACTCACCGGTGATGTGTAATATTTTCATCTCATGATTATATGAAAAATGATGAATATGTATATTGAATATTTGACATGTCAACTGTGGATATAATATGATAGTAGGAGTGCATACTTATAGTGTATGATCTTTAATCTAATTAAACATTGTAATTTTTATACACTTGCATACTGTTCTTCTTGATCAGCAAAGTACGCAACATTTTTACTTGGATTTATATATTTATTACAAAACATAATATTAATTTCATTGGTTTATTTATTCAATATAATAAAGTAGTTGTTGATAATCCAAATATTTTAGTTGTCATCAATTAATGGGTTTATAATTGAAGACAAGTCCAAAACTACCATGATAATAACATCCACGATCCATCCTCGAATTGATATGTGAAAGATGGCCATTGACAATTGACACCAACTTTTGGAAATATTGTAGTTTTGATTATTATAAATAGTATTAGAGCATCTCCAGCAGTATCACTACTTTAGTGCAGATTTACACTAAAGTAGTGCAGAAATAGTATTTTCATCTCCAGCAGCTGCATTACTTTTTACACTAAAAATGAATATTTCATTATATTTTTAATTATGAATTTATTTAATCATATTTTTCAAATATATTATAATTGATTAATATATTTACACACCTACAAGCTCTTTAATACAATTTTTATTATTTATATTCAATTTTTATTATTTATAATCAAAAAATTGAAGCACAAAGGCAACACACTAAAACACAAAATCGACAAATTGCAACAAGCAAATACCAGTATGAAATGACTAGAGAAGATAACATACTACTTATTGATTTGGATACGATTGTTGATCTCGTAAAACGTGAGTACTTTCAAGAACAACAACAAATAATTATGCAGGAGATGAGACAATCTCAAGTACCATCAACTCCAAATATGTTTGATATGTATGGATAATTTCCAAATTTTGGAGGATCTGGATCTGGTGCTGGTCTATCGGATTACTAGGTTTTGTTCGTTATTTTCAATTTATGTTTTATTTTCATGTATTGTAATTTATTTTTCAGTAATGTGATGTTGTATTTTTTTGCATTTTAATTTATTATTAGTAATTTTATGTAATTGTTTTTCGATTCTCTAATTTTTACTATCCATGTTGAAAAATGATCACTCACGATTATTTCAATTATTCAAATTATCATTCGTATAGTTCAAATGACCATCCGTGTTGTTCAATTTTTCTTATATTCGTGTTGTTCAAATTACCATTCATGTTGTTCAAATTATCATTTCAATTATAATTTTATATATCACAATTTATGTTGACAAAATACAATTATATTATCTCAAATATAATAAAGTAGTTCCACAATATATAATAAATACAAAAATTAAAAAAAAAAAGATAACGCAGCACAGTGTGGTGCTACTTGTGGCACCACACTGTGCACATATGTAACCTGACGCCTTAGATAGCGCCGTGCTGGAGGACAACATTTGGCTATTCATGCAGCCATAGCGAATTGCTGGGGCTTCTCTTATAGAATAATTAAACTTGGAACTACAAGTTTGATGATATTATGAAGCAAGATTTAAGTAACATTTGATACTCTTTTTCAAATTAAGATGATACGCTGGTGTATTAGTAACATAATTAATTAATTAATATCGTAAAAGTTCATGATGCATGAAATGTAATAACAAAGATAACAAAAAATTTGAACTTATTTTGAATAGGAATTTCCACATAATTATAAATTTATATCCCATTACCATTTAATACTTGTTGAGTTTGCTTGGAGGTCAAATCAATGTCACTTTGTGCAGTGTAGACATATCTTCTCAAAGTGGAAGACTTATGTGGAAGTAAATCCACATCAAAATGAATTTGGGTATGTAAATCAATGAGGGTTTCAAATTCAATGTCTACAAACACTGCATTTTTGCTAGTACATCCAAAATAGCTTAAAGCTTTAGGTTTAATTGCAAAATATATTGTAGAGCTTGTCCTTGATATCCTCTATAGTGCTAATAGTTAGAGATATATTTAAACTCATTTTGCGAAATCTAGGTCAATTCCGTAAGTTGATCCATGGTTGAGATGTCTACATCGTTCATGGCTTTTGATTTTTTTGATCTGAGTTTTGAGTCACACGAACATCTTAATACAAATGAGACAAAATCAATTGAATGAAAAGTGTATCTGCTATTAAGGAGAGGAAACTACCATTGTACATGGTGGTGTAAATCTAACTAATAGGAGGAGAAATACTTCTAAACCGGTTATCTATATATATATATATATATATAAAAGCAGAATATTCTGTCAAAAATAGCTATTAAATATTTCCATTTTAAGAAATCATTAATAACTTTTATTTTGAATTTATTAGTAAACAAACACATAAATATAAATATTTAATACATCTAATTTTATATTTATTGTATAGAAACTCAAAGAAAAGGTAAATAGATAAATGTATCTATATATTATGGAGGAAAAATTTGAGATACAGAAATACTAATTTCTGAACAAAAAAGTGTCACATCAACAATATTTTTATTATTTAGTCCATTCAATTTATAATATATATTATATTAGTTTATTCTTATTTTATTAATACTAATGAAATTATTTTTTATTGAATAATTTCTTATACACCAACAATAGATAATGTTCAAACAATTATTTCAATAATAAATATTAATTTGTTTGGGGATAATTGTATCATATTTAATATAAATATAATTTTTAAATAAGTGTAACACTATTAAAGATGGGTATATATACATATTTGTATATATATAATGTATTTAGTGTGAAATTATATGTCATTCTAAGTATTTTTTTAAATTAATATTTGTAAGTGTCCCGTCAACAAATTTTTTATTTTGCATTTTTTACTATATATTTAATCCATTTGATCTAATAATATAAATATTGTATTAATTTATTCTAATTTTATCTATCTTAATTAAATTAATTTTTATTGAAGAATTTATTAAAAATCAACAATAGATATCCAAACAATAATTTCAATAATAATTATTAATTTGCATGGGGATAATTTATACCATAATAATATATATAAATTCATAAATAAATATAACACTATTAAAGATGTGTGTATATACATATATGTATATATAATATGTATTTAGTCTGAATTATATGTCATCTCAAATATTTTTTAAATTATAAATACTCACAATCAAATAAAATTTTAGCCTTTTCCATTACATTTAGGACTTCGTATATTTTTATATGAGAGTGCACATTTTGAATTGATATGACTCACCTGATTATTTAAATTGTGTGCTTAGTTTCTAATTATATTGACATCATCATAATTGTAGACTACTACTGCATTTTGATTTTGTGTTGAGTTTAAATTGTAATGATCAATGTCTTGATATATCAATTAATTTACGTGATACTTATAAAGGAATAATTATCTGACATCTTCGATGTTAAGTGATATTAATAAAAAAATTATTATTCAATTTATTTAGAAATAAAAGGTTGAAAATACATAATTGGCAGTGCTTGCATCAAGTTCCTACGTAAAATTTCTAATTTTATTGTGTAATGTTTCTATATATACATACTCACACACACATGTATTTAATTTTAATAATTGAATTTGATTTTTAATTCATAATTTTTTTAGTTTTTTTAGTATATTTAATTTAAGTGACTGAAAATATTAGTTTGTAATTACACAGATGATAAAAAAAAAGTTTCGACTATAATTGTTGTGTATAAAGAAGTTTTTAAAAAACTTACAAACTTTACAGGTAGATCGAATTTCCAATTTTGATTTGAAGATTATGATATTGATACTTTTGTTTTTAGTATTAATCATAGATTAGTGAATTTGATGTGTATAATATCAATATATTGTTGTGAATTGAATTATCTTAAGCAAATTTATACTTTCTTAGTTATTAAATACTATAGTCTTTTATATATTAAAATTACTTACGCTATATTATGAAATAATTAATATTTACCAACATTATATCACAAAACGCGCATCGCGCGGGTGCGAGTACTAGTTTTCAATAATATTTGGTCATATAGGTCCCACATGGATTTGGTTACAGTTTGTTTGATTCTAAATGACAAAGTTACCATTCAGGTGTTAGGTAACACATAAATACCAATTTAGTCACACGATATTACAATGTTTCTCTTTTTATCGGGTTATTTCATTCTTCGAGTGTTTTTAAGTGTTCTTAAGCATTAAAGGAAGATTGAACCCTTGTCGTTGCTGATTGAGCGTCGAATTGCTCACATCATATTCTTATGTGTTATCAGTGATATATTAGAGCTCTCTTTGTCATCAAAGAGATTTCTTGATGTTTCAATATTTTGTTTTTGCTCTTTTGCTTTTGTATTTACATTAGATAAAAGTCCCTAGTTGTATGAGTGAATCTAAAAACTTATATAGGGTTGAGAAAAATATTCAATATTTGAACTCACATGTTCACATATTGATTTGAATTCCAAATTGTGAAGTAATCCATCACATGTTATATTATAGTACCATGCACGTGGACAATCTGATCATTATTTTTCCCTTGTAATAAGGTAACTTTACATAAAAAAGAAAATATCTCCATTTAATATGAGATTTTGCTTATTGAACTACAAATTGAGCAGCTTGAGCTTTAATACTGAGGGGTCACTTTAAGTATTGAAGGGGTTACTTATCCATTTATCCTCTTCCAAACATGCCCCTTATTTTTCATTTTGAATTTCTTTTTTTAACGAGAAGGTAAAAGATAAGATAACGACCAAAAAGTATGAGTGATCCAGATTCGAGCCCAATGGATACCATTTAAGCCACAAGACCCGTGGTATTCGTTTGAATTGTTTTTTTTTTTTGTGATAGCAAACTAGAAAAACAATAGAAATAAAATAAAATAATAATATTGAGATTCAATATATTGTTGGAATATATCCCCACCCTATGGGGGCATTGTTTCAGTACTGATGTGTGTAGAGAATCATAGCCTGCAGAGGGGGCCCACAAGGCTTTGGTGGCCCCCACATAAGGAGCGCAGTGCTATGGTACAGCAGGACAGCAGGACACACCACACTTGCTGTGTCCCCATTTGGACAACCTACATTTACTATAACCCCGCGCCTTCATCCCATTTAAGGATGTTCCCTTCCCCATATGGGACATCACCTTTAACATTACGATCAAATGTAACTAAATGGATGGACCCGTCTCACAAAATTCCGAAAATACGACAATGTCCTCATCGGAGAAAAAGAGCAATTAGAGGATCAGCAGAAGTCTGCTGGCTTGCCTATCTTAATGCCCTCCTTGTTGAGAAAATCGACTATAGCATTCTTTTGCCAGCTCTTAAAACTCCTGCAGAAAATGACGAAAACTTGGTTGAATTTCTTGAAAGAAGTATATACATGCCAGTGATGTTTTGCGGAGAAGTTACTTATGATCAAGATGCGCGAGAACTTCCCCTCCAGGGAAGGCTGCTTTTGTAGCATCGAACGCAACTTTGATGGCTTCTTTCCATGTCCCTCCAATCCTCTCAGCTGTTGTTTTCGATTTTGTTTGTCCAGGATCTTCCATTGGCAATGAATATCCAGACAGGAGGTGGCCCACCCAGGGCCCTTCTTTCCTGTTCGTATTTTCGGACAAGAATGATTCAGTACATTAGTTTCTTCAATATTGCATGTCTCAACTTTGAATAGAAGTAGATACTAACATTATAACAGAAAGAGGAATTAAGGTTGCTTTATGTCTTATGAACACTGAATGCAGGAATTGAGACAATTGACTTACAGAATTACATCCATGTGCCGAGGCACATAATGCCCTCCTCCGATACCAAGCAGAACTTTCTTCTTCTCCATCATACTGGGATTAAGAAAAGTTGTCGTATGAAAACATTATGAAGGCGAAATGAATGTATTTGGGGACTGTATATAAGATGATGGATGTCACTACAACCAAAACTAATGATGTGAGCATCATCGACAATTTACTAGGATTGAACGAGTGAGGTGTCTGGAAAAGCCAATGCCAAGTAATAATAAGTGGAAAAACCGATATATATCAGAGAAATTATTAGGAGACCTGCTCCAGACTCCAACAGCAGCACCATTTCCAAGACCAAGTCCTTCCCAAACTAACTACAACAATAAGAATTACCATTTTTAGAAAAAAACACAACGCATAAGTTCAAGCAAGTATATGATACTGAAATTCGACCATACTTCAGAGAGCTTGTTTTAAGTTGACAACATAGTTGAGTTGACAGTGATAACATATAAGAAATATTTCATTCATTCCCCTGTTTATTTTGATACTAGTAAGTGATATAACACTATAACAAACATGAATTGCATTTTAATCATTCATTTTTTGTGATGTTGCGTACTTTCAGTAAAGTGTAATCATGCAGATTAACTCAAGAATATAAGGCAGGCAAAAGATGTACTCAACTAGAGCAATCACACGAGCAGCATCCTCTCTTCCCCAGTATTCTTCTGTGCTACCTATATTGAAAAATAGAGAGAAATTACGCAAAGAGTGTTGCCACGACCCTTAATTCAAAGGGACATAACCATTGAAAAAAAAAAAAAAAAACTAGCAAATTTATCCAGATTAACTACAGATGAAAGACGTTGTGAAGAACTAAAGTAGAAGATAAAGATAGTCTTGATTCTCCTTAAGGATGAATTTCCCTCTCCCAAGGCCGCACCAAGAATTCTAATGTGTTCATTTCAGAGACAAGTTTACATGAGGCATATTGAACGGAGAGACAGACATATGAACGTTCTATCTTTTCAAGAGAAAATAAATACACACTTCCAGATCTATTATCTGAGTTGAACTAGATAATAATTTAGAGATTGACAAAGAACACATATGTATAACATCTCAAGCAAATAAAGGAATACCATCTATCAGACAGCAAAAACATGAATACACAGAATGCAATCCTTTTAAGACTAGATTCAGGTACAATATAATTGAAGAAATAGCAACAAAATGAAAAAAGAAACAAGAAAGAAACTCCCTTAGAAATATTAAAACGATAAATTAAGAGAAATGGACACTCATCAATCCATATTATTCTGCACAATCACAAATTTTGAAGGACATAATTTGCACTTCAAATGTGTCTCAGAAATGATGATTTTTTTATAAAATCAATAATTTTGAACTTGAAAAGAAGCTAGAAGTGTTGTACACCGATCTGATAAGAATATTAGGAAAGAACATAGTATGTGAAAACTGCTATAGAATTTGTAAAATAAAAAAAATTAAGACTCGTGTGACAGCAATGAAAAGGAACTCCTCAGGAGGTTGGAAACATATCAAACATTTTAGCAAACGGGATCTTAATTCAGACTGGAATTGATAAATATAACAAGTTTAAAGAATCACCTATTTCAATAAACATTGTTGGCTTTGTTGTTATTGGACCATGATGAGTAGCTTCAAAAGTTATCTGTACCAACACAAAAAAGGATACCAATTAACTAACAATCCAAATTTCTACACAACGTTGACACAAACTATGAACTTTCAGAAGACGCCCAATCTTATTATAAATTACGATTTAAACTCTATTCTTTAAATGAGGAAGAAAAGTTGCAAACAGCCAGAAGTTAAACAACCAAGTTAATGTGTTCTGCAGAATATGCATGAAGCACTGAACTATTATGCATTGCAGTTTCCAGTTTGTAAAGTGCTCTAAGAATCCATTCATGAACTACAGCCTATGGCGTGAGGTCAAGTGATTTGATCAAATTAACGGTTCTGCTCGAGCAATATGAAGAAGTGACAAAGATGCATAGCAAATCTTGATCAAGGTATAGACAAGATATAACCTCAAATTCAGGCACTAAGTTGTGGGACTCAGCAATTTTCTTCAAAAGCACAAGCCACGGTCCTATACGCGGACAAGGTGGTGCCGCCCATCCTGGCCGTCCCCCTTGTGGCAGAGCATCACCCTCCTTCAAATGTGGTACCCCTGTAAACAATGCACTATAAATAGCTTTGTTCAACCTAAATATGGCAACATAAATTATCCTTCATCCAAGTTACACAATCTCCAATACAAAATCAACCCATCAAAAAAGCTTAAACAATATCTATGCATCACTAAATCATACACCTTTTTCAGACATGAATACTTCAAAAGCATAGATAAGCTAACAAGTTACATAACACAATGAGATCAGAAATTCGTAGGATTAAACCCTTCACAAACATAAAGAGCAACCTATAGGGTGGATGGTAAGAGCGGGGCGGTTGGAAGCGGCGACGTGACGAGATAGAAAAAACAGCTCCTCCACCGTCTCTCCGGTGGCCGCCTCCCACCGCAAGTCGAGATTATTTTCTTGAATTATAGATTTCTCCTGCTCCAATAGGCGAAGGGAGTCGCCATTTTTGAAGCTTCTGATGCCTCCATCCAGGGTGGGACCCGGCTCCCACCCGGGCATCGCCAAAAGGGCTTTGGCCGGGTTGATCGACGCCGGATCAATGGTGGTTGCCACCACTAAAGTTACCATTTTTTTGGGGCTTAGATCAATTGAAGCTCACAAGTAATCTAAACTGTAATTAATTATAATTGTAAAAAACTTAATCTTCTATAAAATAGAGTGAAAAAAGGGCAAAAAAAAAAAACTTCAATGAAAAAGAATGTTGCTGCCCAGGATCGAACTGGGGACCTGCAGTGTGTAAGACTGACGTGATAACCACTACACCACAGCAACTGATTGTCCATTATATCAGTTTGTTTTTATATGAATGTTTAAAAGGTAGTAATAAATAGGAGTGTACTACCGCCTAGAATTGTCGAACGACAGATGTTCAATTCGTCGGCGATACATCAGCTCTCTTTCTCTCTCATGGCTGCTAAACCTCAACGCTTCCGCCGCTGTAAGTCTCCTAGTGTGAGAAAGCACACACGCTCTTCTTATCGCTTACTCACACACACGAGATCGTTTTGAGAGAAAAACGCGAACTAATTTCATTGATGCATTTTATCAAACAGTTGCAGAGACCACGGTGCTGGGCGCCGCCGCGAAGAAGCCTAGAACTTTGACCACCAACGCCGCTGATTCTGACCAAAACCCCATGAAGGACGCCTTCGCCAAATATGCTAGTTACCTCAATGATCTGGTGCTTTCCGATTTTTCATAACGCTTTATGAAATTTCTGATATTTTCGTATGAACGCTCTTGTTCTTGATTTTTAAGAGTTCATCAAGTTGTAGGTTTATCAAAATTTATTCGTGGATAAATCGTTTGGCTGATGGAGATTTATTGCCCAAGTTTTGCAAAACTTCTGATTTCAATGTATGATGTAACTGGATATCACGTGCAGGAGTATGTTTGCGAACAATTCATTCACTGGATTAGAATGCAATAAATATTAGAATGTTGAAATACTCGTTACATGTTCTTGGCAATAGTTGTAGATTATTGTGAGATGGAGATAGTGAATCTCAACTGGAAGTAGTGTTTCTTTTCTTGTACAATTACAACTTGTATAATTGTCTATTGTTCCTTGAAATAATGCATGAATTTTTCGGAGCAACAATCCATTAACTTGATCACAAAACAAAGAAGTTCAAACATCCTGATAACCAGCTTCAATCGATATTTCTCAATTTTGACATGCATGGCATGGACAAGGACAGTAAAATGTATATTGCAAATAGCTAAAGATATTGCACTCTATTGTGTGATATGCTTTATGATTCTTGATTTGTATGCACCGCAGAATGAGAAGCGAGAAAGGGTGGTGAAAGCAAGTCGAGATATAACTATGAACAGCAAAAAGGTCATATTTCAAGTCCACAGGTACAGAGTAATTTTTTTGTATATGTGCATATCTGCCATGCTATTACTTCCCTGCATATTCCTTCAATCTGAAGGGCCTTCCTTCTAAAAAACTAAAATTGTGCAATTGTGTGTACTATATGTAAATTTTTTATTGTTCTATGCTATACTTTTTTTGGGTCTTGTATGAAATCTACAATGAAAGAGTTGCAAATTGTTGAGTCCTGTATTGACAGAATCAGTAAACACAACAAGGAGGAGGTTTTGAACAAGGCTGAAAACGACTTAGCTGCTGTGATGGATCAATATATGTCTCGTTTAGTGAAAGAGCTGAAAGGAACAGACTTTTGGAAGCTAAGACGAGCCTACTCTCCTGGGGTACATATGCCCTTCTATTTTAACTTCTGAGGGCTGCGTAAGGTTTAACAATCTCAATAGTTTTTTGCTTGTGTTTGTAGGTTCAGGAATATGTGGAAGCTGCTACACTGTGTAATTTTTGCAAAACAGGTGGACTGTTGAATCTCAATGAGATCAATGCTACTCTGCGAACACTAAGCGATCCATCTGTTGAGCCTTTGCAGATTAATCTGCTTGACTACTTGTTGGGGGTAATTCTCTGAATTTTATGTCGGCTTAGATTAAATGCTGACGTACAAAGAGAGATATACAGATGTACAAGAATGATCTTTAGCTGTTATGTTACATATACCTTTGAAAGATGTTGCTCATGTCATACTACAATGCCTTGTTATTATCTAACACCTGTTGTTAATTCATCCTGTTCAGCTCGCAGACTTGACCGGGGAGCTAATGAGGTTGGCAATAGGTAGGATATCAGATGGTGAGCTTGAATTTGCCCAGAAAATCTGCAGATTTGTTCGTGAAATATATAGAGAGTTAACACTTATTGCCCCAAAGATGGATGACTCATCAGACATGAAAACAAAGATGGATACAATGCTCCAAAGTGTAATGAAAATAGAAAATGGTATGATATTGATATTGTTTGTTAGATTTGTCGGTAATACTTGTTGATAATTTTTGTCTACACCCAGTGTTTTCAAAAGTAACTTCTCAAAGTAAATTAGTAGAGAGCTGAAAGTATAAATAAATTCTTAAGATTGCTGCACCAAACTCTGCTTACAGGTTTCCGTAATTATCTCCTTATGGACAATTCTTTTCTTTATTTTCCTTGGGTGGGGTTTGGACATAATCGCCAGTCTACTTTTTTATCCCAGTTCCTGATTTATGTGTGGATGAGAACTAGGGTGAAAGAATCTTTTTTTTTAGTTTGCCGGGGCTTGAATTGCAGTGCTCCCCCCTCCCCAACAAACTCCCTCACCCTACCCCAATTTTCATCCCCCATTATATATTATTCATAAACTCATTATGCATGATTTCAATTACTTTTAGACTGTTATATTATGGTTTTCTTTATGATATATTGATAAAAATATATATTATTTGTAAGATTATTCTAGATTGTTTATAAATATATATATATATATATATATTTATATAGACCAATTAGAATATATTATTTGCAGGAAATAAACAGACCTTCTCTATATTTCTGTTGTATATGGAGTTTAGTACTTTCATATAATTTGCTATTTGTATCTGTTCGCATACAAATGTTTTTGCCGTTTATTTTGTTCTCTCCTTCAAAACTGAGGCTCATGGTTGCTTGTTGTGCAGCTTGCTTTAGTGTTCATGTTAGAGGATCAGAGTATATTCCATTTCTTGGACCTGAAGATACCAGCTTCTCTCTATTGGGAGTGCCTGAGATTGAATCATGAAATGCTGAGAACTTCTCTCTCTCATTCTGTTATTTCATGTTTGCCTCTTCTAGCTGCATTTTGAGTATGAAAGAAGCAACAGAAATGATGTTAATTTCTATTTGGTAATTCTCTATTTTCTGCTGGATTCACTTGAACAAACTCAGCTATTCGGTGAATCATTTGCTTCTTACATTTTGAGGTGCGTAAGAGAGAATTTGACACTAGATGATCATAATGGCTCGGGTATTTGAAAATAGACGAACTATGAATTACACTTCCCTGTTATATTTGATCATATCTTACTTTAATTAGATTAGATATTTCTCCATCTTTTAGGATAAAAAATAGTATGGCCCTACTCCTTGCAATCTTGCCTCTTTTCTGTCTGTAAAAGCTATTCATTGTGGTGGGGGGCTACGACGATATGTGCACTGCGCCATGTCTGTACAGTAATAAGTGAGCGTGAAGAACTAAAGAATAAAGATGGTGCAATCATGGCCCTCCCCACTTCTTAAAATATTCGAGACTTCTTTAGGGTGCTTTTGAATTTAATTCGAGATTTTCGTGTTGATATTCTGCTACCAGAGGTGGGGGAAAAAGAAGAAGCATTAAGGGTGTGTTTGTTGTCTAAATGAGAAAATGACATTAGGTGATCATACAAGTGCTGCTCTTCTTTTTTTGTAGTTGATTGGAAGTGTAGGATTTCATCATTAGATTTTCATACATTCGAAGAATACATCGCTCAGTCGAGCAGAGGTCCAAATGTGGTGCCACATAGTAGTGCCTGTGAAATCATGGCTTCTGCTTGGTGCACTGGACCATTGGAGCATGAATTCAATTAGTTCATTGCTGGTTGGATCAGTGGTCCTCTAGCCTCTTCTTTTTTACTTCCTTCATTATGTCTGCCATCTCTGATCATCTATGGCTATCTGTTGTGTATCGCGTGTTGTTATAAATCAAACCAGTACCATCAATACCATTGATTATGTTATTTTGTTAACTCCATGTTTAACTCAACTTTAGTATGTGATATCTCATCTTTTTTTGGGGAATTCAAAATGGCTCTATTAATTTAGTTGTATGATCGATATAGCTCTATAACACACATGTAACATGTGTATAACACGACATGACCAATACGGCATGCGTGTTGACAGTGATGCAAATTTGTTTCCTAACCCATGAGGGTATTAACCTCATAGGTAGGATGGAATTAGCCCCATTTACAGTTGGTATTAAGTACACTGGTTTAAAGCTGTAACATTGTCACGTGACTTTTTATTTGTTGAATGCATAAATGAAAATATCCCGATATATCTCCGATATATTTCCGATATTTTCGTTTTTTGACGTGATCGAAACAAAAACGGGTTGTCTTTGATATTTTATTTCTTTGTAAAAAAATAAATGAAATATCAATAATTATTAGTTAAATATCGGTATTGATTTCGATATCGATGGTTTTAGGTAAAAATTATAGGAAAATTCATGAGTATAAAGGAAATATCTGTAAATATTGGAAAATATCGATAAATATTAAATATCGAGAAAATATCGATAAATATCGGAAAATATCGGTAAATATCGGTAATAATCGAAAAAATATATATACCGATATTTCCACCGAAACGGATATATCCATCAATATTTTCGTAAAATTAATGTACCAATATATCTACCGAAACCGATATTTTCATCCTTGGTTGAATGATAATTGAAAATTATTGCAATTGGACCTACCATCATTAGGACATGCGCCAACGATATGTAATTAATCCTCTTTAACATTACAATATGTATTCCCTTCTTTTGTTGGGACTCTAAGATCCAATCATTGAATTCAACTTGGGAGTTAAACTCAAAGTTGACCAACCAGAATCACGTGTAATGCTTCTTACTTCGATTAGTACTCTAAGTAAAGAACCTAAAATGAAAGAAAAACCAACTAGTTTAGGTTTGGTATCATTTAATAGTGGATTTGTCGGTGGATTCATCTATTCACATTTATCACCACATGTATTAGTGAAACCGTCACATAAATTATGGTGGAAATATGTATTTCTATCCAATAAGTATAATAAAAAATGAATTTCACCCACTTCATAAGAAAACAAGTTTTTTATCCAAAATTGAGATAAAATGTCATAAATGCCCTTACCCATCTCCTTTAATGATTTCACCCACCACATTAACCATCTTTATTCCCTCTATCATATATATAGAAATTCAATTTTGATCTCTTTTATACATTTCATTTCTAAAATACAATCAATTAAGTAAAATTAATCCATCTCTTGATTGTTTCTCAAAAGAGGTAAGATATTTATTATTTTAAAATGTTGTAAAATATAGTTTATAGTGTTGTGAATTAAGATGTGTTTTTAGATGAAAGTTTGAGCTAAAAAAAATGAAGAACAAAACATCAAAAAGATGAAAATTTGAACAAAGAACAAATCATGATGGTGGACGTAGATCACGATGGTAAAATATCATCGTGATCTAAGTTGAACAGATCATGATGGTACACTTAGATCACGATGTTATTTTACGATCGTAATCTATTTACCATTATGATCTAAGATGAACAGATCATGATGGTGTACTTATATTAGGATAAAAGTTGAACAAACCATGATGGTGCACTTATATCATGATGATATTTTATCTATTTACCATCATGGTCTAAGTTAAACAGATTATGATGGTGCACTTAAATCACGATAACATTTTTATTATTGTGATTTATCTACCATCGTGATCTAAATTCATAAAATTTCTCAAATTCAAATTTCTTAGCTTCAAGGATAGTTTAGTAATTTCATCTCCATTTTGGATACAAAACTTGTTTTCTTATGTTGTGGGTATTTTTCATTTTATGTTATGTATATTGGGTAGAAATATCCTCCTACCCTACATTATGAGACGATCTCACTTACGTCTTTGTGTTTCACTTACGTTTTTTGTATTTAAAAAACAGAGGATGAAGTATATATAGTGTGCATGAGTGGCTATATATGTGAACACAAATTGATTGCAAGCAAACCCTAAAGCCAAGAATGCCATCTGAAATCAGTGTTTCCACACCAAAATATCTTCAACAAGAAGAAACCCTAAGTGAAGAATTCAAGGAGTTCATCTCCAGACTTCCAAAAGAGAAAGGATGGCTTGCTTCTCATCTTTACCAATACCAGGGTTTCTGGTACGCTGTGAGACATCTTCAAGGTGTAATCTCCACTCAAAAACACTTCCATCTTCAAGAATCCGACATCTTCCTCGTATCCACCCCGAAATCAGGCACGACGTGGCTGAAGGCCATCATCTTCACCCTGGTGAACCGGAGACAACACCCCGTCGCGATGAACCACCCGTTGTTCAGACACAACCCCCACGATCTCGTCCCTTTTATGGAGATCAATCTCTACGTGGACAACCAGGTCCCCGATCTCTCCACCCTCTCATCGCCTCGTCTCTTCTCCACGCATTTGCCACACGTGTCACTCCCAGAATCCGTGCAGAAAGGCCCGGCATGCAAGATCGTGTACCTTTGCAGAAACCCTAAAGACATCTTCGTTTCCCTGTGGCACTTCACCAACAGGCTCAGGCCGCACGAGGCCCGGACCAATTCGATCTCCGAGGTCTTCGAGATGTTCTGCCGGGGAGTCAGCCTGTTCGGGCCGGTGTGGGACCACGCGCTGGAGTACTGGAGGCTGAGCAGGGAGGATCCCGACAGGGTTCTGTTCATGAAGTACGAGGACATGAAGGAGAGGCCTGGGGCCCACATTCGACGTCTGTCGGAGTTCCTGGGCTGCCCCTTTTCCGACGAGGAGGAGGAGTCGGGCATGGTGAAAGAGGTTTTGAGTTTGTGCAGCTTTGATAATCTGAGAACGGTGAACCAGAATGGGAAGCTCTCCTCCGGCGAGGAAAACAAGGTGTTTTTCCGGCGAGGTGTGGTCGGAGATTGGAAGAACTATCTGAGTGCAGAAATGGTTGAGAAAATCGATCGAATTACGGAGGAGAAGTTGAGGGGATCAGGGTTAACACTCTAATCATTGGTTCAATTATCCATGATTATCATAATCCATCAACCAAAATTAGAGATTCGTGTCATTGTTGAACATCAACCAATCATAATCCAATCATGCTCTCTGTGTGTGTGTGTGTGTGTTTTGATGTTAAACATCAACCAATCATAATCCAATCACTGTTGAAGTTTGTATTTTTGCAGTATTTCTCTTTTAAGTCATGTTTCATTTATCTTGGCTATGTAACTCTTGTTGTATTTGATTCCATTATGATTTGAATTTTCTAAATTGATTCATGAATTTAATGAAGGAAAAAAAAAACACTCGATATTCACTCTCTTTTGATAATTTAATTTAACTAATTTTTCGCCCGTGCGATGCACGGGATTAAACTTTTTATGAAATATAATTATAATTTTATTTATATTTTATTATATTTGAAATTGAAAACAGATATAAAACATAAGTTTTAAAATAAAATAAGTGGATTAAATACTTTGAATATTCAAATATATTGAATAAAATGAAATATTATTTTGTTTTCACTTATACGTTTGTGAACAAAAAAATAAATAATTAAGGGTATGGATGAGTGCATAATTTGAGAAAATGTGAATGGAAAATGCATGAGTGAATTTCAAGTTTATTCTCTCATATTTATAATGAAAGATATATATGTTTATTAGATATGAAATTAGTGAATTATATATGGTATGAACGTAATTGATTGTTATTGCGAGTGCATAATTTTGGGTTTTTTTTTTGGAAAATCTTGAATTTATAATCTTTTATATAGTTATAAAATTTACATTTATTTGGATAAATACAATATATATATATATATATAATCATCTTATGAATTAATAAACATTCACATCTAAAATACGGTATAATAAATTGATTCTAGTAAATTAATAAGTTTTCATATATAATGACACTTGTAATCTTTAAATAACATAATTCTAAAAATATAAGGAAATAAGTGTATATCATGATATTTTTTAATAATTATATTGATTAATCTTCTTAATATATTAAATAGTTTTATCTTTGAGATGATAAAGGATATTTAAAAATAAAATCAATGAATCAAATTGGATTTTTTTTATTTCAAAGAAAAGAAAAAGAAATATCTCTACTTTTTCCAAATAAAAAACGTGTATTAATGCTACGTTTTTTCCTAAAATAATTAAAAGATATTTAAAGATAATAGTGGACTTGTATATATATGTTATTTGTATATATGAATTCACATATATTTCTAAATATATATTAAATACTTCAAGAAATAATAAACATAAAACTATTAATGTTATCTATTTATTTCTAATTATAGTAGGGTTTTTTTGGGATATCATTGTCTTACTATTTTAAGCAATATTTGTGTTTTTTTATATATAAAAATACGTAGATATATGATATAGTTCTTTTCAAAAAAAAAAAACATATTATATAATATAATATTAACCCGTGTACACTATATTATCACATTTATTAATTTATATTCATATCTATATAAATTGGATGACTAATAATGCATTTTGTTTGTAAATCAACTATATATACTTTTCCAAATATAAGTAAATGGTTTTTAAGGTTAGTAGTTGACTTTTAATAAGTAAGTATATACACATATATATGTATCTAAGTTTATATACATATATGTATATATATATATAAAAATTGATTCATGATATTTTGGAAACATAATATTAATTTGAAATATGACAATATCCAATTAATAATCATAAACTATTTAAATAAATCCATTAATTATTGCTAATGACGTAAAGTTGACTTTCTCTATTTTGAAGGTATGAAATTGAATCATTTAATCTATAAAAATTGAATATTTCCTTTTATTATATTAATTTCCACCAATTATTTCCAAAATAGGGTTGCAAGATTTAGGCAAATTAATTGAATATTGCTTAATATAATTTCAAGAGTTTTTTCTTAATTAACATCTAATCATATCATCAGTATAATTATATGCACATATATATGTATGTTTAATATTAAAAATTATAAAGATTTTATTCACATTAAATATCATTTATATATACATATATATTTCTATAAGTAGAAAATGATTTTAGGCGGGAAAAATTTTAACTTTCTTTTTTTGACAATGTTTATGTTTTTATATATATAAAGATAAAGATTACTTATCTTAAGAAAACACACAATTTAATACGCAACTAATCTTCCAATAAAGTCAATTGACCAAAAAGATCTACAAAGATTCTCATACATTAATTATATATCTGAGAATCAAAATGGGCCCTCATTGGGAGATTTCCAAGAGAGACGACAATTAAGTTTTCGATTGTTCTAATCATCATTAGCCTTTTATATAGTAGTAATAAAAACTCCACTAATACTAGCAAGAGGAGATGGAAAATGATATAATCGTGGGCAACTCTTTTACGTGTTATGTTTTCATCTCTTGATCATATTAAAAATGAAATTAATTTATATTTTGAAATTGACACGTCAACGATGAACACATCAATAATGGGTAGGGTAGCAGGACTACGTGGAAGAGATATGTATAGGTTTCTTATTATTCAAAACTTCATTGGGTAGCATGATGGTGTGCAAGAGAGATGGTGAAGTTTCTAATTCTTCTAAATTAAACTTCATTTGTTTTTTATTGGGTAACAGAAACTCCACTAAATTAAATAGAAAGAAAAGGTCCAGAAAAAGCGAGCCCATTAAATGGCCCATTTATAAAGTTGTGGGCCTCCATATTTTCAGATGTGCTGGCCCTTTATAACCTCCATCTTAGTGGGTTCAAATCGATGAATTTTTTGCCGACAAAAAAATTGGCTAAATTCATCTCAATCATATGAAATTGATTAAAGTTATTTCATAAATGCTGGCCACATGTAATTTATACTATTATTATTAAATATACATGTAACATATATTTAAAAAAATAATTAAAATATCATTTTACTAGATTTCAAGTTGAATTGTGTAGGTGGATAGAATCTCACCCACTTCTCAACGAACAAATCTTAGTAGCCCTTAAACATAGGATTCTCTGACCAATATGTCACATTTTATTATTATTATTATAACCATCATTTTCTGTTGATTAATTAGGTATTAAGCAAGAATCATTAAAAGTTGGTCTAATTGAATCGTTAGTTCCTAGTTAGGTGACAATAAAATCGAATGCATACTACCTTTAAACTGCATACTACCTTTAAACCCTAGATGTTTGATAGATGAACCATCAATTTGATTTGATTTTTTAGAATCAATTTGGGACTTGGATCATTTAAATTAGAGTTGGTCCCCCATACACCAGTTGCACGGATCTAGATCCATGCAACTGGGTTGACTCTGATCCAATAATATATATACATATATTTTTTGCTTTTATTTTTTAATCAAACGATCTAGGCAACACGGCTTTTCTACTTCTTTCTTCTCCCCCTATTCTCCTTCTTCTTTCTTCTCTTCATCTGCAACATCACCTCTGTTTCTTTCTTCTCTTCATCTTCATCTCGTTGCAATCTCTTCCTTCATCTTCATCTCGCTACAAATACTCCTTCTCCATCATTTGTTTCTTTCTTCATTTCATACATCTTCATCTAGTCGGAACATCTCTTCTCCATCTTGCACTCGTTCCTTTATCTTTATTCATACGTTCTTTTCGAAACATCTATGGAATCTACCATTAACAATTGAAGTTTCAGATAAAGTTTCAAATAACAAGATTAAACATAATAATCATCTACAAAATATTGTGAAAAAATATGAATTATATAACTTAAAGGTATTGATCGTATAACATAAAGGTAACATTTGTAACACATAAAGGTATTACACCATTTACATAAAGGTATAACCTAATGTAATAAATAAAGGTGCAACTAATATCACATAAAGGTATGCGTAACATTATATAAAGGTATGTTCATATAAAAAAGCTGAAAATTTTCTAAAAACCTTAATTTTTTTCAAGTTATGGAACATAAAGGTCATGATATTTGTACATAAAGGTCACAACAATACAACATAAAAGTCATACCAATACAATATAAGGGTCTCAATAAAACCTGAAAATCTTCATTTTTTCTAAATTACTAAACATAAAAGTCATCGAATTTATACATAAAGTTCACACTTATATAATATAAAGGTCGCACACATATAATATAAAGATAACAGTTTGAAACGGAAAAAAAAAAAAAAAAAAACCTCATTGTATCCGTGCACCTGGTGCAGAAGAGAATTTGCATTTAAATTAAGTATATATGTAACAATTTTCAATCTACACTTCAAACTATGAAAATGAATCAAACGAATGTAAAGTTGTGAAAACACTCACACATCGTAATAGCAAAGATTGATTGGCTTTTTCAGGCTAATAAAGAATATGACCAATTGATAATACAGTATATATGGTCCTAGTACACTTCAAAACATCCCATTTAATTCCTCATAGCTTAATATATTTTCAGGGAAAAAAAAAGATAACGATTGAGTTAAATTTGGTGACAATATTTGAACAGCGAAAATTTATAGTTGATTGCGAAGATGGGTTGTTAGGTTGTGAAAATGTTTTGTCCAATTAATGATACATGTCTATTTTTTTTTTTTTTCCTTATATAGTACATATATATTGAAGCTCATTTAAATAACTAGACAATTAGATCAACGATCAGTATAAACAATCTTGTATGAAATGTAGGTTTAAGAACATTAGTTGTTGCCAACTAATTGGCATGACAAGATGGTGTTGTACTTTGTCCTTTGAGTGGTGGTACCATGGATGACGAGGTGGTCACGTGGTCTTGGTTTAATTTTAATGGCCAAAACATGTCCACCAAGATAACACCATATATATTGTACATAGTACATTTATACTTCTTCTTTTATGGTTTTCTTTTTAACTAAGGAAAAATAGAGAACTACAAAGAGGAAAATGTATGAAATTATATGTTGATTGTTCAACAAGATCTATAATTCTTGTTTTTTGTATTGACTAATTAAAATATCCCTACATTCTTTTGTGACACAAATAGTTAAAAAAGGAAAAAATTAAGTTGTGAAGTCGAAAATTGGAGGAAATAGGTGATGAAAGTGGTATCAACATGGATTATAATGAGGTGTAGTGTTAGGTAATAGGGCTACGTGGCAGGTGGTTATTAATTCCGGTAAAATAATGGTTAGTAGATTTAGGTTTACCCAATTTGATAAAACACACAATCAAGGGTATAATATACATACATAAATTTATTTGTGAGCTGCAATAATAACATTTTTAAAGTTAATTTTATTTCAGACCGTCTCACAAACTACGTCACGTGGGACATGTCAACACATAACTCATATTACAATATTTCACATGTATGAGCGTAACTTAATTTATGGATGAATAAAACCAGTTTCACACAGAAACCACGACTTGCGCAGATTTTTGTGAAATGTTTGAAAACTAAACAAACCATGTTTCTTCATTTGTTCTTCACTCATTATAAATTTTTTTGGGGGGGGGGGGGGGGGGGGGAAGTGTTGGCCACAAAACATGGCCCATTCTCATTTGTTTGAGAGACAAAGTGTGGGTTGGATTAAATCCAAGCAAGTGGTCCTCTAAATCCATCTCTATTGGACTATTCATTGTATTTGTACTTGCACACTTACACACTCTCAAAATGGCACCTTATACATATATACACACAATTTCCATTTATATCTTAATTAACAATTACTATCCAATTTATCAAGAAGTTAATCATCATCTCTGTATATGGAAATTATACATTAGAATTATATATATATATTTGATACATATATACATGATAAGATGATTTTGCATATCATGAGAATTGACTTCACCATGACCACTTTCTTGAAATTTTTCCAGAATCTTTACTTTTTAGCGACTTAAAGCTGGTAATAACATTTCTTGAAGCATTTAATTACAAATCCCACATGACATCCTTTTTGTATCAACATAGGACACTGTGCAAATAATTTACACTTTCTTTGGCTCAGAAGAATCTTAATTGGTTACATGAAAAGATTGCTAGCTAAGCTAGTAGTACTCACATGATGTAACAAAGAGAAATTTGGTTAACTTTTTTACTATTTTATACTTCCTCCATCTCACTTAAAAGTGTCTGCTTTCCATTTTTGTTTGTCCCACCTAAAACTGTCAGCCCAAAAATGGCAAAAAATTTTTACTCTCTTACCCCTTCATTTCTTTCATTTTACAACTTTTGCACTCAAATTATACTTTTAAATTACAAAATTACCACTCAAAAACATTAAAATAACACATTCAATCAAAATCAACAGTTTTTTCTTAGGATCCGTGCCGGTCAAAGTAGACACATTTAACCGGGACGGAGGTAGTACTAAAAACATGTACCATATAAACTTAAAAATATAAACCCTTGAGGTAATTAACATATATATTTTTTTGGGTTAATTACATAAAAAAACTTAAACTTAGGGTCCAATTTCAATTGCAACATGATTTTTTGACTGTAACACTAAAAACACTCAAATTAACACTTGTTTCAATTTGAGACATGTTCGGGTTTTTTTGGATTCCAATTGCTGATATGGAGCCCAAATTATATATGTTAATTGTCAACATGTATATGTAAGTATAGTCATCATCCAAATGTAAATTTTTACGTCAATAATTAACTTATACAATTTGAACTCCACGTCGGCAATTGGAGCCTGAAACACACAAACATGTCGCAAATCAATCATCATCCACTTGTAAATATATATGCCAATAATTAATTTATACAATTTGAACTTCATATCAATAATTGGTGCCCCAAAAAATCAAACATGTCTTAAATTGAAACAAACGTTAAATTGAGTGTTTTTGGTGTTACAGTCAAAAGTTCATGTTGTAATTGAAACTGGATCCTAAGTTCATGTTTTTTTTAATGTAATTAACCCTATTTTCTTTGACTTAAAAAGATTTCGATAGAACTATTAACCATATTTATATTTTATTTGTATGTTTTGTCAATTTAGAGATGAATTTTTATATCAAACTAACCTTAGGGAAAAAAGAAAAGCTAGACATGCTTGTTTTCTACTTTATGATGCTATATAGGAAATACCTAATAGGATTGTTCTTGACATTTTTTTGGGTAATATAAAATATAAATGGAACCTAACCTAATTAATGATTTATAGTAAAATGTTGATACATCAATCACAACAAAAATAGAAAGGAATTAAAAGCATAGAAATGTTATTGCTGGTTTCTATAATTAATTGTAAGCATTATTATGATGACATAATAGACTGTAAATAGATGATCGTATAGCACCAAGAGGTTGTACATTTATTATGAATAGGGGGATCTAGGTACAAGCCCACTAGAGATAATTAATTGATGCAATTAAATTGAGTCTAAAATTAAATGATTAGCCATCTCTTGGCTTCAAATGTACCACCTCTTAGCTTTCATCCTTATGGAAATTAATGGTACAAAATTGGCATATAAATTTATTTTCCTAATCATTCAAATTATGAAAATAAATTTATTTTCCTGATCTTTTTTCATCAGTTTTTCCTAAATATATAAATAATTCATTGATGTATTGTTTATAAATAAACTATGGAAACTCAACCAAAGTGGAAAGCAATTTGTATATTTACAAAAAATAGAATGAAAATTTGGTGGGGCAAAAAGTAGAAAGCAGATTTATGAATTCAGAAAATCTGAGAATTGCCCCCACAAGTTTTCATCTGACGTGGCACAGTGTTGCTTAGCTGGTCTGTGTGGGCCCATGGGCTGACTCTTCCACTCTGTGAAGAGCCATTCTTATATAAAACTATATAATTGAAAAGGATTGAAAAGAAGAGGCCCGGCCCATACTTGGCCCAATTCATGAAAAACAAAAATATGAATAATAAAGAAATATTCTTACAAAATCTGATGGTGGGCCCACGAAGTGGGCAGTGGTCACGTGCATTTCTGTGATTCCCAAAATCATTAAATAATAAATTTCAGTTCTGATTTTGATGTGTTTAATAATACTTTGTGTGACTGCCTTATCGTTTTGACTGCTGACTAGGTTGTGAATCTGATATGACTAGTGTCATTGTAACTCTTTTTTTTTTTTTTTTATGCTACAAATATCTACTTTTTTACTTGAACTATAAGATAAAAACAAACCATATTCTTCATATAACTATAACTGGATATTTTATTAAATTAATGAACAAACACTTGATGTAGTACCCTGCAAGGGATGTTAGAAATTAATCAAACAAATTAATAGATGTTTTGAACACCGAACATAAACATGCTCCAACATGAAAACCAGCAAGATTGTCAATTCCATAATTAGTCGAAATGGAGAAGAAACAATAACTATAAAAGTGGAAGAATATCTGAATTCATAAATCAATTTTTATTTCTAACCGTTGTGGTTTACCAAATAACCATAAGTTTCATTATTTCTTCACTGAGAGAATGCAAAATGTGGTATGAGGATACTAGTGTTAGTGGACCATAACTCTAATTCACAATGAAACCAAATTAAGTAAAATTATAAACACATGCTCGACCTGCTAATTACATGAACACCAAATGCACAAGAAACCTGCTCTTTTTTACTACCTCCGTTCTAAAATAAATGTCGCTTTAGCAACTAAAATTTATTCCAAAATAATTGTCGTTTTCGTATTCCAAAACATATTTATATACAATATACCAAATATGCCCCTATTTAAATGTGTTAAAAAGATAAAAACCTCTTATTAATTAAACTTAAATAGAGGTAAATTGAACTTTTATCATATTCCTTAATTTCTGTGTAAAAGGTTAAAACAACATTTATTTTGGGACGAATGTAATATTTGATTAGATATTTAGAACTGATCCAAACAAGATATTGTATTGAATTAAAAACAAGTAAAGAAAAAGTTGAGACAAGTTAAATAATGAAGGGAGATGCATGGAATCTAACAAGGGAATCATCTCTAAAATCTATCTGCAAAAAACATTAATAACTGATAGGTGAGTTAGGTCTGCTATGTCGTATTAGATGTGGAATCTAGTCAATTCACTTCAAACATATATTTAACAATTAATCACTTTGTCTTCATATATGTTTTGTAAGGGTGATTACCCATCAATAAATTATTCGAGTTCAACCCAAATATATGTTGTTCATACATTGACTGTTCACTAAAACAAGAGACAATTTGACATTAAATAGTAAGTACTGATCTTAACCTATTAATATTTTAATTAATGAATTAATTATTATACTACTCCATTTCAGAATAAATACATTATGTTACTACATCCGTCCCATAATAAATGATGTTTTAACAAGTAAAATTTGTTTAAAAATAAATGTCATTTTCGTATTCCAAGATATATTTACATACAATATAATATGCCATATTTACTAATCTCAAATTAAATATGTTAAAGAGATATATAAAACCTCTTGTTAATTAAACTTAAATAGGGGTATATTGGACTTTTTATCACATTTTTAAATTTATGTGCAAAAGTCTAAAACAACATTTTATTTTGGGATTGAGGTAGTATAAGTCACGGGTCGTTAGTTAACATGATCAACAAAAAAAAGTTGTGCCACGCGTGTGGACAATTAATTAGACAGTCATGTTCCCTATCCATCATGGACACGTTAATATGTGTCTATCGCCGACGAGTCAAATATCCAACATATTAATTAAATTTGCTTTCTATATAGTCTGTGGATGAGATCATTACACGTTAGTGATTGACATATTAAGAGCTGTCCACTATGTACATTTTAACATTTTCCATTAATTAGATTTATAATTTATAATTTTCATTGGTTAACTGATGAATTATTTGGAGCAATATTGTCATGATTAAGCGTTTGAATTAAAAAAGTTTTTTTCTTTAGCCTAAAAAAAATAGTAGAAATTAAGTTGATGAACAACATTAAATGACATTTACTAAAAAAATCCAATTAAATAATACAGCTAAATACATGCATATATATCAACATTTACTTTCACGTGTTCAACTATTCTCCACGAAAAAAATGTATGTAGAATAAGTGGATTAACAACTTCTTGAAAAATTAACTAACGAATTTAAAGAGATAGCTAGCCCCCAGTCTAGTTGAGCATATAGGCTTTATAATTATTTAAATTAAATAGTCCAACATTAATTAATTTATGAGAGCCATGCCGAAAGTACACAAAATTTTTTAAGCAATTGACTTTTCTAACATTGGATATAACTGTTAGGATTAATCACGAGATTCACTCAACCCACAGAAAGATCACCAAGAACTCAACTCAAAGCTTTCTAACCCAGAAAACCCTACTTTGCGCCCCTTTGAAGAAATCGAACAAAGAACGTAAAAATGAACGAATTAACACCAGGATTTAAGTGGTTCGGCTCTACCACTTGAGCCTACATCCACTGCAACAAGAACGAGATCAATCCACTAAGAATCAAGAGAGAAATTACAAGTACAAGTCACTCTTTCACTCAAGAACCCTAATTCGCACTACTCTCACTTTTGCTCTTCAATATCTAGAGATTTACTGAATGAAAATCATAACTATCTTGACTACACTATGGATGCTTATATAGAGGTTAAAAGCCCTCAATCAATTGAGTGAAACTAACTCTAACAAACAACTAATTGCAGTTACAAGATTTAAGTTGCGCAGTAAACCCTAACTTATCCAGCAACGGTCCATGCAGCACAGAAACCTTGAAATGCCCGGTTCACCGACGAATCGTCCGGTTCTCTCCGATCTGAACCCGGTTCCATGATCTGCAGGCTCTGCACGGGTCTGCACACATGTCACATTCTTGATTTGCTGAGTTGTACTTCACAATTCTCCACCTAGAACTCAGAAAACTGCATCTCCTCTTGCTGCTACTTGCTACTTTTCTTACTTCCATTCTTTCACCTGTACTAGCTTCATACAATGATGAAACTTAGGGCCAGGTACAACCTTAGTTAACATATCTGCAGGGTTCTCTTCAGTGCTTATCTTCTTTGCTTCTATAACACCCTTCTCTATCTCATCTCTCACAAAATGATACTTCACATCTATGTGCTTTGATCTCTCATGAAACACCTGGTGCTTCACTAAATGTAAGGCACTTTGACTATCACAGAATATAGTGACTTTCTTCTGTTCTAAACCAAGCTCCTCAAGCATTCCTTGCAACCAAATGGCCTCCTTAACTGCTTCAGTCATAGCTAGGTATTCTGCTTCTGTTGTGGACAAAGCCACAACGGGTTGTTGCAGTGATTTCCAGCTAATTGCAGTGCCAAATAGCTTGAAGATATACCCTGTGAGAGACTTCCTTGAGTCCTTGTTCCCTGCAAAATCTGAATCTACAAAACCTTCTAAGAAATCAGTGAAGTTAGTCTGTTTAGAGACCCATAATCCCACATGTTTTGATCCATTTAAATATCTTAGCATCCATTTCACTCCTTCCCAGTGAGCTTTACCTGGATGGGCCATGAATCTACTAACACAGCTCATGGCATAGGCTAGATCAGGTCTTGTACATACCATGCTATACATCATGCTTCCTACACTACTAGCATATGGAACTCCATTCATATATTTCACTTCATCTTCAGTCTTAGGAGCTTGACTCTTTTGTAATATCAAGTTTGCAGTTAAAGGAGTGGTAACGGGTTTAGATAAGTGCATGCAAAACCTCTTAACCACTTTGCTTATATAATCAGATTGGTGTAAGAATAAACTGTGATCACTCCTTATTCTTTCTATGTCCATGCCTAGGATTCTTTTAGCTTCACCTAAATCTTTCATTTCGAATTGGCTATTAAGTTTAGACTTCAGCTGATTTATCCTATTCATGCATTTACTAGCTATTAACATATCATCTACATAGAGAAGCAAATAGGTGATTACATTATCTTGTTCCTTTTCCAAGTAGACACAGCTATCATGTTTGCATCTTATCAAGCCTATACTTAGCATAAAGGTATCAAATTGTTTATACCATTGTCTTGGACTTTGTTTAAGTCCATAAAGTGATCTCCTAAGCATGCAAACTTTCTGTTCATTTACAGGAAGAATGAAACCATCGGGCTGCTGCATATACAAGGTTCTATCTAGATCACCATGTAAAAATGCAGTCTTAACATCTAGTTGGTGCAGGAACATATCATATTGAGTAACTAAAGCAAGGAGAATTCTTATAGAAACATGCTTAACTACAGGAGAGAATATCTCATTAAAGTCAATACCTTCTCTTTGAGTGAACCCTTTAGCAACTAACCTTGCTTTAAACCTCACCTTTTCAGTGCCTATCACTTCAATCTTTCTTTTGAAGATCCATTTGCTTCCAATCAGTCTGCAGCCAGGTGGTTTATCTACCAACAGCCAGGTCTTATTCTTCTCTAAGGATAAGAGTTCTTCATGCATTGCTTGCATCCATTTCTCTTTATCCTTTGATTGGATTGCAGCTTTGAAGTTGCTAGGCTCTTCATATTCAATATCCTGTGCAATAGAGAGAGCATAAGAGACAAAGTCAGCTTGGCCATACCTGTTAGGGGGATGAATCTCTCTTCTCTCCCTATCTCTTGCCAGATTATAGCTTGTAAGGTCTTCTCTTATTCCAGCTCCATGTTCTTCATGTGGATCCTCTTGCTCTTCTAAGTTATTGAAAACTTGCTGAGGCTCAGTTTCTGTTTGATCTTCATTAGTTTCTGAGCTATCATGTTCCTGCAGCTCCACCTGGACTTGTGTTTCATTTCCAGGTTGTGATTCATCATGGTTGTACCCCATGATCGATTCTCTAAAGGTTACATCTCTGCTCACAAAGCAGCTTTGGTGGTTTGCTTCCAAGCACCATAATTTGTAGCCTTTAATCCCCTTAGGATAGCCAATGAAAATACACTTCACAGCCCTTGGATCCAGCTTATCCTGCTTGACATGAGCATAGCACAAGCATCCAAAAACTTTAAGGAAAATATAGTTAGAGGGCTTACCATACCACACCTCGTCTGGGGATTTAAACTTCAGAACTGATGAAGGACTTTTGTTGATGAGCACAGCAGCAGTAGCAATGGCTTCACCCCAAAAACTCTTTGGAAGTTTAGCATCAGTCAACATGCATCTAACTCTATCTAACAAAGTCCTATTCATTCTTTCAGCTATCCCGTTTTGTTGAGGTGTTGATACTACAGTCCTATGTCTAGATATTCCCTTATCTTTGCAATAATCATGGAATTCTTGAGATAGATACTCCAAACCATTGTCTGTCCTAAGGTGTTTGATTTTCTTTCCAGTTTTATTCTCAATGAGAGTGGACCATTCCTTGAATTTATCTAAGGCTTCATTCTTATGCTTCAATATATACACCCATAACTTCCTAGAATAGTCATCAATGAAGGTTAAGTAGTACTTACCTCCACCATGTGTCTCAGTTCTGGCCGGCCCCCAGATATCAGAGTGGATGTACTCTAGGATCCCACTTGTGTTATGTTGAGCATCAGGAAATGGAGTCCTCTTTGTCTTCCCTAGTATGCATGGTTCACACTCCTTCAGTTTTGGAATTTGAGCTCCTCCTAGCAAGTTAGATTTTGATAGGATCTGCAGGCCTTTATCTCCTAGGTGTCCCAATCTTTTGTGCCAAAGATCAGCTTCTTGAGAGCTCATGATGGCTGCACTTTCTCTAGTGACAGTTGATCCTACTAGAGTGTATAAGCCATTGGTCTTATTACCTTTGATGATCACCTCAGATCCTTTTAGGATTAGCAGCTGATCTCCATGGGATTTAAACTCATAACCTGCATTGGTTAGTACACCTAAGGAGATTAAATTTCTTTTGAGATCAGGGATATACCTCACATTAGAGAGAACTTTGATCCTTCCATCATGTAGCCTTAGCTTCACACTTCCAGTGCCTAATACTCTACATGATTGATCATTGCCAAGAAGTACCAGGCCTCCTTGTTCCATATTGAGTTGGCAGAACCATTCTTTAATAGGACACATATGAAATGAACATCCTGAATCAAGAACCCAATCAGTTTTCAACTAAGTATTAACAATACACAGCATCTCTGCACTATCATAGCCTTGCTCAGCTACTGCAGCCTGTTGATTGGTGGCTTGTATCTTCTTGCGTTCTGGGCAGTTCTTCTTCAAGTGATCAGGTTTGTGACACTCATAGCATTTTCTTGTTTCTGTTTGATCTTGCTTTCCCTTTTGATCTTGCTGAGCCCCTTTCTTTTGATTCTTATCCTTGTTGGAGTTATACTTCTTGTTCCCTTTGAACTTTACACTCAAGCCTTCTCCTTGAGATTGATTCTTGGATTCAGAAGGTCCTGAGATCATCTTCGTTCTGATCGACATTTGCACTTCCTCCAAGGTGAGCGGGGTAACCCTCCCATAGATGAGGGTATCTCTAAAATGCTCCAAAGACTTTGGTAGTGAATTCAGTAGTAGCAAAGCTTTGTCCTCATCCTTCTGTTGCTCACCTATGTTCTCCAGGTCATCAACAATTTTGTTGAATTCGCTTATCTTCTCCAGGATCTTCTTTTCATCTTGGATCTTGAAGGAGATTAGCTTCTGCTTCAAGAACAGCCGATTTGCTAGTGTCTTGGTCATATAAAGTGAGTCCAGCTTGTTCCACATAGAGTATGCAGTGTTTTCTTTGCATACTTCTCTAAGAGCTGTTCCACTTAGGCATAAGATTATGGCGCTTCTTGCTTTCTTGGCTATCTCGAGTCTCTTATCAGCTCTTTCAGATGATGAAGATCCAACATCATCTTCAAGCAAAGCTCCTTCCCAGCCATTCTGAACCAGCAATGCCTCCATCTTCACCTTCCATAAATTGAAGTCTTCAATGCCCGAGAATTTCTCTATATCAAGCTTCATTCCAGTCATCTCGTTGTCAATGGTTTCCCACAGACGGCGCCACTTGTTAGGATTAATCACGAGACTCACTCAACCCACAGAAAGATCACCAAGAACTCAACTCAAAGCTTTCTAACCTAGAAAACCCTACTTTGCGCCCCTTTGAAGAAATCGAACAAAGAACGTAAAAATGAACGAATTAACACCAGGATTTAAGTGGTTCGGCTCTACCACTTGAGCCTACATCCACTGCAACAAGAACGAGATCAATCCACTAAGAATCAAGAGAGAAATTACAAGTACAAGTCACTCTTTCACTCAAGAACCCTAATTCGCACTACTCTCACTTTTGCTCTTCAATATCTAGAGATTTACTGAATGAAAATCATAACTATCTTGACTACACTATGGATGCTTATATAGAGGTTAAAAGCCCTCAATCAATTGAGTGAAACTAACTCTAACAAACAACTAATTGCAGTTACAAGATTTAAGCTGCGCAGTAAACCCTAACTTATCCAGCAACGGTCCATGCAGCACAGAAACCTTGAAATGCCCGGTTCATCGACGAATCGTCCGGTTCTCTCCGATCTGAACCCGGTTCCATATTCTGCAAGCTCTGCACGGGTCTGCACACGTGTCACATTCTTGATTTGCTGAGTTGTACTTCACAATAACAAAAGTACTTTTTTACCACAAAATGTAAGAAAGTTATCTTTTCTACACTATTTTGGCTCGGTCATGGAGCAATCATTAAGTAATGATGGCTTGATGATATATTCATTTTTATTTATACTTATTTAACAATTATTTTATCCAACAACTCTAATTACAATTGTATTTGCTCTTTTATTTGTACTTATTTAACAATTGTTTTATCCAACAACTCTAATTAGTAATTTATATAATTTATAAATTATGGTTCGATTAATTAGTACGAGAACCACTATAATATGTTAATCGAAGCACAATAATTTATACGTAATTTAATAGAATTACTGAATATACTTTAGGTGGTTCGAGTTGTTCGATCACTAGTGTAACAAACCCTTTTTTTCCAAAGTGATCGAACCACTATGTCAAATTCAAAGTGGTTCGATTATTAGTGTAAAAAACCAATTTTGTCCAAAGTGATCGAACCACTGTGTCAAATTCATAGTGGTTCGATCACTAGTGTAAAAAAACCATTTTTTTCCAAAGTGATCGAACCACTATGTCAAATTCATAGTGGTTCGATCACTAGTGTAAAAAACCAATTTTTTTCCAAAGTGATCGAACCACTATGTCAAAATCATAGTGGTTCGATCACTAGTGAAAAAAACCATTTTTTTCCAAAGTGATCGAACCACTATGTCAAATTCATAGTGGTTCGATCACTAGTGAAATAAACCAAAATTTTCCAAAGTGATCGAACCACTATGTCAAATTCATAGTGGTTCGATCACCAGTGAAAAAAACCATTTTTTTCCAAAGTGATCGAACCACTATGTCAAATTCATAGTGGTTCGATCACTAGTGAAATAAACCAAAATTTTCCAAAGAGATCGAACCACTATGTCAAATTCATAGTGGTTCGATCACCAGTGTAAAAAACCATTTTTTTCCAAAGTGATCGAACCACTATGTCAAATTGATAGTGGTTCGATCACTAGTGTAAAAAACCATTTTTTTTCGTAAGCATATACATATTTACTTATACAACTGTGTTTCAAGGTTGCGCCAAATACGTAGGACACCTCCTCTTTGTATGTGAATCTGAACCGCACAATGAACATGTCTTTTTTTTCCTCCTTCTAGGTACGTGACCACTAGTGGTAGGATCATCCTCCTCAAGCTCATCCAAAATAGGGTGTGAACTTTCGGGAATGTACTCCGTACAGGTAGCCCTATTGTGACCAGCTCTTCCACATCGTCCGCACGTCCCACTCCTTCGAGGACGTCCAGTAGAATGTTCACCCGTAGAAGGTATACGGGTACTTTTAGGTCGACCGGCCTGTCTTGGATTATCTGGAGCCGTACACAGTTGTAGATGAACGACATCGTGTTGTTTCCAGTATTGTGGCTCTTGTACAGGCATAACCTCAGCGGCCCACATTCCCCTCAACCATCCGGTCGTGTAATAAGGCGACACGTAATTGATCACCGACCGTTTCGTAAAACTGTGAAAGCAAACAAAAATCAAAAGCTGGGCGAGAGAATTGTAGTCAAAGATCAAAAAGTGGACTGACCTGATGGCAGCACATGCGTGTGAGCAAGGAATTAACTCGCTTTGGAACTCCCAACATGTGCACATATGGTGGTCCAAGTCCACCACATGGAGTTTACCATTAGAAACAACCTTGAATTTATTTCCCCCAAGTTCAGAGACATCCATTTGTCGACCAAGCCGCTGCCGCTCGATTAACTTGTCGTGAACGTACTTCGTGAGAGGGTGATCCCTTTCGTCCGCCATCTGTCTCCGTTTGACAAACCATTTCTCCATAATCCGTCGAGCAGCTTCTAGGAAGGAACAAACGGGCAACTTTCTTACCCAAACGAGTCGTGCATTCCAAACCTCCGCGGCATTCAACGTCATGAAACTGTATCGTCGTACTGGACATTTTACGCGTGACCACCTCGTTTCCTGGGCGTTCTGCAATGTATTGATTGCACCCATCAGTAGATTGTCACGTAGGGCTGACATGTACCTGTTAAAAAAAGCAAAGCACACTTTACGTCAATTTGTTATTTTTGAATACGTAGTGTAAATAATTATATGGGGATAAACTTACCCGTCGAACTCATTTGGATCATAACAGTATGCAGCTCTTTGGAACAGATTGACCAAATGCGACCCATGTTTGGCCAAATGTTGCCTAATATGGTAACAACATAGTCCATGCGTGGCCTCAGGGAAGTTCTCATGTATCGCATTACTTATGCTTGCGTGTTGATCAGAAACGATGAGTAGGTCGTTTGGGCATCCGAATGCTTCCCTAACATGCTTCATGAACCAAGACCATGACTCATCATTCTCGATGTTTCCAATTCCAACTGCAAGGTGGAAAATTTGGTCGTTCCTATCTTTTGTCACCGTGACAAAGCCAATACCTATGTATGAGCCTTTCAAGTGACAACCGTCAACAACTATAACCGGACGACCGTAATTTCGAAATCCAATGATTGAGGCAACCAGGGCAAAAAACACGAACTTGAATTTACCGGACGAGTGTGTTTCCAATGCAGTGTAAGTTCCAGGATTGACATCCACCAACTCGAGCAAATACAATGGGAGCAAGCAAAATGACTGCTTCGGATCGCCATACGCCTTGTACATAGCGTGTCGTTTCGCCTTTCTTGCGACTTTCAGGCTGAGGTTCAGACCGTATCGTTGACCCATTTCTTGAATCATAGCCCTCGGCACAAGATTGGAATTTTCTTTTCTGGCTTGCTCAACGTAGTATTCACCGATCACCGAGGAAGGGATTCTATGGGATGCGCGGGTGTTTAAGTCATGTTCACAACTGTGCGGCATTACAGCCTTGGAGATTTTCCAGATCTCGTGCTTGGCAGATGAATTAAGTACGAATCGACATTCGTCGTGGTTGCATTTCACATTTCACCTGTGCTTATCCGAATATAGGACCCGATATTCAACCTGATTCTCCAAATGGTATATCTCGACTGCATTTTTTAAATCAGACTTACTGTTATACACCGAGCCTTTTTCAAGTCCATGCGGGACCTGCAAAAGATCCCCGGATTCTGGCTCATCAAATCCGTCCATATCAGGAACATACCATTCTGGCTGCATTGTGTACTCACAAAATTCCACAAACGCCTCGCGCTGCTCATCATCCAACGATGCGTCAACATCTTCGTCTAAGGTAAAACAATCTTCTCTATCTGATGTCAAAATGTGGACATTACAATTAATAAGTTTAAAAGGTTCAGATATGAAAACTTACCCCATGGGAAATTCTCCCACTGCTCATCATCCTCGACAAGAACCCACACCCATGGTTCCACGACAGACTTTCCCGTATCCACACCCATAAGTATGCACTGCAGTATCAAGATCTTCGCAATCCTGATATTGTCCTGTCGAGAATGTCTCCACTCCCCGTGGGCGAATCTTTCTAGTAACTCGTTGACCTTAACTCTTGACGAATCACCGTGAACTCTGTAATAGAGTGAGTCCTCGTCTGGATGGTAGACTGCCAAAGGATTAAAATCGGAAGTGCCGAAACGCAACCCAGTAACCAGTGCGAACTCCCTCTTCGAGAATCTGCAAAGGCGACGGTCTCGGCCAACATGGAACCATCGCTCATCTGCTGGAACTGCTCCACCATGCACCTGGTCATAAGGGCATGTAGAAACTGCTTGCTGATCGTCCTTTCGGTCTCCCACAGCAGGAAGTGTCCAAAACACGTCCCAAGAAACTCCTGCTCACACTCCGGTCCTATGCTACGCAATTCTGCCCTGATATCATCAATGATACTCAGACGAACATAGCCGACTACGTAGGCTATAGTACCCTGTAACGCCTCGCGTACCCATACCGGCTCGTACTGTATATTATTAAAATTCAATCAGTATACGTTAAAGTAAATTAAAATATATACATTTGCAATTTTCAACATTCAACAACAATTCAACATTTGCAATTTTCAACATTCAACAATTCAAACACCCAAACTTTTGCAACAATAATAGGCAATTTTCAACAATTCAAACAATAGTGCAAAAAATTGAAAACAATTGAACAATTTGACCCTAAACCCGGATGTATTCAAAAAAGCCAAAGCAATCAACAATAGTGCAAATTGGGAAAATAATTCAAAGCAAAAAAACAATAAAGCCTAATTGCAATCATTAGTCAACAAATTAAACAATTCAAAGCTATAAATCCCCAAGTGGTTCGAACCATACTTCAACAATTCAAACAATAGTGCAAAAAATTTAAAACAATTGAACAATTCGACCCTAAACCCGGATCTATTCAAAAAATTCAAAGCAAAAAAACAATAAAGCCTAATTGCAATCATTAATCAACAAATTAAACAATTCAAAGCTATAAATCCCCAAGTGGTTCGAACCATACTTCAACAACTCAAACAATAGTGCAAAAAATTTAAAACAATTGAACAATTCGACCCTAAACCCGGATGTATTCAAAAAAGCCAAAGCAATCAACAATAGTGCAAATTGGGAAAATAATTCAAAGCAAAAAAACAATAAAGCCTAATTGCAATCATTAGTCAACAAATTAAACAATTCAAAGCTATAAATCCCCAAGTGTTCGAACCATACTTCAACAATTCAAAGCAAAAAATATATGGGTTACATACCTCATCACCCATTGCACAATCCCTTCAAGAAATTCTTCAATCTTCTTGCCAAATTTTCAATCACCAAAATGCACAATTCACCCTAAAGACATGTTCGAATTTTATTAAAACAAAAGACTTCAAAATAATTTCAACATTTAATTGTATTAATCGAAAGACATGTACAAAAAAAAAAAAACTTACCAATGGACTTCAAGGTTTGAAAGAGAGAAGAAGAAAGAAGATTTTTGAGAAGAAATTTGAGGAAGGAGGCGCAAGAAATGGGTCAAATAGTGCTAGAGTTTACATTTGGTTTGAGGTCAAAATGTAATAATTTTTTTTTCATGGGGTCAAACTGAAAATATTCAAAAATCCATTTTTTTCCAAAGTGATCGAACCACTATGAATTTGACATAGTGGTTCGATCACTTTGGAAAAAAAATGGATTTTTACACTAGTGATCGAACCACTATGAATTTGACATAGTGGTTCGATCACTTTGGAAAAAATGGTTTTTTACACTAGTGATCGAACCACTATGAATTTGACATAGTGGTTCAATCACTTTGGAAAAAATTGATTTTTTACACTGGTGATCGAACCACTATGAATTTGACATAGTGGTTCGATTACTTTGGAAAAAATTGGTTTTTTACACTGGTGATTGAACCACTATGAATTTGACATAGCTGTTCGATCACTTTGGAAAAAATTGGTTTTTTACACTACTGATCGAACCACTATGAATTTGACATAGTGGTTCGATCACTTTGGAAAAAATTGATTTTTTACACTGGTGATCGAACCACTATGAATGTGACATAGTGGTTCGATCACTTTGGAAAAAAAGGGTTTGTTATACTAGTGATCGAACAACTCGAACCACCTAAATTATATTCAGTAATTCTATTAAATTAAGTATAAATTATTGTGCTTCGATTAACATATTATAGTGGTTCTCGTACTAATTAATCGAACCATAATTTATAAATTATATAAATTACTAATTAGTGTTGTTAGATAAAACAATTGTTAAATAAATATAAATAAAAAGAGCAAATAAAATTGTAATTAGAGTTGTTGGATAAAACAATTGTTAAATAAGTATAAATAAAATTGAATATATCATCAAGCCATCATTACTTAATGATTTCTCCATGACCGAGTCAAAATAGTGTAGAAAAGGTAACTTTGTTATATTTTATGATAGAAAAGTACTTTTTCTTATATTCAATTTTAGAAAAGTCAATTCCTTAAAAAAATTTGTGTAATTACCCATTTGCTCATTAATTTATTCATCAATGCAATTCCCAACGTGCAAATTGATGAATAGGCGTTTTGACCTATATATCTCCTACCTTTTTTTCTTCCTTTTTTTTTTTTAATCTATTTATCAAAGACTAATTAATTATTCTTCGAATTAATAAAAAATAAAATATTTTGATAATTAAAAAAAAAAGGGAAAAAAAATCTTGATTGCGTGTGGAAAGCACGTCAGTAGTTTCCTCAAAAGTGAAGATGATTTGGACATCACTTGTGATTTAATTTTATGAAAATGGGAAACCAATCGATAATTTATTTCAAAAATAATATCCCAAAATTGGTTGCATAGGTCGACAATTTCCCATGATTTCGGCACTTTGTCTCTTCATTGTATATATATTTATACTTTGATTGTTTTTGCTTACCTTATTAAAGCATCTTATATCACTCTTACGTTTTATACATATCTTGTTTATTTAATTTATGAAGATAGTGACCCTTTTTGAATAGTTTACATATATATATATATATTGGTAATTAATGACAGGTTTTCAATCAATTTATAAGCAATTTAATAAAAACTATTTAACGACTTTTATGTTCTAGGGAAAAGCTCGCAAGAAAATGATTTCTTATATTAGTGATTGGAAAATATCTTATAAAAAACATAATTAAATAACCAAAAATAATTAATATGAATAATTATCAAAAAAAAAGAAAAAAGAAAAGGGACTTGTCGTGATAAAAATGGAGATTAGAAAGGCACATATTAAAAGTGGTAGTCGCATAGACATATCACCTCCATATTTTGTTCAAACGTTTCATGTCTATTATTCCTTATTCATTAATTATAAACACATATTATTGTGCATGTTCCACCATCTATCTATATATATATAAGCAGAATATTCTGCCAAAAATAATTACAATAAATGTCTCATTTATTAAATATTTTCATTTTAAGAAATCATTAATACATTTTATTTTAATTTTATATTTATTGTATAGAAACTCAAAAGAAAAAGTAAATAGATAAATTTATTTATATATATTTCTATACTAATATAATAGAGAAAAAGTTTGAGATATTTACATAAATTCTATTTTCTCAACAAAAAAAAAAGTCATATTAACAATATTTTTATTTTGCATTTTTTATTATTTAATACATTCAATTTATAATATATATATATATATATTCTATTAGTTTATTCTTATTTTATTAATACTAATTAAGTTATTTTTTATTGAATAATTTCTTATACACCAACAATAGATAATATTCAAACAATAATTTCAATAATAAATATTAATTTATTTGGGGATAATTGTATCATATTTAATATAAATATAATTTATAAATAAGTGTAACACTGTTAAAGATGCATATATATACATATATATATAATGTATTTAGTGTGAAATTATATGTAATTCTAAGTATTTTTTAAATTAATATTTGTAAGTGTCCCATCAACAAATTTTTTTATTTTGCATTTTTTACTATTTAATCCATTTGATCTGATGATAAAATATTGTATTAATTTATTCTCATTTTATCGATCTTAATTAAATTAATTTTTATTGAAGAATTTATTAAAAATCAACAATAGATATCCAAACAATAATTTCAATAATAAATATTAATTTGCATGGGGATAATTTATATATCATAATAATATAAATTAATAAATAAATATAACACTATTAAAGATGTGTGTATATACATATATGTATACATAATATGTATTTAGTTTGAATTATATGTCATCTTAAATATTTTTAAAATTATAAATATCTCATAATCAAATAAAATTTTAGTCTTTTACTTTACACTTAGAACTTTGTATATTTTTATATGAGAGTGCACGTTTTGAATTTATATGGCACACCTGATTATTTAAATTATATGCTTAGTTTCTAATTATATTGTCATCATCATGATCGTAGACTACTACTACATTTTGATTCTGTGTTGAGCTTAAATTGTAATGATCAATGTCGTATTATATCAATTAATTTATGTGATACTTATAAATGAATAATTATCTACCATGTTAAACGATATTAATAAAATAATTATAATTCAATTTATTTTGAAATAAAAAGTTGAAAATACATAATTGACAGTGCTTGCATCAAGTTCCTACGTAAAATTTCTAATTTTATTGTGTAATGTTTTTATATATACATACTCACACACACATGTATTTAATTTAAATAATTGAATTTGATTTTTAATTCATAATTTTTTTAGTTTTTTAGTATATTTAATTTAAGTGATTGAAGATATTAGTTTGTAACATAGATGATAAAAAAAAATGGTTCGACTATAATTGTTGTATATAAAGAAGTTTTTAAAAAACTTACAAACTTTACAGGTAAAATTTCCAATTTTGATTTGAAGATCATGATATTGATACTTTTGTTTTTAGTATTAATCATAGATTAGTGAATTGGATGTGTATAATATAAATATATTGTTGTGAATTGAATTATCTTAAGCAAATTTATACTTTCTTAGTTATTAAATATTATATTGTCTTTTATATACTGAAGTTACTTACACTATATTATGAAATAATTAATATTTACCAACATTATATCACAAAACGCGCATCGCACGGGTGTGAATACTAGTTGGTTTATAAAACATTACACCAGAAAATTCTGGATAAAAGAATGGATCCACTTGTCCAACTTGATATATTATATTACATTTGATGTTACATTGTATATTTCATAACAATATTTAATGCACGACACGTGTTATATAATGATGCCATCGAGTGGTTATTGTAAAATAAAAGATAAAACACCAAGTGTAATAGAATTTCTTGTTTACTCTCCACACTCTGTATTGATTATGGGAATTTAGTGTACATGTACATGGAAGGCACAAATCATGTTTTGAGGATTATTGTTGTGTGTGCTAACAAGTAACAACGATTTGTGATGGATAGTCTAGTATATATATATATATATATAAATCTATACTTATACTAAAGGAATAACCAAAAGTGACACATGTCACTCTCTGGTTAATCCTATTTAATTATAACTTAATTTTCAATTAATTTATTTAATATTTATACTATTAAAATAGAGCATATAATGAGATAATAATTGAATAACAAAATGCTAATAATTATGATTGAAACTAAAATTGTAAATCATGAAATTTAAGACAAACTTTTTAATTAATTCAAGTTGATGTGTGCAATTACATAAAATGATAATTAAAATTTTCGCACTATCAAATTTAAATTATATACTAATTAAATTTATAATTAATGATAAATAATAGTAACTAAATCTACTAATAAATAACCTTTTCAAAATTTTCAATTAGCATTAAAATATTCGTGTGATACACAAACTTACGCTATAAATTTTTTCTCAATCCACTAGAGGGAATAATAGTATTAGAAAATTTTAATTTTATATATATATATATATATATTTCATATATACTAAAGATTAATCGCTAGGACACATGACACTCTATGGTCATTCCAAATTTTCACTCATATTTAAATATATCTTTAATTTATAATTTAATTCATTTCATTATTTTAATGCATGTTAATGGCTAACAATTTGTAACCTATAAAATTTTAATGATAATTACTAACAATTTATAACCTATGAAATTTAGTAAATTCATGAAAAAATATCGATTGCTAATTAATATATGTTAATTATAAAACTTTGATTAATATATGTTAATACTAATATATACATAAAATTAAATATTATTAGAAAATCATATGTTAATAGATGTTAATTTATGTTAGTACAAATGAACCTCATTTTACTTTAGTTTTAATTTAAAATATGACTAAAATATATGTTTTACCTACAAATTAATTGACAAATACAAATATTTTTTAAATCATGTGAATATAAAATTAGTTTTTAATAACTACCATTTTGTATGTAGCATGTGTATTCAATACATTACTATTTTTTACTCAAAACCCATTACATTTTTATATATTTATTAATAATATTAATTGTAGAAAGTCCCGTGTGATACACGGGGTATATACTAGTGTGTGTATATATATATATATATAGAGAGAGAGAGAGAGAGAATCTTTATACATATAAAAACACAAACATTTCCTCAAATAGTAGGACAAGTTTTTCCCGCCAAAAGTCTATTGCTAAATCTAGAAATAAATTTTTTATATTAAAATAAATGATATTTAATTTCTATTAAAATATGAAATATGCAATATATAGAAAAATGTAAATGAAAATGGAAATTATCAAGTGATTTGAATGATGATGTATATATAAGGAAATAGTATGGAAGAAAAAAGGTTAATTTTACAAATGATTTCATTAGGTAAGTCAACATTAATTATTAAATTTCATTGATATATTTGAGAAAAAAGACTTAAATAATAAAGTCATATGTCATATTTTATTATATATGTTAATTTATCATAATAATTTGTTATATTTGGAAGAGATTTACACCACAATATATGTGTATATATGATATATATTTTTATGTTAATAGATTAAAGTCATTTATTAGATTACGGAAGATATTCACACTATATATATATATATATAAACATATATGAGTGACTCAATAAATATATTTTAATAATATTTGTGAATTGAGTTGACTTTTATATAACAATAATAAGTGAGTGAATTACAGATATATGACAAGAATTTAGTATTCACATAAATGAGTCAATAATCTAATCTGTATTATATGTGAGTGATTTAATGTAAATTTATCAAAAAATTAATGTTAAATCTAGCTATATTATACATAGTTTTTAATTAATAGTAAAAAATAATAATTTTTAATCACACAACTTTCCAAATATATTAGATGAGATTAATAGTCACGATTAGCTAATTTAATTTCTAGGCATGACATGCTTCTTATATATGAAAAAATAAACTCATCAATTATGATCAAATGGAATCATCAATTTATCAATTCCGATTTTGAAGTTCAAATGGATTTATTAATGATCAATCAAATTAATTGTTATATCTCAAATTGATATCAATCAATTTTAAATTGATTACTTGAATTAGGGTGATTACCTAAATAATCTAAGAGATAGACATTATAAATAAATTTATCTTCCTTTGATTCACTCATGCAATTTCATGTATTACCACTAACGAATAATAGTGTCAATCCTTATATTGAGAGGTACAAACCATTGATTGAATTTTTATTTTATTTTATTTTTGTTTTTGAGAATCATTTAGATGCATTTAATGGTTTTTATTTAGTGATCATTGTTTTACGGCCGAAATAATAAAAATCATTCACTATTGAATGATTTGAGATTGTATGATATAATATTTGATTGCTCTGTGTTATTATTATTTTCTTTATAGACGATTTTTGTTTTACTTTAGTTTATATCATGATATGATTGTGTAAGGATTATTCTCACTGCAATGTAATTATTTTATTTTATTTTATTTTTTGGGTAAGCTTTGATATGATTTATTTTATGCAGAAATTGATTGAAGAAAATTTTGACTTGCGATTGGAAGGTAGATATTCAATGATAGTTGAAGAACAAATGTGAAGTGATTTTTCACTAATTAGCAACCAAGATGGTGATGCTTGAAAGGCATTTAAGGAAAATAAACATAATTCTCGATCATAAAAATGATGCACCATGATCAATAGATGTTAAGAACAAATATGTAGTAATTTATTTTGATATGTATATGTATTAATATAAGGAATGAAATTAGAGTTGTGTTAGCTTTATGAATTTTTTTTAATCCACGTTGAACATTAGGATTATATGTAAATCCACAACATGAATTCGTGAATTATTTTTCATCAAATATAAAATTAAAAAAAATTATTGATGTTTGATACATGGGTCACTTTATTGATTCATTATTATAATAATCATGATATGTGACTCGATCTCTATACATTGAATTTCTGCATAATACGAATTATCTATATTTTAGTTATACACCATAAATTGTTGAAATAAAATTTCAAACAAGTATGTAACAAAGGTGTTAATCTTATATACTAATGGTTGAAATATCCGATTATCTAATTTATAAAATTAAAAAATACGATATACTTATTTAAAGAAATGTAATTTATAATTTTGTATAATATAAATTTTTATAATTAAGCATAAATAAATTTATTATTATAAATAAATTAACTATTCATTATTATAAATTGTTAATTTCTATATTCATAATGAAACTTTGAAAAAATGTATTGTATATCAATTTTCTAGGATATATATGCATCGCAAATTCCATTATTTATGTGATTTTAATATTAATATTATCATCTATAATTGTATTTGCATTATTTATGAAAATTACGTGAATATTGAAACCAAATGTATTTCTTTATAAATAACTTTTAAAAAATCAATTCATATCATTTCATATCTTTTGATTTATTCTTTGTTAACTATAAATACTCTCACACAAGTTTTAGTGATACAAGAATGGATAAAGCTCCAATGTTTGAAGAAGGTTGTTGAATAAGGTGATGACTTCTATCGTCTAAAATTTGAACAACTGACGTTGGTTTTAAAATTATAGGTAATATTATTCATTTTATTATTTAGATTTATATTCGAATTAGATATATATTTGTCTTAATATTTTAGCCTTTACTAGATTAACATCAAAATTGTTGATATAATCAGAAATTCAATTTTTTACTCTTTGAAATAGGAAGGCTATTGAGTTGCAACTTGGTAAGACATCCTTTTAACTAAGGATACTTATGGTATTATAAATTCATTGCTTAAATTGTATTTGATGATTGATGTTTTATTTTTGTTATGCTTAGGTAAAAAAATGTTTTGTAAAACAATTGCTCCTGGAGTGGCCAAATAGGGCGTAGCTGATCGTATTATACAAAGTCAACTTCAACAAGTATAATTTGGCCCGATTTTAGGTGTGGTGCATTTTTGATTATACATATATTTTTAATTTGTTGATGTTATCCTTATGTGATTCACAATTTAGGTGAAAACATAAATGTTTTTGTTCATCATGACATGACACTCAACTAACAATTTATAGTCAATAAGAATAAGACTGTCTCACGAATCTTATTATTACATTTTATAAAATTTTATCCCGTGCATCGCACAGGTATAAAACTAGTTGTCCTTAATTAGGTTATCATGCTTAACCATCCGGAAATAATGCAAAAGTGTACATGTTTCTTTTGTTTTGTTTCGGTTGAGATGTGAAGAACAATGTGTCATAATTTAAGGTTGTCAAGTTTAGAGATTTTGGATTTCAACTAAATCAATTATTATGGGTGTTTATATATATCATAAAAGTAATCTATGTCGATTATATATATATATATATATGTATATATATATTTAATTTACTCCACGATCAGTTCTATTTAAGAGATATTTTTAGAAATTTTTCATAATAAATTAAGCAACATTAAGATTGGATTATAATAAGGTTCTAACAACAATCTCTCTATACCCATGTGTGGGATAGATTAAAGTGGGAGAAAAGAAATATGACTTCTGAAAAATATCTTTTAAATGGAATTAATTAGATGGAATATATTTATTGAATCATTCTATTTATGATGTATAATATATTATATATGTGCACTAATTGCCTAGGTAGTAGAAATGTCAAGGAATCCTAATGATTTCCCTTATAAATTATAGTTCAATTAAAATGATTTGGCAATGATCTATGGTCTGAATTACAAATACGGCCCAATCAAAATCTTTAAATTAAATTTATATCAAGTGAAGAAATTGATTAATTATCCCCCAAAACTTTATCTCAAGTGGAGATCAAATTGATTAATTGTCTCAAAATCATATTAAGAGCGATAATGGACCAATGAAAGCAATGTGTGGAAATCCTATCCATATGTGATTTAGCCTAATTAAAATAACAAATTAATTATCCAAGAACTAATGATCAGAAGATATAGGAGCACCCCACCCCACCCCACCCACCCACTCACCCATTGTCAAAAATATATCTTTATATATATAAAAACACAATGGTTTCTAAAAAAAGTAATAGTAAGATTTTCCCGTCAAAACTACATTGCCAAATCAGGAAATGTTTTTTTATTTTATTTAATAAATTTAATAAATATAAGTCATATTTAATATATTTATATATAAGTAAATTATATGTAGTATTTAATTATAATTACATGATCTAATTACCTTTAAGTTTGTTTAATATTTCCATGTCTAGATCTCAATAATTATAATTATAATTATTATGTTATATAAATTCTATGTGATAAATTTATATCCGTGCATTTAAAGTTTGCTAAAATATTATATACATAAGGTGAAATATATGCTAATTATACATATCATAGAGAAAAAAATTAAATGATTTCATTAGATTGGATAACTCATATGCAATTAATTAATTAAATACGGTTAATTGATTACTAATTAGCAAATTGATTACTAAATTGGTGTATCAATATATTCCATTATGCTTACTAAATTACTTAATAGTAATTACGTAATTATATATTGTATGCTTAAATAAAACACTAATTCTATGGAGATAATTACCATATATAGAAAAGGTCAACAATTCTATGTGATACATTTCTATATGATACAATTATCATTAGATATTATTTATGAAATAATAATCAATATAAATCTTTTCATTATATTTTTATTGATTTCCATTATACATTCTCTACATACAATTAGATATTTTTAAATATGAAAATTGAAATATATGGTAATTATACATATCATATATGGTAATTACGTAATTATATATTGTATGCTTAAATTTAAAACACTAATTCTATGGAGATAATTACCATATATAGATAAGGTCAACAATTCTATGTGATACATTTTGATGTGATACAATTATCATTAGATATTATTTATTAAAAAAAGAATCAATATAAATCTTTTGGATGTGAAGTTTATTAGTAATTAATGATAATATATATATATATATATTAGCCAAATAAATACAAATTTTATAACTAAATTATATAGAAGATCATACATTTGATATTTTCCAAAAAAAGAAACCCAAAATTATGCAATTACAATAACAATCAATTATGTTCATACCATATATAATGAACTAATTTCATATCTAATAAGCATATCTTTCACTAAATATGAGAAAATAAACTTGGAATTCACTCATGTTTTTTCCATTCACAATTTCTCAAATTTTGCATATCAAACATTATGTTTTCATGGATCAGATGATTTTTTCTTCTTTTTTTGGATATTTATTTGGGTATGAATTGATTTATTGGATATATTTAATTATATAGTTTGGATCAATAATTAATGATCATAGTGTTCATTTTTTGAATGATTTAAGTTGTTGTTGTTAATTGTATCTTGAAGAAGAATTATTCACAATATGTGTTATTTTATTAGTATTGTATATTGATTGTTCTTATTGTCATGTAATATTATATTATTTTACTAATTCAAATTATTTTGTGCAGAAATTCGGAATCGATAGATTCTGATTTTGGATTAGAGATTTTGAAGATTTAAGATTAAGAAAATGCAAGATAAATTTTGTTTTTTGTTTCTTGAAAAACATTGTAAAAGATAATTATTTTGTATTTTTGTGCCCAAAAATCTCATTATTCTTAGAAATAAATTGGCGAAATAAGGTTCTAAAAAGGCCTACATACATTGCATCGAATCCATTGTTTTAATCCACTAAAAATGGTTACTGTCAAAATACAACATGTATATTGTTGCTAATTGATTACTTGAACCATGGAGATCACGATTTCTGAAAATTATTTAACACAATAAAAATTGACTTTGATATTTCACAATATTTTATATTTTTTTTTCATCAATGTTTTATTTTGTGTCGGTTGTCCTATAATTTATGAAAATTGTGTTCCATAATAAAATTATTTTTTTGAATTCACAATTTTTTTAATAGTGGAATATTGTAATAATGATTTTGAAACTCAAATATGTAGATGACAAAATTAATGGAATCTTACATTACTTTGAAATATAATACACACATTATTTATTTTATATAATTCTTATTCCGATAAAAAAGTTCAAGAATTAAATAAAAGAAGTAATATACTTAAAATTTTATAATCAAAACAAGAAAAATCTTTCTAAGTGATAATTTAAAATATTAATTGGAATGTTCCAAGATTTTAGATTAATAGAAACCTTTGCAATTCAGTCTAAATTGATGTTTTTCCATTTATGTATCAAATTATATTTGAACTTATATATGATTAGTTTAGATTATGTATATTAAAATTCATATTGAAAAGTTAATTTAGTCATAACCCTTATATTAATTATTTTTGTTATTTAATATATTAGACAATCCCACGATTAAAAGCACAATCTCATATACTTTATATGTTTGAATGTAATTTGATGACGTTAATATACTATTTTATTTAATCTCTTTAATCTCACCAACTATAGTTTCAAAAAATATATAACGAATAATCTAACTAACTACGTAGTTGTATATAAAGAAGTTTTTCAAAATTTGTAGTTTATGAATGGTAATTTATTCTGCAAAATTGATTCACACTTCTATTTCTATACTATTTAGTTCAAATAGGCTTACATTATGTTTAACATTATAAATTTTTTTATATTCACGTTAATCTTAACTAAATAAATAAATTGAAGATATATAAATTAAATTGTTCATTCAACTAAATTCAAATATTTTTATATACTACAACTTAGTTATTAAACATAAAATATTTTCAACATATCAAACTATATAATTATATTTTTCAAATATTTTATTCCGTGCAACGTACGGGTGAAACACTAGTTTAAATAACAATATATGATCTTATATTTTGATCAAGACTAAATCCCTCTCCCTCGATCTTTTTCATTGGAATAATATTGTTAATAAAACTGTACTCTTTATTAAAAACCCTAAATAGTGGCTTCAAATTGTCCAAATACGTGTCTCAACCAAAATAATTAAGTTTGAATTAAACGTGAAATAATATTAAATTCTTTTCGTGAAAAGAATCTCTTTTACCTATTAAGTCAATCCATTTTCATGAGAGTGACACTTGTGTGCCCCAGGGGCATGGTGCCTCCAAATTAATCATCATATGATATTAAATATATACTATACAGATATCATGTATATACTCTTCAGGTATCACATGTATACTCTTATATACATATGATACCTGTAGAGTATATTTATAACACCAAGAACCATAACACCTATAGAGTATATATATAACACCTGAAGAGCATGTATATAACACCTAAATCTGTGCCCCAATGTGCCCCAGGGATATATAAGTTTTTACCTTTTCATGAATTTATAAATGAATCGTGAAGTGTGATTTGTAAATTAACCCGTATAAAATAAAATAAATCTATAAAACGATCTGGAATATGCCCTCCATAAAAAAGAAATGGAGCAGAAAAAATGGAAGGTGTAGCATGTGAGAAAAGCAGGCACCACCAGACATGCTTATGTGAACCCGCACCAGATCTTTTGACCATCATTATTATAACTATTTACTATTCATTATACAATTAATACAATTAATATATTTAATATGAGATCTATATATACACAGCTTATTATTATATACTAGTTTTTTACCTGTGCGATACATGAGATAAAATTTTATAAAATACAATTATAATATTTTTATTTGAGATTTGGAAAAAAAAAGTATATACAAATGTAATATAATGAAATTAAGTAATTTATATATTATATATTTTAAAAATTTAATTGTTGGAGATAATCTCTAGGTACGGTAATAAAATAAGATATTGTAATTTTAAACTTAGTTTATATATAAATAAGATGGATATGAATTCTATAGAAATTATCACATTTCAAGTACACTATTTAAGATAAAGGAATAATGTTTACGCAAACAAATCACAACATAAAGCTATGTTCTATATAAGATAGAAGGAATAATTCAACCAACTACTTTTAAGCATGTTATCTTTAAAACAAATAAATTTTATGATAAAAATCTCAAAAACATAAAAGAAATATAAAAACAAAATATATGATTAATTTCCAATTATTTCTAACCCAAAAAAAAAAAATCTACCTTGTAATGTAAATTTATAGTCTTCTTTATCACTTTTCCATGTAAGTTTTCATTCATGTTTCTTCACGAAATTCCTGCATAAAGTAAATTTTTTTTTTATATTAATAATAATCCATATGCAATACCAATAAATAAAACATTCATCTCCAAATATGAATAACGATATGAACTTTAATCGTTAAGAAATGATTTATAAAGTCAAAAAATTATTAACTGTCCATCCAAACTATATGACGTAGATCAAATAAAAATCATAACCAAATAAAATAAAAACCAAAAAAGAAAAAAAGAACACAATCCCATGAGCACCATGAAAGCAAAAGATTTGTATTACAGAATTTGAGAAATTAAAGAGGAAGTGTGAGTCAATTCTAAGTTTTCTCTCTCATATTTATAGTGCATAATTTGTTCATTATATATGAAATTAGTGCATTTTGTATGTCATAAATTTAGCTGCTTCCTAATTTGTAGATTTTTTTTCCCAATTATAATGATTGCAAATAAATATTAGTTTCTACTTAATTCATATACATGAAATCAAATCACATCATTCACAATTAATGTGTTTATTGATAAAATCAAAACGTTTTATTATATTACATTATGTTATACATTAAATATTAATTTTATTGAATTTTATTATTTACAAAATAGAAAATCCTGTTCAATATATATAGTATATAAAATCAAGATCAAGATAATATCACAATCTTATTTGTTTGCTCATATTATTGTATATTCAATTTTAATAGTGAAATTTAGTAGGAACTTATTTGTATCTTATTTAATGGATGAAAATGATAGCATCAACATCTATTATATTTTTAAAATGACATTTCAAATTATATTAATTTTAAAACAAACCAATATTTCTATGTAATCGATGTCAAATAACTTGATGTATAAGTCATTAAGAAATTTTTATATAAAATCATATGGAATGCTTAGATGAAAAATCATTTAGTTTGTGAAATTATAATTAATTTCATATGGAATGCTTAATTCATATATTTGTGAAATTATAATTAATTTAACAATAAGATTAACCAAGGAGTGACATGTGTCACTCTTGGTTATTCCTTTAGTAAGGATATAGATGTTTACACACATTGCTAAATGATATCATAAATATATGAATAGAAATTGATAATTAAAGTTGACTTACCATATTGACAAATATGGTAATTTTATTATATCATATCACTTCCTTAAATATATATATATATATATATATATCATCACTCATGATTTATTATTTATCATTTAACATTTATTTTAATTAAAAAATCATTTCCAATTTTGGCAGGGTGTTTTTGGCGGGAAAATTTTAACATTACTATTTGAGGAAATGTTTGTATTTTTATATACATAAAGATAAAGATGTACAATAGAAATCGATAAAAATATAAATTAAAAGATTTATATTGATTATTTTTAATAAATAATATCTAATGATAATTGTATCACATTAAAATGTATCACATAGAATTGTTGACCTTATCTATATATGGTAATTATCTCCACATAATTAGTGTTTTATTTAAGCATACAATATATAATTACGTAATTATACCATATATGATATGTATAATTACCATATATTTCAATTTTCATATTTATAAATATCTAATTGTATGTAGAGAATGTATAATAGAAATCAATAAAAATAAATGAAAAGATTTATATTGATTATTATTTTTTTCATAAAGAATATCTAATGGTAATTGTAATTTGTATCACATAGAAATGTATCACATAAAATTGTTGACCTTATCTATATATGGTAATTATCTCCATAGAATTAGTGTTTTATTTAAGCATACAATATATAATTACGTAATTACTATTTAGTAATTTAGTAAGCACAATGGAATTTATATATTGATACACCAATTTAGTAATCAATTAACCGTATAGCATGTGTAAGCCAATCAATTAACCGTATTTAATTAATTAATTGCATATGAGTTATCTAATCTAATGAAATCATTTAATTTTTTTCTATATGATATGTATAATTAGCATATATTTCACCTTATGTATATAATATTTTAGCAAACTTTAATTGCATGGATATAAATTTATCACATAGAATTTATATAACATAATAATTATAATTATACTTATTGAGATCTAGACATGGAAATATTAAACAAACTTAAAGGTAATTAGATCATGTAATTATAATTAACTACTACATATAATTTTCTTACATATAAATATATTAAATATGACTTATATTTATTAAATAAAATAAAAAACATTTACTGATTTGGCAATGTAGTTTTGACGGGAAAATCTTGCTATTACTTTTTAAGAAACCATTGTGTTTTTATATATATAAAGATTGTCAGCGTCACCATGTGGACCACTATATAATATCACATGAAAATAAAATTTTAGGGTTTTTATTATATTTGGTTTTAGGGTTTTATTAATTTTGACCGATTAGATTTCTCAATGATGCTTGTGGCGGCTTCTCATTAATTATCACTGGTGCTTTTCGGGACATGTTCCCCTCTTTTACTTACTATACATACTCCATTCATTCTATATCACAAGGGATTCAAGATTTTTTCAATAAGGTGAAATATTTTGTTGAGATATGTGTCAAAGGCTTTAAAATTTATGGGTGGCGAAACAAGTATTTTGTTTATGATTTTATACCCCTTTTGTTTAATTTATTTCCAAAATCAAAATTCTATATATGCTTTATTTATGTATGTTGTGTACTGATTTTTTTTTTTTTATAATGATGAGTTTGATTTGATAAATTCAACTTTTTGAAATCGTATTTGGAGTATTGGAGTACTTAATTTGTTTCATTTTATATATTTTATGTCCCTTTTTCAAAAAAACTCTTACTAATTAAACTACACTTATGTGAAACATGTGCTACACATTATTCATACTAATTAATGTTATCCTAACAAAATCTTCAACTGGCATTCAAATATCTTGTAAATGTTTTAATGAATGTATTTTATCACATTAGATTTTTCCTTAAAAAAAAAAAAGCTCATTCCCAAATCATCTAAACTCTTTCCCCGAAAAATTACCTACACATCCCTAGATAAAAAAAGAAAAAAGAAAAAAGAGATCTGTACATGTAATCATAGTATTTAGTTATTACAGCAACAAATGAATAGACATGGTAAAAAAACCGTTACTAAGGTAAGCAAAACATTAAATCCTCTTCCTGTCTCTCCCTAAACCTTGGAGTTTTTAACTACCCCACTATTTAACACTTGGGCACCAGGATAAAAATTTACCCTTTGCCCTAATCAAGAATTCACACCCTGGCTCATTTTAGCAAGCACCCACCCCACCATAGGATCGAACAGCCAGGGCCCACTACTAAAATACGCCGAGTAGATTATGGTCCCAGTTTATTCAAAAAAAGCGCACCCCCCCCCCCTCCCCGCCCCCCCTACCCCAGCAATTTTCTTTTTCTATTTCAACATAGAAATACAGAGGCCTTAAATTTCGAAGGGCAGCTGAAAATAGAAAGACCCATTGATGCAAACCTGCTATATATACATACAAAGACGAGTGATCCCACATATATAGAGTATTATACACAGAGTTGCAGGTGGAAGTGTGCAAATCTCTGTCCAAATATCTTGTGATTCACCCAGTGTGTGTTCGTTGGTGGGTTTTGCATATTAGGGGACTGTATTTATATGTTCAAGATTGTGTTTTTACTTGCCATTTATAGTTTGTCTTGAGAGAATCAACAACATTTTGGTGGCCCAATTGAAGATTATTCAAGATTTTTTTAATGGGTATGTGGATTTTCGCTTCTTCATTTGGTCATTTCATTTGTATTTGCGATTTGTTTTGTCTGAAAGCATATTTTCTTGGTGAATTTGGGGTGAAAATTCTTTCTTCTTTCTTTTCCCCCTTTTTCCCTTGTACCTACTTTGTTTGTCAGCTCTGTTTGTTGATTTCTTTACGGTATTGGGATTTGGTTGTGATATCTGTACTTTCTGTCTCTCTGTGTGTGTGTTTCAACTTTCTTTGTACATTCTTCGTTGTTTCCAGCCTGTAAATGTGTTTTTTCACACCTTCATATGTGTGTATTTCCTTGTGGTACTGTGTGTGTGTGATATCTGCTGTTAAACTTGAAATGGGATGATGGGCTGAGCTGCCACAAATAGCAGAGAGAGCCCCACCCCAACCCCCACCCCACCCGACATAGAGAGGAGGAGGAAAGCAAGAACCTTTTTCAGGTGGCCATAGCCTTGTTAATTGGGTGGCCTTTTTGATATTATGAACATCATTCTAGATTTCTAGTCCCTCCCAAATCTAGTGTTTTTCTAATTCTCTGTTTTCTTTTCATTTCCACCTATTATTTAGTGATTGGTGCTGGTGATTCTCTTTGAATTTCTTTATTGGAAAAAAAAAAAAAAATCAAGTCTGAGGTTTATCTCAACTCCAAATTCTTCCACAGAGACTTCAATGAGTTTTTCTTACATGGATGATGAGTATGAGAAGCTTATCAGGAGAATGAATCCTCCTAGGTATCTATATATCTCTCTCTATCTGTTATTCTTCTACTCTAAGCCACTTGAATTAATTTTTTTAATCTTATACAATTTTGTTTATTGGCAGAGTTGTGATTGACAATGAGTCTTGCAAAAACGCCACTGTTATTCAGGCACGTATTGGATCCATCTTTTCATGATTTGTTCTTGATTTCTTTCAATTTTCATTTCCAAATGTTAATCTGCTCTTGTTTGATGCAGGTTGACAGTGCTAACAAGCAGGGAATTCTGCTAGAAGTGGTCCAAGTTCTTACAGATCTCAATCTCTTGATAACCAAAGCTTATATATGCTCTGATGGAGGATGGTTCATGGATGGTATCCACATTTCCCCTTTTCTTTTTCCTCTTTGAGATGGGAAGAGAATACAGTGTTGACCCCTTTTCCTCTTTGTACTAGTTTTCAATGTGACAGATCATGATGGAAACAAGATAAGAGATGAGGGGGTTTTAGACTATATTCAGAAGGTGAGTTGTGTTAATAGTTGTGACCATTTTGACAAGTTGACATTTATGAGCATAGAATCCAAATTGACACACCTTGATTTCACTTTCAGTCACTTGGTCCAGATTCCTGCTTTGCATCTTCGATGAGAAGATCCGTTGGGGTGAAATCGGGTATGGACCACACATCCATCGAGCTGATAGGAAGCGATAGGCCGGGGTTACTTTCGGAAGTTAGTGCTGTTCTCACAGACCTAAAGTGCAATGTGGTTAATGCTGAGGTTTGGACACATAACACCAGGGCAGCAGCTGTGATGCAAGTAACGGATGAAGAAACGGGGGCCTGCCATTACTGATCCGGATAGGTTAGCCATGGTTAAGAGGCTCCTATGCAATGTGCTTAAAGGTAGCAACAAATTGAGGGAAGCTAAGACTGTGGTATCCCATGGCTGCCACTCACACGGAGAGACGGCTTCATCAGATGATGTTCGATGACAGGGATTACGAGAGGATGGGCGAGGATTCTTCGTATGAAAAGGAAAGACCAGATGTTAATGTTGTTAATTGGCATGACAAAGATTACTCAGTGGTCACTATAAGGTGTAAGGATAGGCCCAAGCTTCTCTTTGATATAGTATGCACTTTGACTGACATGCAATATGTGGTTTTCCATGGCAATATTGATGCTGAGGGCCCAGAGGCTCATCAGGTATACACACACATTATATATATATATATATATATATATATAAACGAATAGAATACGATATACATGTTAGAATTTGGTCCAACTATGTTCCCATGTTTGTGTTTGAAGGAATACTGTATAAGACATATCGATGGATCCCCTGTTAAATCTGATGCCGAGAGACAAAGGGTGGTTCAATGTCTTGAAGCTGCAATTCAGAGAAGAGTGTCTGAAGTAAGATCATTTAATAAATGTCTATCTTGATTAAGAAATTGGGACATTTTCTCGCTTGATTTTTGACATCGATTCATGGTTAGGGTTTGAAGCTGGAACTGTGCACTACGGATAGAGTTGGGCTGCTCTCGGAAATCACTAGAATATTCCGTGAGAACAGCCTAACTGTAACACGAGCAGAGGTGTCAACACGAGCTGGCAAGGCCGTTAATACATTCTATGTTGGTGATTCATCGGGGTACCCCGTTGATCCCAAGATCATAGACTCCATTCGACAAACAATAGGGCAGACCATACTCCGAGTAAAGGGCAGCCCTGAAGAGTCGAGTCAAGTACCCCAAGAATCTCCGACTAGGTTTCTCTTTGGCGGCCTATTCAAATCGAGATCGTTCTGTAACTTTGGCCTCGTTCGGTCCTACTCTTGAGTTCGAACATTATGCGATCTCTTTGACAACATAGTATCTGTACATTTTCCTAGTACCTCGTTTTGTTTAGGCAAGAATCCAACATGTAAGTTGGATCTATATGGTCTAAGTTTCTGAATCATTTGTACAGAACAAATCTGGTGATCACTCAAATGGGATCACTTTCACTTTCTATGTGGTTGTGACAACCAACTAATGATTGACCATCAATCTTGACAACTTTGTGCTATCATCTTTCAATTCAATCCTATTTTCTCTATTATTATAAAAAGAGAAGCTTTTACCAAGACTCGTGGAGTCATGCTTCAACCTCAGAAAATGACCAGTGATTAGATTATATCTTAATCTCTTTAATTATCTAAATCTTTAGTGCTTTTTAGTCATATAGGAAATTGCTAAGAAGTTTCTTACATATATGATATTGGAAATATTAGTACATTCCAAGACATAAATATAGAATATGTAATGAATGATTGATCAAGAGGAAATCACTAATCAAGAAACCTAACCATGTAGGACAAAGTTGTCTTAGTTTTACAACTTATATTCATTTGAAATGTGGCTCTTTTTAGATCACTGTGCTTTGACTAATTGGTTTGTTATGTTGATTTCAAATATGAATATGATGATGATGGTGAGGAGTAAATCTGTTGTACAAAAAGGGGTGCTGGCAAAATTGGAAAGTATTGTGATGCTTTTGTTTGACTAAAAGGCTGATGAAAAGGATGCTTTTCTGTGTTGTGTATTGAAAAACTCAATGCAAAAGAAGCAAATAAAGATGTGGAAAAGAGGCCTGCTTGGCCCAAAAGAGGCTTCTTTTTCAGAGCCCAATGGGCCCCTCACACACACCAATCTCATATTACTTTTGATTGCAAGAGCCAAGATGGTGATGTGGGGTGTTGCCACCTGGCTTCATTCTCTTTTTTCAAACTTTTTGCCGAATCAATTAGACAGAAAAGAAATTTGTTTTTCATCCTTTCAATTTATTTTATTGGATTTTGCACACTCTATTTTTCATCTTTTGTTTTTTTCAATCTTCTGCTTGGAAAAGTTCTTTTTTTTTTTTGATATACTTACCTGTTAGAATGGTGAAAAAAACTTTTTAGTTTTTAATAGATAAATTACATCTTTCACCGTGCGGTTTTATTAAACTATCAAAAGATTTGTGAAAACTACAATCAAACACTTTAAGTTTAACTATGAAAAAAATCACGAAATGACTCAACTGATTTCCATGAGTTATTTGACATGAAATCTCTCCTTTTATCGTTTCGACCGATTTCCATGCAGAAACCCCTCTTATTATCAATGTCATACTATATTATCATAATTTAAATTTTTAGGTGATCATAAGTTGAAAGTTTGACTGTTGAAGAGGTTATATAGCTTTGTAATAAAAGAAAAAAAAAACGACATGTACATGTTGTAGCAGGTAAAAGGACAAAAAGAATATGAATTTTTTTTAAATTACAAGAAAAAAAAAGCAGAAGATAAAAATTTCCATGACATAAATTTAGATCAGGTGAATTCAATGAAAAGTTCAATTGAACACACTAGAACCATCTAATCAAAAGATTGAGATCAACCAAAAAATATTATCCTTAAAAATTACAGTTTTTTACAGAATTACTCATTTATTTACTGAAAATTCAAAAGATATTGAAAACATCCTAAATCTGAGGAAGAAGAAAAGGTGGATCTGCACAAGGTTAATGGAAAATACCAGTACTTGTTTTTCTTGGACCAGTCAACAGTCAATAACTTCAATTAAATCCCATCATGCATGAACTAACATAATAAATCACAATTATTACAACAAATGTGGACTAAACAATTCTTGATGCTTACTGGTCAAGGAGCTTTGTGGGGTGGGTGCATGGAATTCATTGCAAAGGCACTGTCATGTGCTAGCTTTGGAAATCTCTGACCACAATCTATAACTTTCATTAATTTTATCCAAGATCCAGTGATTCCCTGTTCATGCACATGAATGTAATAAAATACTACAAATCCACTTTATAAAATAATTGTGTAGTGCAATTGTGAAGAATAGATTGCATCAATTTGCACTTGTACTGATCTGCCTTGTTTGGTTTGTCTAATTTAGCAGAAATTTAGTAGTTTTTGGCAATGGGCCATGTACAGGCTGGACCATGGTGCCACCATATTCATCATAGGTACTCATCAACTCCAAATTAAGAGACAATAAGTAGTTGAAGAATAGCAATTACAACACTCTAGATCTCCAATATCAATATCCAAACACAAATATTGTCAAGATTATTATTACATGCAATGGAGACCTTTGACACTGATCACTTCCCTGGATTCCAAACCAGCCCGGCTCCAAGAAACGAGTTCGTGGCTGCTCGAAGGCCTCCTTTGAGCCGGCTGCAAAGGCGGGCCCCTGGCCGGTTGCAGCTGAAGCCAGCCAGCTGTTCTGAATGCACAAGTGTTGTGAAATCAGTTGGTGGTAAAGATCCAATCCCTCTTCTATCCCCTCTTGTCTTGCCTTCCATGGTTGAGTCTCCAGTTATCCAACAGGACAACCGTTGATGTATATGTATTCGTAGTCGTAAGAATACTACTAAAGTTTGTTTCTTGTAATCTTGGTATGACCGTTTTTCAACTTGCAATATAAACTTTTTTTCCTTTTCCGATTGCACTTTAGACCTATTTTATGGTCAAAGTTGAATGCGTTGCATTTAAAAAATCAATTTGGGGGGGTTTTTGTTAAACGGCCTAAATGTCACATTAGGTCACAATCGTAAACTTTGAGGTGCAATCGGGAAAGAAAAAAGTTTACGTTGCAAATTGAAAAAGAGCACACTTCTAGTCTGCATTTGATGTAAAATTAACCCTATATATCATCTATGCAAATATTTGTATTGCTCAAGAGACAATCATCAACTTTGATGCAAGCACTGAAATGTGTTCTATATTATTCATACAAGACCAATCATATGTGTTCTTGTAAGAGAGAAAACATGTAGCTAGTAATAGCTACAACACTTCAAATCCATTATTACATCAATGGCTGGAGAATGATCTGAACACCAAGTTGGGGACGAGTGGTGATGAGAGACATGGGAGAATGAATATAGTTTGATGACAAAGTGAAGCTATAACGTTGAAGGATCATGGACAATGCAATCTTGACTTCATTGTTGGCAAAGTTCAATCCCACACATGTTCTTGGTCCGAACCCGAAAGGGAGAAAGGCCAAGGGGTTGTTCTTGGTGGCAGGCAGCCACACCTTGTCCAAATCTCTCTGGTCTAAACAGATGTGAATCTTTGCCCCAAATCTCTGGATTTCTATGGAGGGCTAATGGTGGAATGTGGACCTCAATGTTTGCTGGCAACTTGTATTTTCCAACCTTCACATTTCTTCTCACTCTTCTTACTATACTTGCTGCAGGTGGGTAGAGCCTTAGCACCTCGTTCATGATCATGCTTGCCTTTTAACAAACCAAAGAGTGTGGTTAAACAAGGATCAACCAATCCTATGTTGTTTGTCTTAAAAACTACAAGGAAATTTGTGAAACCAGGGTGATAAGTTTTGGTCATTCATTATTCAGGGATACTGGATTTCCGGGTCATGAAGTTGGGACGCTAACAGTTTCAATTTGGGTCAATTTAGGAAAAATTAGTTCAAAATCCTATGTTTCGTGCATACATGTGTCTTTTCAAATTAAAGGTTTTTGAAAAATTCTTGTTCAAACCGAACTGAATTTGATAAATTGATTTGAGACTCTACTATGACTTGAGGAGATAAGTATTTTGGCGTATAGACTGAAATACTCATGTCCTCAAGCTATAGCAAAACCACTAATCAATTTACCAAATTCAATTCGACTTAACCAAGAATTGAATCAAATTTTTGAAATCATCGGCCCAAATTAAAATGTTGGTGTCCAAATTTCAGGGCCGAAAGTTAAGTGTACGATGAATGACAAGAAATCATTGTACTAAATTAAAATTGCTTACAATCTTCAATCTAGGAAGGCCTTCTGGTGTTGGGTTCTGTTGTCCAAACAAGTCAAGAACTTCTTGTCTTGCTTTGTCTTGCCAATCTGTGTGTATTGCTAAGAGGAGACAAGTCCATGAGAGTAGGCTGCTAGTTGTTTCATGACCAGCAAGAAAGAACACCTTGCATTCATCCACAACATCATCTATTGAAATCCTGTTTTTCATATCAGAATCATGGTGAACTCTTAAGAGTGATCCAAGAAAATCACTCCCATAGTTGTTTGCTCCTCCTTTTACCATCTTCTCTTCTCGTTTCCTCACTATCGCCATCACAGAGTTGCGTAGTGACTGCTCGATTTTGTCTGAATCAACGTCGTCTTGAGACCTCCAAATCTTACTACAAGAAGAAACCAAAATGGATGACTATGCAAAAAGATGATGAGAGTGGTAGAGATGTGGGGATTACTCGATTCCAAAGAGTCGAATCTTGTCGATATTTTTGAACAATATGATTGCCAGCTTTGTCAGCATATCAAAGATGTTCTTCCCTTCTACATAACTGCTCCCAAAAGCTGTTCTTGCAATCACTTCTGAGCTCATGAACATGAATTCTCTAGACACCTCTATTTCTTTCCCTTGGTATTGCTTCCAGTTTTCGAGCATCGTTTCAACGCTTGCTATCATGGCTGGAAACATCTCCTGAACAAGAAAACTGTCTTGTTTTGTCTGAACTATCTGTTTATAATGCTTAGAAGAATGTCTTGCGATCAAGTTACAATACCTTCAAGCTTTCTGCATAGAATGCATGGTTAGCTAGTTTTCGTAGTTTCAGCCACCTAGTCCCCTCTGCCATGAGAAGGCCATCACCTAACAGCTTCTTTACAATACCTTTGCTTTTGATTTTTGGGAACACACCTTCTTTATCACTTAGTATTTCTTTAGCTAATTCTGGTTCAGTTATCACCAAATGAGGTTGAGGACCAGCCCATGTAAGAAAATTCTTCCCTGTTATAACAATACCAATAATATTCAGTTTCATTTGATCAAACTTTGCAATCAAGATTGAGGAAATTGAGAAGGATTTACCATAAAGATTCATCCATGAATAGAAATGAGGCTGGATTCTAGGGAATATGTCATGTGACAACTCCATTTGGCCTTTGGTTGCTTGGTGTTTCAAGATTTGGCTCTCTTTAGTACTTCCATAAACGAATCTATAGGAAGGTCCGGTTATTCCCTGCGAGCGCAGAATATGTTGCACACGAAACGGGACCCATATTACTTTGTAGATGAACCTTGTCAGAACAAGTAGTGCAGTGAGAGATAGAAGGTATGAGATAACCATGGTGATCACTAATCAATGGCGTTGTGTTGTGATAATTGATCAGAAAACATCGCTTTTAAAGCCGTTTTTGGAGGAATGAGACGACGTAGATTCCTGGGAGAAACAAGAAGGTATGAAAGTGACTCTGAGATGTTCTCTAGGAAAATCAACCATGATTTTGTCCATGTATGATGACTAAGCCATGGAGAATCATATGATTTTATGATAAAGAAAATATAGATTTTTGTTTCATTTGTTCTTTCTCTTGTCTTTTATGTTTAGCATTACAAATGAACATAACAAGTAACAACAAACAAATCTAACCTTAAATTCACCTTAACTTCATTGATAAAGTCCACAGCCTGCAACTTGTACAGGCCTCTATATTTCAAACAAATTTATTTTCATTATCATAATCTTACAACATGATGTGGTCGAACTGACCATATTCGAACTGCTCTGAAAAACCAACCGACTTGAAGGCTAATCGATGCGAACAGAACAGAGAAGTAGGTAGAACGTGTGGGCGAACAAGAAAGTTCGCGCTCTGTAAAGAGATATGAGCGAACTAATTAGACTTGCAAGCTGAAATGTCGAACTAAATCCGGAGCGAACTAATTCAAATTTGAAGCAACCGTCACGATCGCGAGTATCTCGCCCACTTCCCACTTTTTTAGGAGAAAATCTAACTGCCACGTTTTTCAGGGAGTATTTATAACCCTTATCTTTCTATTTATACACACACGAAATTATACACTGAAATTATTAAGAAAAGAGCATTAGCAAGTTTTTCCTAGATTACTGACTTGAGCGTTGGAGTCTCTTCACCGGGAAAAACCCCGGGTGTTTTTTGTTTTTGCAGGTGTTTTTAATCGGAGAATTCCAATCGGCATCGGAGAAAAAGAAGATTGAAATTAGGACGAATCAATTGGCGCCGTCTGTGGGAAGCAATTTCTTTTGTAACCTTTGAGTTATCAAGACGTTGAGAAATCGTGAAAATGGTGAATACCAGAGGATCTCGAAGGAGGTTGGAAGAAGGAGCACAATCCGTGCGACAAGATGGGGACCAGAGTTCTGCACCGGTGAATCCTCCCGGCACTGTCACTTTGACGCCGGAGGAACTTTCGACTTTGATAGAGGCAGCTGTCCAGAAAGCCCTAGGCAAACAAAGGGCCGAGTCACAACAAGACAACACTGATATTCATGCCCGAAAGGAGCAAGAAGGTGACAAATCTCGAACGGATGAACAGGAGAGTCAGTCCGATCACCCTCGCGGCCAGAAACGAGGACACGTAGAATTATCCTAGAAAGTGGACGATCTAAGGAAGGAGTTGCGAGAGGTCCAAAAGACTGTTCGACGGATTCCCCGAAGTTCCAGGGGAAATCCTTTTTCTGAAGAGGTTATGGAGGATGAACTGCCAGCCTCCTTTCGGCCGGTGAATTTTGATTATGATGGTACCACTGATCCATGGGATCATCTATGTAGATTTGAGAATACCGCTCTGCTACATCGGTATTCGGATGGCATCAAGTGTAGAGTGTTCGCAACTACCCTTACCAAGGCTGCTCAGACATGGTTCAGCCAGCTGAATGATGGGATGATTCACAACTTCGAACAACTGTCAGAGTTGTTTCTGCACCAGTTCGCCAGTTCGAGGAGGCAGAGGCGATCTACTCAAACATTGTTCGGCGTGAAACAGAAAGGGGATGAGACCTTGCGGAACTATGTCAAAAGATTTACAGCTGCTACTTTAGAAGCTCCTAAAGTTTCGGATGATTTGGTCGTTAGCGCTTTCATCCAAGGTTTGAAAGAGGGTGACCTCCATACTTCGCTAGTTAAGAAGACACCCATCAATTTTGACGACCTATTACAGAGGTCTACCAAATACATTAACCTGGAGGAAGCAGTTCGAATGAAGAAAGGTGAAAGTTCAAGTCGAATGAGTAGACTGCAACAGGAGCATGAAGGAGCGAGAAAGAGAGATGGAGGGGAACAGCGAGCAAGATTCGCTCCACCCCCTTGAGAGATAATCGAACAGGACGGAGGTACGAACACTACACGCCCATGACTATGCCGCCCGGACAGGTGTTGATGGAAATATGGAACCTGCCTCAACTGAAATGGCCGTCGACTTAGAGCCCTAATCCGAAGAAGCCACCTACCTTCGGTAACGGTAAATTGTGTCGATTTCATAATGAATATGGGTATGGAACTGATGAGTGTTTGCATTTACGAGATGAGCTGAAAAGATTAATCAGGGAAAACAAATTAGCTCGTTTTGTCCGTCGAGCTCGATCGAACCGTGAACAGAGGAACGATCAAGAAGAGCCGAGACGGGAAAGAAGGCAAGAGGAGCAAGAACTACCTCCTCCTCCACCTCCCCCGGCGTGAGCTAGACCTGAATGGGAGGAGAGACCCACTATTCACATGATCATGGGTGGGCAAACAGATAGAGATTCCAATAAAGCTCGAAAGGTGAGGCTTAATTCTGTCAAGCAAGAACAGAATACGGTTCATTCGATTTTCGAGGAGGTGGCGATCGAGTTCGGAGTTCGTGATTGTGTTGCTATTCAAAGTCCACAGTTCGATGCCATGGTGATCATCTCTGAAATAGGAGACTTTAATGTCGAGCGGGTGTTCGTGGATACGGGAAGTTCAGTGGACATTATGTTCATGGATTGCTTCAAGAAGATGAGATCAACAGTCGAGGTAAAGTCTGTAGAAACTTCACTTTACGGTTTTACAGGAGAATCTGTGACAGTGTACGACAAAGTCCAACTTCCTATGGTGCTAGGGGACGGGGAATGGAGGCAAAACAAGACAATGACTTTTCTCATAGTGGATGCACCCTCTCAATACAATGTGATCCTAGGTCAGTCCTTCTCTAAGTTCATATGCTGCAGTCATTTCGCCTGTACATTTAATGATGAAGTTCCCTGTTGAGAATGAGGAAGGGCGAGTAGTGGGAGTAGGAGTTGTTCATGGCGACCAGCAAACTGCCCGACGTTTATGTAGCTGCAGTTCGACAATCTGAGTCTCGCAAACGCCATAGCGAACAGAGGGATGATGTTGATCGAGGAAGAGAAGAGTCTGAAGAAGGGTGATGAAACAAAGACTGCAGAATTTGAAGAAGGCGAACTGATGAGTGTGGAGTTAATCCCCGAGCTGCCAGGGCATTCAGTTCGGCTTGGGAGTCATTTGTCGGAACAGGTTAAGGGAGGAATCGTGGCCGCTCTCCAAGATAATATGGATCTGTTCGCATGGAAACCTGAAGACATGAAGGGCATAAATCCGGAAGTAGCAGTTCATAAGTTGAATATCAAGCCTGATGTTCGACCAATTAAACAGAAACTTAAACATTTTGGGGATCAACAGAATGAGATCATTAAGAAAGAGGTGGAGAAGCTGCTAGAGATTGGGCATATCGAAGAGATCCAGTATCCTCGATGGCTGGCTAATGTTGTGTTAGTCCCGAAGCCAGGGAACAAGTGACGGATGTGTATCGATTTCCGGAATTTGAACAAAGCTTGCCCCAAGGATCACTATCCCCTCCCGTGGATCGATAAGCTAGTGGATTCCACCGCAGGAGCTGAGTATGATGGATGCATCACAAGGATATCACCAAATCATGTTGCATCCAGAAGATAAACCTAATGTAGCCTTTATTACTTCTTCAGGTACATATTGCTATACGGTTATGCCATTTGGACTAAAAAATGCAGGAGCTACTTATCAGCGGATGGTGGACGAGGTGTTTAAACACCAATTGGGCCGCAATATGGAAGCATATGTCGATGATATGCTAGTGAAAAACATACAGGCGAACACACATGCGGAGGACTTGAGGGAAACGATGGCAACAATCCGAAAGCATGGGATGCGATTAAATCCAGCCAAGTGTTCGTTCGGGGTAAAAGCAGGGAAGTTTTTGGGATATATGGTGACGAACAGAGGAATCGAAGTCAACCCCGGTAAAGTCCAAGCTATACAAGGAATGACGCCTCCTCGAACCATCAAAGAGGTACAGACACTAACTGGCCGCATCGTTGCTTTAAACAGATTTATATCCAGGTTGGCGGACAGGGGTTTACCCTTCTTCAAAATTCTGAGAAAGAATGGTCGGTTTAGTTTGGATGCGGATTGTCAAAAGGCATTCGAAGATCTGAAGGTGTTTCTCCTCTCACTCCCTTTATTGAAACAGCCTGTTAAAGGAAGCGTGATGATTGTGTACTTAGCAGTCGGAGAGGAATCAGTCAGTTCAGTTCTCATCCGTGAAGAAGGCAGAGATCAGTTCCCTGTATACTTCGTTAGTAAAGTTCTTCATAGGGCAGAAATCCGCTACACCGAGGTAGAAAAGGTCGCTTACGCCTTAGTCACTACGGCAAGAAGGTTGAGACCATATTTTTTGGGCTATGAGATCACGGTACGAACTAACCATCCGCTGAGTGTAGTGTTGGGAAAACAGGACGCATCAGGAAGGCTAGTAAAATGGGCAGTCGAACTGGGACAGTTCGATTTGAAGTATGAACTGCGAACAGCTATAAAAGGTCAAGCATTGACAGATTTTATTCAGGAAACAACCAGAATACAAGACAAGAGAGAATGGGAAGTATTTGTAGATGGATTGTCGTCCCGCCAGGGTGCAGGAGCGGGGGTATTATTGATCAGCCCCGAGAAAGATGAGTTAGAATTTGCCATAAAATTTCAATTTAAGGCGTCTAACAATGAGGCAGAATATGAAGTTTTTTTACAGGGGGCTGAAAATAGCCGAACAGGCGGGAGCCCGAGATCTGATAATTAAATCAGATTCACAACTGGTGACACAACAACTCCAAAACCAATGTGAAGTTAAGGAAGATCACATGATTTCTTACGTACAGAAAATAAGAGAAATGGAGAAACGATTTGAAAAACTTCAGATCGAACATATACCTCGGAACGAGAATCAGAAAGCAAATTATCTGGCAAAGATCGGAAGTTCGTTACAGGATTGTTCGAAGAGAAGTATTACTGTTATGGGAGTAGGAAAGGAAAACGAGGTGATGAATGTCGACCTGGCCGAGCAGGATTGGAGAACTCCTTTTTTGAACTTTTTAGGAGGAGTAAGGGAAGGACATGCAAAAGACCTCGAGAAATTGGAAAAAAGCTCGATTCTACTACATTCTTGAGGGAGTGTTGTATCGAAAAACTTTTCTACCTACAGATGCAAGGTGCTTGTCCCAAGAAGACGGAATCAAGGTTTTAAAAGAAGCACATGAAGGAGGATGTGCCGAACATGCGGGAGCTCGAGCACTCACGCGAAAGGTCACACGAACCGGCTTCTATTGGCCTACAATGAAGAATGACGCCGAAGATATAGTTCGGAAATGCAACTCCTGTCAGAAACATGGGTATAGAAGTTCACTGATTAAGTAAACTGAAGAAGTTCCCTCGGAACTCACTGATTAAGCAAACTGAAGGAGTTCCTTCGGAACTCATTGATTGAGCAAGTTGAAGAAGTTCCTTCGGAACTTAACGATTGAGCAAATTGCGAGAGTTCCCTTGGAACTCGTTGATTAAGCAAGTTGAAGAAGTTCCTTCAGAACTTAACGATTGAACGAATTACAGGAGTTCCCTCAGAACTCGCTGATTAAAGCAAATTGAAGAAGTTCCATCGAACTCAATGATTAAGCGAAGTGAAGAAGCCTCTTCGGAGTTCAATGATTAAGCAAATTGAAGACATTTTCTTGAAATTTTGTGGCTAAATGATTAGAGGAAGTTCATTCGAAGCTCTGCTATTAAATGAATTAAAAAAGACTAAAGGATGCGAACTGTTTCATTCCGATTAATTCATCAAAAATACAAGTGAAAATTAAAAAAATAAAAAGATACAAGTGTTACAACAGAAATGATTAAGAGCAATCAGGAGAAGGCGTAGATTCTGGAGTTAGCTGGATCGGAGCTGGGAGCAGAGGATCGAACATGTCCTCTGGCAAGTCCACAGTTGGGCCAGAAGAAGGCTCAACAGGCGCTGGATGGGACGAACTGGGACCAGGATCGCCGGACTGGTTGTTCGGAAGAACTTCCTTGACCGCTTCTTTTAAGCAGCCCGACCACCAATGTGCGTCAACATCCTCATCCGGATTCCTATGCCAGCCAGGAGGGATGGAATATGTTTGCAGCAACTTTTGGCTCAGTGCGTTCACATCGAGCTGGAACGCTTCCCCAACTTCCTCTTGGCAAAGCCGAACTCCCTCTTTGAAGTACGCCAGTGCCATAGGAGCTGCCTTCGAAAGGAAAAGGACAGAATCCCAAAGACGAGATATGAGCCTTTCTCGAAAGTATCCGATATTAACTCCATCTCCGGACTTCGAGCGAAGCGGTAAAAGCCCTTGTTATACATGGCTTTTCCGAACTCCATCCGGGTGCCCTTTTCCTGTTCGAGTTCCGCCCTCAGCTCTCTGTTTTCCTCCTCCAGCCTTCGAATTTCAACCTGCGCATCCGAAAGAGCGGACTGCTTTTCCATAGAAATTTCTCCTTGGCCAGCAAAAGCTCTTCCCTTCTGGCCACCTCCGAGCGAGCAAGCGCCAGCTCCATTTCCCGCTCTTCCAACTTAGCGGATAAGTTTTCGGCTTTACCGGCATTGATGGTCAGATCGCTCTCCAACGTTTTCTTCTCCTCCAGCGCATCTCTCAGGCGGTCTCGGCGACGAAGGGCCCTCTTGCCCAGGAATTCGAAGTATTTAGCGAAGTTCGTCACCCGAGACAAGTTCACCTTGAACTCCTTCACCTCGCTATCTTCCTCCTCTTCCGCAGCCTTCCCACTCGGAACGACTGCCCTCTCCTGAGCCTCGGGTTCCGCCCCAGTTCGCTCGGAACCAGCTTGCGCTCCACCCTCAGTTCGCTGTTTTTTGGCCGATTTTTACGAACTGGAGGGCCCTTTTTTCTTCCTGCGAAGAGAGGTTGTAGCTTCGGCCACTTCCTCAGTCATCTCTTCGGCAGGATTGGCAGCATCCGAAGCATGGGCAGTCGGTGGCGAAGAGGAAGCACGAACGATAGCAACAGTCGAGGGAGATACAGCAGAAGTACTGCCTCCCTCGGCCGAGCTCGGGTTTGTTTTGGATGCCAGTTCGCTTAGGCGCCTCTCCTCCTTCTCGCGGAAGACCGCAACTTGCCTACCACTCACTGCTTCGTCGGCCGGAGCAAAGACAGTCTTTTGGGCCTCGGGGATCGCCGCATCGAAGATGAAAAACTTATTCATCGCCTTATCTGCAATACGGTAAAACAAGTGGTCAAATATGGTATAGTACGATAAGTTTGAAAAGAGATAATGAAAGAAGTGATAAGAAAATTTTAAGCAACCTAGATTAAACTTGCGGGGAACTCGACTGTTCGGGTAAAAACCCCAGAAAGACAACAATTGTTCGCATGAACTCATGCGAACTATGTCGAATGATCCCCTCCGAAAGAGCCTGTCCAAAGACGCAAGTTCAAAATCCCTGGGCGGAGCAGGCTCAACTCGGTTCGAACTCTCGGCCCAGGGAATAGTTCGGAGAGGGCGATTCGCCGGAGCACGAACGAAACAATAGTATTTTTCCTAGGAGCTGATTTTATCATCTCCTGAGGATAAAAATTGAGCTCATTTTCCTCCGCTAGGAGGGCTCAAATAGAAGCGAAAGGGGTTAGTGTGTTTTAGCACGAAGCAAGAACGAAATCGGTCAGAGGTCGGCTCGACTCCCATCCATTTGCACACCATGTAAAAGGCTACAATGTAGCTTATAGAATTTGGGTACAATTGGTTCGGACACACCCCAAAAGCCGAACCGACCTCCAGAAAAAAGGGGTGAATATGAGGAACTAAACCTAGGGTGACATGTTTCAAGAACCATGTCTGGCAGCCGACTGGAGCCCGATGAGGACGATCATCGGGGCTAAGAATAATAACAAAATAGCCCGCCGCTGCCATGAGTGAACTCAAAAGAACGATATGAGTTTGGGTGGTTTTGGTGGCAGAAAAAACATTATCTGCAGTTTTCTTGCGAGATCGCTTTGGGGGGGGGAAGAAAGGGTTTGACGGCCAGAGGTAGAAGGCTTCGGAACTGGCGAATCAGAGATAGGTCGTAAGGGGAATTCCTCAAAACCCTCCTCAGATTCGCTCTCGTCCCTTAGGTTGATTAAAGAAGGAGAAACCATTTGACAAACACAAGCAAGGAGAAAGAAAGAAGGAAAGGGTACCTGGATCTGTTTGAAAGACTTTGGAAATCACAGGAGAAGAGTTTTTGCTTATGAGTGAATGATAGTTTTCTCGCAGAAGGGTTTTATGGAGGAGAAGATAGGGTATATATAGAGGAAAGGGAAGCGAAAAGTCGCGTGATCTTGGCCGTTGGACGCAGTTCGATCTAACGGTGAAAATGAAAGGTCGCGTGATCTCGGCCGTTGGATGCAGTTCGATCTAACGGCGGAGACGAAAAGGCGCCTCGGGATGGAGGAAACTGACAAGTCGGATCTCAACCGTTGGATACAGTTCGATCTAATGGCGAAGATGAAAAGGCACCTCGGGATGGAGGAAGGCGTTGCAGACGAATGATTGATGGGACGCGATGCTTCTTGAAGAAGTGTCATAATTAGCAACAATGCGAACTACGTCAGTGCGTGAACACACACACTCCGAAAGGGGGGGAGTACTGATGTGGTCAAACTGACCATATTCGAACTGCTCTGAAAAACCAACCGACTTGAAGGCTAATCGATGCAAACAGAACAGAGAAGTAGGTAGAACGTGTGGGCGAACAAGAAAGTTCGCGCTCTGTAAAGAGATATGAGCGAACTAATTAGACTTGCAAGCTGAAATGTCGAACTAAATCCGGAGCGAACTAATTCAAATTTGAAGCAACCGCCACGATCGCGAGTATCTCGCCCACTTCCCACTTTTTTAGGAGAAAATCTAACTGCCACGTTTTTCAGGGAGTATTTATAACCCTTATCTTTCTATTTATACACACACGAAATTATACACTGAAATTATTAAAAAAAGAGCATTAGCAAGTTTTTCCTAGATTACTGACTTGAGCGTCGGAGTCTCTTCACCGAGAAAAACCCCCGGTGTTCTTTGTTTTTGCAGGTGTTTTTAATCGGAGAATTCCAATCGGCATCGGAGAAAAAGAAGATTGAAATTAGGACGAATCACAACAGTTATACCTTAACTTCACATTGATCAATAGTAACAAACTCTCCAAATGGTACAAAAAAACAGAACTTAGCCCTTTGATCAGGGTACATTATATGATCATTTCAAAGTGGGTTCAGAATGATCTGAACTCCATGCTGAGGATTAAGCGTAAGAAACTGAAACGGGGCGTGAACATAATTTGGCGATAGCCTTAAGCTGTAACGTTGCAAGATCATCGAGAGTGTTATCTTAGCTTCATTAGCCGCAAAGTTCAACCCAACACAAGCGCGTGGGCCACCACCAAACGGGAGAAAGGCCATGGGATTCCCATTTGCTGCATTAGCCACCCCATCACCAAATCTCTCCGGCTTGAAGAGATGAGCATCTTCTCCCCATAATTCAGTGTCCTTATGCAGAGCTTGAGGTGGAACGAATACTTGTACATTTCTCGGAATTTCATACTTCCCCAATTTGGTTTTCCTCTCCACTTCTCTTGTAAGAGAAATAACTGGGCTGTAAAGCCTTAGCGTCTCGTTTACTATCATCGTTAGCTGCAATGACAACGAGTTAACAGAATGATAAAAAGCCAAAAGGGCTTGCTATTCTTGATGTTTTATGTGATTTTGTTAACTCACTATTTTCAGTCTTGTAATGCCTTCTGGTGTGGGCTTTTCTTGACCGAAGAGCTGAAGCACTTCGTGCCTCGCCTTTTCTTGCCATTCCGTGTGGATTGACAAGAGAACTGCAGTCCATGATAGCAAGCTGCTAGTTGTCTCATGTCCAGCAATATAGAACACCTTGCATTCATCAACTATATCACCTACTGAGATTCTGATCTTTGGATTGAGTTCATGGCTGAACTTAATGAGAGATCCAAGAAAATCACTTCCAAAGTCCTCTGTTTCCCCTGTTTTGACCCTGTTTTCTCTGTTTCTAACCAACGAAACGATTGAATCGCGTAGCGATTGCTCCACTTCGTCGGCTTCAATTTCATCCTTCGACCTCCAAATCTTCCTGCAAGCAATACCACTCAGGACAAACACCAAAAAGAAAGCAACTAGTACTAGAAACATGTTAGAAAGGAGCATACTTGAGGCCAAAGAATCTGATCCGAAATGCGTTTCGAGTGGCTAAAACACCCAACTTTGTCAGCATTTCAAATATGTGTTTCCCTTCAACATAACTGCTCCCAAAAGCTGTTCTTGAGATCACTTCAGAGGTCAAAATCTTGAACTCCTTACTCACTTCAATTTCTTTGCCTTCTTCACATTTCCATTTCTCCAACATAGTCTCCACACTTGCCACCATATCACAAAACATGTCCTGAAAATCTTGCAAGATTATTACAACACAACTAAAGACACATCACATTCACAAAGAAAGAGAGAAACTATATACTCAACCTTCAAGCTCTCTCCATGGAAAGCAAAGTTGGCTAATTTCCTAAGCTTTGACCATTTCTCACCCTCTGCTACCAAAAGCCCATCTCCTATCATTTTCTTCACATAAAAAACAGGTTTTGTTTTTTGGTAAACTCCTTCCTTGTTTATCAGTATTTCCTTAACCAAATCAGGCTCAGTAACAACCACCATAGGCTTATCACCAATCCAAAAAAGGAAATTCTTCCCTGTTATCATGAAGAATTATTTCATCAGGTGTAGCATGAACGAAAGAAGACCGGACAAAATAAGAGATGGGGTTACCATATAGCTTCATCCATGTATGGATATGTGGAAGAACTCTTGGAAAGACATCATGCTGCCATAACTCATAGGGTTTACTCACTGCTTCTTTCTTCATATTGATGATCTCTTTAGTGTTCCCATGCAAGAAACTGTAAGAGGGCCCTTTAATCCCTTGTGAGAACAGTGCCTTTTCTGTCTGAATTGGCTTCCACCATAGCTTGTAGATCAATCTTGACAAGATTATTACAGGGATGATGCAGAGACAGAAGAGGATGATCATGGTTGTCATGAACAAAGAAGAAGTGAATTCAGTTCATGTGTGTTAATATTGAGTGGAGAAAAGTGGGAATTTTGGTTTTAGGATAAGTGTTAATGAAAATGGTCAATGGATAATAGTTTTGTTGTGATTTAAGGAAGAGATTTTTGTCTGATTTTGGGTTAGATGCCATTATTCTTCTTTGCCGGCTATAATTTTTAATTTACAAATTTCTTGGTCATATGATTATAATACGCGTTTTATGATTATAATCCTTTCTATCTTTATCCCACAAATATAATATTTTTATGTATTTGCTTCTGCTTTTTTTAATCCATTTTTTAAATTAATATGTTGTATTAGGGTGTGTTTGGTAGGGATGTTAAGGGTGGATATAAATTATTATATAGGCTAAACTGTTGTTTGGTAGAGAGGTTTACGGCCCAGGATTGCGGAAGGCCCGGGGCTAGAAGGGCTGGACTACGGTGTGCTATGGGCTTGATAATAAACCCACCAACATTGGTGGGTTTAACCTTGTCCCAATAGTGCCACAACCCGAAATTACCTTCCTACCCCTACTGTACACTTTGTTTGATGTAAAAGCCCTTATATTTGCATAAAACTAGATTTTTGCCATGTTATATATGTGCAAACCCTAGGGCAATTCACACCTAAGCCACCATCAAACAGATCTTAGCCACCATATCTTCTCCGACGAAGCTCGCGGCTGCCCTCCGGTGAATGCGGCGCTGCCTCCAAGCCGAAACCCAGTTCACATCAAGGAAGCCTAGTCGACAAATCAGTAGGTATCCATTCTCCACCATTTTTTTGTGATTTCTGAAAGTCTTCCAAATTAATACACCTTCTTGTGTTCTTCATTTTTTCTTCGAAATGCATGAAACATTCTTGTGTTTTTTAAACTGAGATTCGAAGTAAACTGGTGTTGAGTCGATTGAGTGTTATTTGCCCTGAAAAGTTGTACATTTTTGTTAAACTGAGAATCGATTCGAATAATTATAGTGGATTTTTGTTTCAAACACTTGTTCAAATCGATGCTTGGTTCTTACATTTCATATCTAGGGTTTTGTTTATTTCCTCTTTTCCCCAATTTATTTGTATGAATGCTAAAGCTCGAATATTTTGCATCATTTCTTTCAGTTTCTACACGATTCCTTTTGGTTTCTTATTTTCAGCTAATGGGTTTTTGATTTGGCAGAGATTTTCCATACATTATTGCTGCATTTCAGTTTCTTCATCCCACAGTGTGTAAAAGGTATATTCCGACCCTGCTGCATTAGAGATGAAATTGGTAAAATGAGATCCCCTTTTGTTGATTTTCCTTTACAATATGCAATTTTCTTTAATAAAATTTTTTAGGGATTATTTTAGTAAATTCACATGTTATTCCCATATTAACTCATATACCAAACAAAAAATAAAAAAAACAAACAAACTTTAACAAACCTCAAATCATCTATACCAAACATCAATTTTTTTTATTAAACCTACATACCAAACAACAAATTTATAATTATGAACAGTACAATCCCTCATTTTTTATTAGTCCCTGTCAATCCCGACCCTACTACCGAACAGGCCCTTAGTTTAATATTTAAAAGAATTTGATACCATTATATAATATCACATTATTTTAATATTAAAAATTATGTTTTAAATATTTGTATTAATAGATAAAATATTAACTACTTTAACTTGATTCATTTGACATATTAGGAATACGAACAATAATATCTTGATAGATAAGTTAAATTTTAATTTCAAATCAGGAGTAGTGGAAAGTCACATTAATGTCTCTATCAAGAACATAATTTATTTCAAATAATTTAACATTTCATTCGAAAATACATATTGTTGTTTTCTAATTAAAGAACACATTATGTTATGATGCATAAAAAAAAACATATTTTCAAACAAATATAAACTAATCCAAATATTATTTATTTTTCAATAAATTTCGAAAAAGAATTTATAATATAAAAATATCGACTTTACAAATATGCAAGCAAATTGGATGTTAGTAGATAAATTATAAATAAGCAAAAGAGAAAAGGAGGGTGCTAGAGCCCAATTTTCTACTCTCATTTTCACTTGAAAATTTTCACCAGATGATTACATCATTATTTGCATTACTCAACTCTAAAGCAAAATAATTTACACAAAATTTATGAGAAACTTAAGACAGATAATTTTCGTGAGACAAATTCTTCTCATTTATGAATCAATTATCACATGATCTGTGAAATCTATTTTACCTATAAATCAATAAGAGTTAATCACTCAAAATACCCAAATTTATATAATTTTAAACTATTATACCCATCAATATAGTTGATTATCCCAATCTACCTATAAATATAAAATATTGTCCCAAAATACCCAAAATTTTGGTCAAATAATAAAAAATCCTTATGACCCACTTTTGCAATTAATGTTTATCTTTAAGAAGTGTTATATCCAAACCCAATTTTGCTACTTCCAAACTATACATATTTTCCAAGAATTTCCATAAATCCAACCTATATGATTTTCATACTATCCGAAAAACGGTATATAGGCTGGAAACTTTGCTAGTCGTATGATGGAACTATTTACAGATACAAGATAGTCTTGATCTTGATCTGTTTATAAATTCCAGACAGACTTGATAGGTGTAACGCCACGTATCGCCTCGGAAAAGATCCGTGAAAATGGTATCAGAGCCTGGTTTTATTAAGAACTAAAATTATATTTATTATATTTTATCTGTAATTCACATTTGGTGAGGAGAATTACCCGAGAAAAGAATGGATCTGGACATATGTCCAAGATGTAAATCTTACAGGAAATATCATCAAATTTTGACGATGAATGCTCGAGAGCATTTACACAAGGTGACATATTGGAACAGCCAATATGCCCAAAGACAAATGGCAGGAGCCGACGCAGAAGCGCTGAGGCAGTGCAACAAACAAGCAGAGTATTATACGGGACTCCTTAGGGTTAACTGGATGATACAGGATGATCTTACTGACCACCAGACGGATGACCATCGGTTCCATAATTTCTGATGGAAGACCTGAAGTGGAAGGAGATACTTTCAGATATCTCTAAGATTTCTACATATCTTAGAGAAATCCAGAAGATGGTGCAGAGTTATGGCAACCGCCATAATTACCTACTGACACAAGTTCATCAGATTCAGATCCAAATGGAGACGATGATAAAACATCAAAAGGAGACACTTGAAATCATTCATGATATTCAGAAAAGAGTCAAGAATCTGGAGAATCGACCGAGTTCATCTGGAGAAATGAGACGTATAAATTTCGGAACAGTTCCCTACTTACACCTAGATGGGAAACCAACTGAAGTTGTACGACCAATGACCGATGATGAAAAGCTCATTGCTATCATCAGAGGAAAATCCGTTACAAACAAGTAATGGATTTCGAGAGGATAAATCTGCAAGATCTACATGACCTAACCGAATCCTTTGCAGGATTAGGAATTGTTGATCTAAAGATGAACGCAGGAGATGAATCTGCCTTGGTCACTCGTGATCAACAGCAGAGACCACCAGTCAATCCCAACGTAGCAGAAAGTTCCGAATCACATCATGTGGACGAACAGATGCCACACGCAGGGGATTTCATCAGAGGAAGAGATCCTATCGCTGTTATAGGAACTCGACCACGTTCAGAATCGTGAAATCCTTATCGATGATTGGGCATCAGCTATGAGGATTGCAGCAGGAACCCTCGATCTTATGAAAGAAGGATTCATCTTACTACTCGAGATGAGTCTGGAAGGATCTGTGAAGATCGCATGGGATATGACAGCACCAGAGATGAAAAACAACGTTACAACTGGTGAGTCATTAAAAGGAATTGCCGATAATATGGTCAAATTATTCAAATTCCATTTTATCGGCATAGGCTACTTTGAGAGGATTGAAGAAGAAAAAAGAAAAAGATATAAACAAGCCCACTATAGCCTCGAGTTACATGATATTTGTCATATTGACGACTACATCAAGTTATTCACCGAGTACCGATGGAAGTCCAAAGTGGATGACAGAGAAGTTTCGCAATTATTCTTTGCGAAGATACCAAGTCCCTGGAGAGAAATGCTGATCAGGGAATATAAGAGTGCAGATGACCTAGATACGGTGGCTAGAAGGATGTCTTTCCTAAAAGCCAAGTTATCAGAATGGTGTCATCAAACGACACTCTACAAGAACTATAAGAGACTAAGAGGAATCAATAAAATGGTTCCCTTATGTTGTGAAGAAAATGACATTCCAACAGTCGTTAGAGGTCAACCACGGAGGCATAAGAGGCAGAAACAACGAAGCCATCCATACCACCGTGGAAGCAACACCAAGAGAGGCAATCGTTGGTCTTCTTGGAGACCAAGAAGAGTTTGGTCGAAACAAAAGGCCCGAAGCTATAAATCCTGGCAAAGACCAACGCTAAACAAGAGAAGAGTTTTTACAAACTCTGATCAAGGAAGTTCCAGCAGAACCCCAGGAAGGAGAACTTTCAGACGAGCTCATACCAGAGCTAATGAAAGTTTTAAAGATTGTAATGCTGGACATGCGGAGCAAGAGGGCATATCTCAACAGACTGCCCAGAAAACCAGAAACGAGGTATTAGACAATTCGAGGTAACACCCGAACTCGAAGAAGCTGTCTACTATCAAGATCTCATACATGTGTATCAATTTGACGATCTACGCTCAGATGAAAACATCTATGAAGAAGAGATCTATTTTGAGGATGGAAGTGAATCCAGCTCAGAATCAGAGTGAAGAAGAAATTCTTCAATCAACGGTGAGAGAGGATATGTCAGGATACCTCTCCCACACTACAGTGTCTCATAAGACTCTAATGAGAATTATGAAAGTAGATCCAAAGCTCCAGATGTACGATGGTTTCACCATTGGAGCTATGGAAAAGACATTGGATAAGATTGGTTTTCGTAGCAGAAAACACCAGATTATCCACAGAGTAACTACCGGAGAATTTGCCATCCCGATGGAATTCACTGATAACTGCGAGATGCAATTGATCCCATACCAAGAGATACAGGAGATTAAAAGTAGAGTCAAAAGAGAAGTTGCAAATATACTCTCATGGATTCATATCGGAGCCATAAGAGTTGTTATTAAAGCAACCTTCAAAGAAGGAGTTGATTCGCCGCTTAACCTTGCAATATGTGACAAGCAAATCTCAAATCTCAAGGATTCATACCTTGGGGCTGTTACAGGAAATTTGTGTGCAGGAAAATTGGCATTCGATGTCTATCCAATGATTGCATACAATCTAGGAGATCGAGATTTCAATAGAGTCTTAACCCTTTATCAAGATTTCAAACGAAATGATTTGAAAGAAGGGAACCCTACTCGATCACATACAAGATTTCCTATGCTCTTTCGAATACACATCACTCAGATGTATTCTTGAGAAAGGAATTCATCAAAGTTCCCAGGATCTTTGAGGACTTCGCCAGAGTGGTTCTACCAGAACTCATACAATCTCCAACCATAAAGGAGATCGACATGAGGATCCAAGATCAACCCGTCTTCAACAAGAGCCAGAGTCTCAGAATTGAGCCTAGGCGGATGTCTTTCCAATAAGATAGGCTAATGAGCAGTAGCCGTTGGGAAAAAAAGAGAGACCGAGTATAATTCAGCAAATCCCAGAGGTTTTCAAAACACAAGGAGAGCTGAAATGCCCGGAAGGATGGAGAGGAGTTGAAATAATATTTGACATTACTCAAGGAGAAAATACACTCCCATGTAATGCCCTATATTACCTCTAACAACCAATAGTCGGAAGATTTCAAGGAACCCTAAAAATGGGTGAAATGGAATTGACCATCAGAGGAGTTGCAGGAAGAATCTCAGATCAGTTGATACTTGGGATTGAGTTTCTCGAGGAACACAAACCTTGGGAAAGATTACAAGATGGAATGGAGTTCACAGTGGCCAATAAAAGATACAGAATCAGATGACCACTAGTCCATTCTCCATATACATTTCTATCGGAATGATATATGAGGAATACAAGGCTGAGTATTTCGCCGCCTATATCGATTCAGGCGCCGAGATATGTACTGCAAAACAGGAGGTTTTTCCTAAAGAAATTGGAAAAGATCTACCAGCTATCGCAGGAAGGGATTTCTCTAAAAGGATTCTTATCCTTAACCGAGGAATCAAGCAAGCGGAAATAATGATCGGAGGAGCAGGCGGTATCCCATGGTACAAAGTCAAGACACCACAAATCTATTTCCATGATACAGACGCAGATGTATTGCTAGGTAACAATTTCCTACAAACATTCAAGCGCTTTACACAGGAAAATGAGGCAAGAAGGCTTATTTTCACAACACTATGTGATCATAAGATTATTGTCCAAAGATTACGAGAGGCATTCTACAGAAAAATGCCTATCACTTTTCGCAGCAAGAGTGGTGATAATGAAGCCAAACTTCGAAATCCAAAAATGGCAGATAGAATGAGATTTGACGATGCACTATTATCCTACCGACAGTTTGGACATACCAAACCAGGGATCAAAGCGTGGGATAATCATTTGTATTCATTTAGGGTACAAGGAGAGGAAGAAGTTCCTCCAATAGTTATTGCGAAAGTAATATGCCTATTGGAAGATTCATCGACATCAAGTGAGATTTCCATTGATGAACAGATTTCACTCGAAGATGTCAAAAAGAAGATCCAAAGGAATTACAATAAAAATCCTTTGGCATGGTGGAACAAGAACGAGCTCAAAGCATCCCTGAAGGTTAAATCCGGAAAGGAACAAGAGTTCGTAAGATTCAAGTCAATCTTTATGAACCAAGTGGATCTTGAGGATATGCAGAAGATAGTTAAGGAACATCTGGACCTTAAGTTGATATCACCAGGAGTTTCTCCATATAGCAGTCCGGGATTCCTTGTAAGTAATCATGGAGAAATCAAGAGAGGAAAGCCAAGACTTGTTATTAATTACAAAGGGATTAATGACATCTTGGAGTTCGATGGATACTACATCCCGAGTAGAGAACACCTAGTCAACAGCATCAAAGGTGCCAAGATATTCTTTAAATTTGATTGCAAGTCTGGATTCTACCAGATTATGATGGAGGAAGAAATCAAGAAGTTTACAGCTTTCTCCACACCACAAGGACATTATATCTGGAACGTAATGCCCGTGGGATTGGCAAACGCTCCCCAGATATATCAGAGAAAGATGGATAATCTTTTTAAAGATTATTTTAGCTTCATGTTCGTGTACATCGATGATATACTCATCGCATCCAAGAATGTGAAAAAACATCTCAAGCATTTGAAGATATTTTCAGATGTTTGTCACAAGGAAGGATTAGTGCTTTCTGAGAAGAAGACAATAATTGCTACAAGACAGATTGAATTCCTTGGAGTTGAGATCGACGAATCTGGAATCATCCTGCAAAGTCATATTGTGGAAAAGATTCAGGGATTTCCAGATACCCTCAAAGACAAGAAACAACTTCAAAGTTTTCTAGGAGTTGTTAACTTCGCCGGTATGTTCATAAACAATCTGACGCACTACATGAAGGTGTTTAGCCCATTATTGAAAAAAGATGCAATATTCAAATGGGAAGATGAACATCAAGAGGGGATTAAGCAACTTAAGGAGATTTGTCAACAACTTCCAAAACTTGTTATACCCCAGGACGAGGATGAACTGGTTCTCTACACAGACGCCAGTGATCATTGGTGGGCAGCAGTCCTTATGAAGGCCACACCAAATGGAGAAATGTCATGCAAATATTGCAGCGATTTATTCGCAGACAGTGAAGCAAAATGGCATATCAACGAGAAGGAATTCTTTGCAGTTAGGAAGACATTCAAAAAATGGCCTTTTTTCTTACTGGCCAAGAAGTTCATCCTGAAGATTGATAATTCGAGTGTCAAAGCTTTTCTGAAAAACAAAATTGAATCTAAACCAGAAAAAGCTAGGATACTTAGATGGCAAGTTGAATGTCAATATTATGATTACGATATTGTCATTGTGAAATCTCATGAAAATATTCTTGCAGATTTCCTAACGCGAGATGGAAGGACACGTCGCTGACGAGGTCCTCAAACGAGTCAGGCATCTCAGGGATAACCTGGAGAGCCTACAACGAGGTTTTGATGCTTTATGTATCAAGGCAGAAGTCGCTGGACGACTTCAACAAGCTGATCAGAGATCCGTCTCTAATCAAATATGAGCATGCCAGTACACACATGAACATTTGTTCACAGTGCTACAGGGGCCTATCCTTCAGGCTACATCTCCAACGGTGCAAAAGAAGGAAACAAGAGAGCGGGCCTCTAACCCGACTGTTATGGATTCAAATACCATAACCAAGAGTTCTGCAGATGATGCATTCCTTGAGGATGCACCAATTGGAATAAATATTGAAGCTCCGGTGTCAAAACCCGAGTCTTCAAGTCAACCCAGCACCTCTGGGGTTAAAGAGGGGGAGTTGAATCTTAGGCCACAGACTGGCAAAACTAAGGTTCAAACTGACGAGAATTTAGTTTCCCCTATGCAGGTTTACCAAAAGCAATAGGAGAAGTTGATTACTAGGAGGAGTATCAATCCAGAGAGAACAATCATTGATATCTCTGGAAAGTACCCAAGAGTTTGGATGAAACCAGGAAGTCATCCAAACGAAGTACAAGAATGATATAACTTTGGAGCTCTTGCTTCAATTTATACCGTCTCACCAGGGTTCCCAGAAATTTCGAAACTTCCAAAATGGATTGGGACAGCGGTACACGAGACTTGGGCCAATAATCCACATTTGGCCAGAGGTGATATTCTGGAATTGTATTTCTTGAGTGCAGCTCCAGAACCAGCCAAGAAAGATTTCCATGAAGTCTTTCATGTCATCAAGCTAAGGAGACCTGACGGAAACGCCTTGAAAACCATCAAGACGGCGGCTCCGAAGGATACTCCAATTCTGGTAGGAGCATTCACAGGAGACGAAGCTTCTACCCGACGAGCATGGGGACTATGGGTTTGTCTAACAGAAATGGACAAGGTTAAGTACCCATTCAAGTTCTTTCATAAATCGGTAAATGGATCTTTCCTGCTGAATTCCATGACAGGAACAACGACGAGCTTTGCAGAGGATCTTTTTGAAACAAAAAGAAGGATCCTTTGGGAAAACAAGCTACCGGCAAGCAAAGAGACTTACCGGAAATTCTGCAACATGGCGCATATTGGTCGATGGACAGATTATGTCTGCTAAGCATGCCCAGAGCAGAAAGAACCCGAGTTCGGGAAAGGGTTTCGACCCAAACCTGACTGACGAGAGAGAGGGGCAGACAAGGACAAAGGGCCTGCCCAAAAGAAAAGTTATCCGTGGGGACCACGAAGGCCGAATTTCTAAGATTCCCCGACAGATGTAACATGGGCTGAGTTACGCCCCACCAACATCACATGTGAAAGTCACGGGAAGAAAAAGAAAGATTCCCCGACAACTTCACATGGGATGAGTCACAAGAAGAAAAGTTGGCAATCACGCACTCAGTGGTTGATCCACTCAGAAAAGGTGGACAACTGGCTTAAGCAGGTTTTGAATCCACACTTGAAATCTGAATTTCTATCTATAAATAAGGCAAGCAGAAGGAAGCTAAAGAAAGAAAGGAACCATTCTCCATAGTTTTCTTCAAATAAAATCATCTCTGTAATAGTTTAATTTCTCTGAGTTTTAGTTTTTTAAATTTATGTATAAACGAGTTACAACCATCTCAATGAGAGACTGATTTAGTATTCTCCTCCCAAAAGGAGTTTACAGATTATGTAATAAATATATTTAGTTCTTAATAAAAAAAGAGGCTTTTGCTTCAACGTGTTTCCGTTCGATCTGTTTATACATTGGAAGGATCACACCTGGTGTAGGAAACGAACCAAGGTTGTGCTGGGCAGTTGCTGAAGGAGCTGGATAACTTGCAGACCAACTTCCCTGAGGGTGAAGTTGAACAGTGAGGAGTTGTTCGTAAAACGGTTTGGGGGCAGTAATTTTCCAGCTGGTGGTGTTGCAAACCACCTCACCTAGTGCTGTTCTGATCAAAGAAATGTATGAATTCCAACGGGTTAATTAATTTAACGGAAGCATGTTGGGCCTGATTGTTAATCAAATTGATGAGGATTTTAGTATAATAAATCAAAATGGTGTGGTAAATGGAAAATTTTGGTTGCAAATATATTTTGGAAGTTAGTAAAATTTTGGATGTTTGTGAAAAAGTCAAAAGGAATAGTTAAAAATGGGTATTTAGAGATAATAAGTTATAATCGTGGGTATATGGAGATAATAGATTATAATGGTGGGTATAAAAGTTCTACACTATATGAAAGTGGGTAAATAGTGATTCCAACCCAATCAATAATATATATGATTTGTGAAAAATCTCACACAAGAGTCAATTAAATAGTTATTGAAGCAATCTCTTTTAAGTGAATATATATATATATATCATATATGGCTGTATCTAATTGCATGCAATCAAGCTTAGAGCATCCACATTAGTTAATTGTAATGCATTTTTAATTAAAACACAAGTACAATTAATTGATGTAGTTATGTTTTTAAGTGTGTGTATTTTAGTGTAAGTAGTGTGTGTTAGACCATGTTTATTGATGATCCTCCCCCAACCCAACCCATATGAGACAAAGAGAAAGAAAAAAAAAAAAGGAAACATAATTAATTTTGACCAACCCAATCAGTCAGCCAATCCACAAAAGTAAATTTTGTTTTATCTCACTTTGTTAGATTGTGACAAATGTCACAATCTGATTGGTTTCCATATATTTTTGTGGATATAATTTAGATTGTTGATATTGAAGATAATGTATATCAAAAAACATATAAAAAAATAATCAAAATTTATGATTTGTTTTTCTCTATAAATAGAGTTCAATATTGATATATTTTCAAACACAATTTGAAGAGCTCGATTTCCTCACAATCTTAAATTCTCTCATTTTCTCACCGAATTTTTATCATTTCCTATTATGAATCCAAATAATCCAAATTATTTTTCAACCTCCCAAAATTATCCAAACTCCCAAGATTATCCAAACTTTCAATCATTCCAAATTCTGAAGATTATCCAAACTCTCTATATTATCCAAACACTCAATTTTCTCCAAATCACAATCAAGTTGATATCCTTGAATAAGTCCAAACTTCACAAAATATCTCCGAAAAAGATATTCGAGATGTTCAACAAACAAACACAAATCGGGGGGGGGGGAATGTTAGTTGGTGTGTGAAAGAAGATGTAGCATTGATGTCATCTTTGTGTTTTGTAAGTGTAGATACCGTACGTGGTAGAAATCAAAATGGTGCCTCGTTATGGGCACGAGTGCATGAGATGTATCATGAAGCTCGAGCAGAAAACCCTCATGAGATTGGTGTGCTGTCGCCGGCACCCAAAAATAAATATTCACCTCGACTATCCACTTATGTAGTAAGATAAGCAAGGGGTCGAATCCACAGGGAATAGTGTAATTCAATTGACGATTTCGTGTATAGAAAGGGATAAAAATATGGGGGGTGATTGGTTTGTTGAGCAAAAATTAAAATCATGCACCATAAGAATTTGCAAGAAGAAATAAACGAGAGAGATATCAATGAATTAAATAATCTAGCCCTTGGATAGCCTCACCTAAAACGATTCTTTCACTTTTAAAGATAGCCCCGATTATCTACACCCTATCTTGAATCTTGCCCCTAAACCAGCGGTACGACCGAACTAGTTCGAATTATTTCTTAAGTTCATTGATTAGAAAGTACGACCCCTAATCAAACTATCTCAATGAATAACCTCAAAACATGTATTCAAGATTCAATCCACAAGATGCATTAACGATCCAAAATAATAGAGCAAACTAGATTATGAAAACGAAACGTTCGTATCATACGTTCTAGACTTCGTTATTTCAATTGCTACTGTATTCACACAATTTAACAATTAAGGATTAAATCATGCGAATTAGCTAGAGTTGATCAACAAACATATTAAGGTGGCCAATCTCAACAAATTCATCAACCAAACATGCAAAGCATAAAATCAAATAACGAAGAAAACGAGACAAGAGTAAGAAATCGTTACTACTCAATTAAAAACGGGCGAATCATTCAAGGTTTGGCGTCTCCTCGGACTAGAAAAGGTGAACTAGCCTCTAAGCATCATTATCCAAAAATACAAAAGATAAGATAAAAGTGTTTTCTTTTTCTTCTCTCTGATTCTTTTTCTCTGCTCTCCTGCCTCTCTCTCTGCTGCCTCTCTCTGCTGCCTCTTGCAGCCCCTGTTTCCAGCTTTTTACTCTATCCATTTAGATCCCAAAGTTCAGCCTCTCTCCTTTACTCCATCCAATATTAAATGCTTGAATCTCTCCATGATGGACAACGAAAATGGAAATAATTAATTCCTTTCTTTGTTCACAAGGCTGGATTGAGAGGAAATGGGCTTGGTGGATTGGGCCTCCAATACGTCAACAGCAATTAATATTCTCATTCTCAACACTGAAGGCCTCAGTGTTGGGCTTCTTCTTCCCGTTCGGCCACGCGACTGCACCCTTTGTATTCTCACTCTCGATTTGTCTTTCAAACAACCTGGAATTCATATAAAATGCAAAATCAAAGCCATCGAGACGAGTATGACAAATATCAGGTTAATGCAACAAAGTAATGATAACTTAATTACAAAAATGATCACATTAAGCATAAGAAACGCACATAAAACCCGACTTATCAGAGATCAGCGAAAGAAATGTAGATTCAACGAAGGGTCGTTGGAAACGACTTAATGAAAATGGAAACAAGTGGATTGCAGCGTATAAGGAAGCATATGGTCGAAAAAGAAATGGAATGAGACAGAAAGATATTGAGAAAGAAGCTCATGCAATTTATGAAGCAAATGGCAGCAAATTTCAGGACTTGTTTGTATTCAATGAAGTTATGAGTAAACATGTCAAGTGGGAAGTAAAATTAGATCATGATTCTAAACGTTTTCATCCCGAAAATGTTGAGGCTAATGAAGAAAGTAGTGGGAGCTCCAAAAGGTCACAGACTAGCGAAGATGGCGAGTACTCTGTCCCCTCAAATCCAGAAACTCCAGTTAGTGGATGCTCATATATTCCTCGTCCTATAGGAAGAGATAGAATGAAAAATAAAGGAAAAGGTAGGACATCACAATCTTCTTCTACTGATGAATTTGTTGCAGAAATTCGAGCATTGAGAATCACTAGAAACAACAAATGTGAAGCAATGACTAAATTGGGAAATGCTAGAATCGAACTGGAGTTAAAAAAAGAAGAAAGGAAGAAAATGAAGATGAAAGAAAAGATGTTGTTAGCATTGTTGGCAAAATATCACTTATCCCCAGAAGATGAAGAGATGAAACGTCATCTAATGGCAATCGTATATGGACAATAAATACAGTTTATTTTCAGCATTAATTTTAGTTTGTATTAATTTATGTTATTTTAGTTAAGTTTCTGTAATTTGAATTTCTCTATTTTAATTATTTTATTTGTGTTAAGCATTGTACGTTGTTAAGTTTCTTGTAAGCATTTGTGTTATTTAATTTGTATTATTTTAGTTATTTGTGTTATTAATTTATGTTATTTAATTTGTATTATTTTAGCATTTGTAAGCATTTGTGTTATTCAATTTCATTCACATGCAAGTGTATATGAATTGTCAACATCTACTTTATTCACATGCAATTGTATGTGAGTTGTCAATATCTACTTTATTCACATTTAATGGGAAGAATTATGATGGCTTGTATCATCATGCACAATATGATAGTAGAGGATGAACGAGATACATATGAAAACTATTATGATCCCACATAATTCTTTATGGATAAACCTACAAATCGACAAGACGATGATGACGACGATCAACATTTGCAATACTCGACTGAACGCATTGCAAGCTTATCAACTTATATGGCTAATAGGAAACAACTTCGCAATAGAGAAGCTCATAACTCTCTTAAAACGACTCGATTGAACATATATGACAAAAATTCAGCATTGATCATTAAATGTGTAATATGTATCTTCTATATTTGTAACTTAGTATTTCACGCATCTATTTGTAGTTTGACTAGTTGTTCTTTGATTTCGTTTTTAAATATTGTATTTAAATTTCATTATTGTGTTTGTAGCATAAATTAAGGGTTAAATGCGCGAAACCCCCTTGTGTTAAGGAAATGTTGCGTCGGACCCTCCTGTGATACGGAAATTGTATGTGAAACACGTAGAAGTTTATAAAATCGACACATGCACCCTTTTTTTGAACTAAGTCTAACTCCGTTAAATTTTTCTTTGAATTTCCCGTTATACCCTTAAAATAAATTTTAGTTTAATAAAAAAAATAAAAATAAAAAACAGCAATGGAAAAGTAAGATCAAAGAAACAGCAATGGAAGAAAACAGCAATGGACGTCTCCACACCGGCCACCTTTATTCCGTCGTCTCATCGGACCGCCCGATCCCGACGCCGCAGACCAGATCGAGGAGATCTGCCGCATCTAACACCGATGCCGCCGTCCCCTCCCCCTACATCTGCCGTCATCGTCCCCTGCCCCCATATCTGCCGCCATCACAGTCCCCTGCATCTGCGTTTGCTACCGCCGCCATCCACTACATCTGCGTTTGCCACAGCTGCCACCGCCTGCATCTGCCGCCGCCATCCCCTACTCCCGCATCTGCCGTCGTCGCCGTCCCCTGCATCTGCGATAAGGATGTGGACTGGGTTGGTTGCTCTCACTAGTTTTTGCTTCTCTGCTTCCTATTTTTTCAGTTGTATAGGGATTTTAAGATCTTGGATGAGTTCTAAAAAGCTTTCAGAAAGTGCATTTTCTCCTATTCATTTCCTAGATTTGTCTCTACTGGGCTGTTTATGTTTAGTCTATACTGGTTTTAAGCTTTCCCCGCTTGGACACCCATTTTCTGATACTGCAAAAGTAGCTGCAAAGTGTTCAAAGAATTTTTTTACCCAAATGGTATTGTGGTGTGAAGGGCGACGCTTAGCTTGCGTTTTGGTGTCGTATGTGTGTTGTTGGTTATAATGATTTCATCGGTAATGGGGCGTTGCCAGTAATGGTAGAATCGACACCGGAGATGTAGGAGTGTGGGGATGGGGTAATTTTGTGAAAATTCGATTAAGTGTAGGGGCTTTCCTGTAATTTTCGTAAAAGTAATTTATAAAGAAAGTTAGGGTTAAAATAGTCAATTTACAACAAAAAAACAGTCAAAAATCAATCCATTTTGCACCGTGCGTGCAATAGAATCCCGTGAAGTCTAACGATTTTGGGGGTTTGGCGTCGATTTTATGAACTTCTACGTGTTCCCCATGCAATTTCCGTATCACAGGGGGTCCGACGCAACATTTCCTTAACACAAGGGGGTTTCGCGCATTTAACCTTATAATTTAAGTGTATGGTAAAAAAATTCTTATTATAAATATCGAATTTAGAATATAAAATATTTTTTTATATATTTCTTACATTTAAAAAAAATGATTATATATAATATTCAATAATAAATAATGAGAAAAGAAATATTTTAAAAGTTGGGTTGTTGTCACTAATAAACGTTTAAATAATTGAAGATTGGGTTGGGTTGTAAGTTGTGTATGTGGATGGATGAGAGAGAAATGATTATTATATTAGAGGGTTGAGTTGGGTTGGATCACCAATAAACATGGTCTTAAAACATAAGAATGCCATTTTTAGTCTCTCTCCAATTATTGTTATCCTTTTTTGATGATTTTCTATTTTGGATGTATTTTTAATTTTGATTTGTTTGATATATAAAAATTAATTGTTCATTTAATTGTATGTCAAATGTATATTAATGTCTTTTTTTAATGTAATTAACCCAAAAAATACAAAAATTTGAAATAAGTATTAATTTATTATTTTTTATCATTAATTATATTTTAATGTGAATTGAAATTTATTAGTGTCATAATTAATAAATCTAATATATAATTTTGCACTAGTAAAAAAAAAAAGCAACCAATAAATAATTAATTTGAATTGAAATAAATATAAATATAGAATAAGAATTAATATAATGTGACCACATGCAATGATTGTATTTGTGTTAAATTGATGTGGAAAAATATTTTTAAAAAGTAGATATTTTTAATTAGTGTGTTGACATACGTACGGGTCCTATACTAAAATGGTATGTTAAAAATCACTAATGTGGATGCTCTTAGGTGGGGGAGTGGTTTTTTGTTTATTGGCTAAGACATTGGAAACGGCTATTTCGATTCTCAGCCAATTACAAGCCGCCACCTGGATTCGAAGTTAGTTAAATCGGTTAGTTGTTGCAGAAGGGTTCAAAACAGGGTGTTCAAGGAGCTGATTTCAATTTCGTTTCTTGAATTAGTTGCTGAGTCGTTTGAGCTAGGGTTTTTTGCATTGTACTCTATAAATATCAGAGTTTCATATATAGTTGATAGAAGAGTTATTGCTATTCTGTACAGAAAGATAATCAGAGTGAAAGTGAGAGAAAAGTCATTGTATTGATCTGCAAGTTTTGCATATTGTGTTGCTATAATCGTTCATTTCTTGAGTATTAAATATCTGAATTGTTACTCCATGGTTGTAGGCTGTTGATCAGCCGAACCATGTTAAATTCTCTTGTTCTTGATTGCTTGCTGTTGGTATAATTTGAATTGGGTGCTTGTGTGATTTAAGGTTTTGCTAGAGTGTCGTTGAATCTTGTAGTTTGCAAGGTGTTTGATCTAAGGGTCCGACTGTATACACCCCACGATTTCCCAAACTCACCCCATTTAAAATAAATGAAAACTAAATATATAATAAAAGACTTAGGTACCCTTGTTCATAAAACTTGCAAGACCCACCCCAAAATATATCTTGATTCCATCACCCATCTTCTTCAACGTTCCAAATCTCCATTAAACCCTTCTCTTCTTCAGAATTCCTAAATCTTCTTCAAAGACATACTTTCCTCAAATAAAAAACATTGATATACTACTTCGAACAAAAAGAAAGAAAAAACAGCAAGGTGCAAAGATTTGGAAAAAATAAGAAGAATCTGAAAAAGGCCAGGAGAAGAAACGGAAGAGCATGAGTTTGGGAAGGTGCAGATAAGCAGCACATTATCTCATCACCCGTGTTCGACCACTAACGGTCAACATAGCACTGCCAAGTCGACACCTTTGAGCCGAAACTTGTACTCCCAGTTCGATTATTTATTGTCGCATAAATCATTCAAAGTTCGGCAACAATTGGTCGAGCACACAGAGTGAGGATGTCTTCGGCTGTGTTCGACCAAAAGTGGCCGAACCAAAGGAAATGCAATCGACAAACCAGGGCCGAACACAACCATACCCATCCTTCTATTTATCTATTTTTAACGAAAATTCTCATATCTATCTTCAACAACATGGGATCTCTTCCAAAGTGATGCCTTCGTGGAAATTTTATCAATCTACTTTGCAAAAAGGGTGAGATTTGTGAAGTGGGTGGGAACGTGGGGGGGGGCTTTCCAAGTGTTTCCATATTTTAATTTTTTTTAAGGATTTTTATGTTTTAAGTTTATTTATTATTTAAAGGATATTTTTATATCGTTGCAAGGTGTGTTTAGGAATATATAGTATCCAATTTTTTTAAATGGGATGTGTTTAGAAATTGATGGGTGCGGATAGTCACACCTGATCTAATTCCTTCATGAGTACCCTTTTGGATCACTCTCAAAACACATTTCTCTTCCCAGCGCTTTCATCATCCTCGGCCTTCTGCCGCCACAGCAGCAGATCACTACCGGTGGAAACACCTCGTCGAACCATGCCAAGGACTCGCCGACGAAGTTTTCCACTGCAATTAGAACTTCCTTCAACTTCTCCACCACCAATTTCATCACTTCATCCATGCTCATCATCTCTCTCTCTCTTGTTTGGAAATTTGAGGTGATGATCGGAAAATTCTATTTCCCAATATTTGCTTGGGAATTTGAGATCCTCTTTGCTTTTCGAATCAAATTTTTGGGAAGTTGATATATAATTCAAATTTAAAAGTGGTGGAAATTCGTACAAGAAGACATATAGAATTAATAGGAAAGTTGAAACAAAAATAATCACAAAATTAGAAGCATGCAGAACCCAATTAGGCTAACTGCACATAAGGATAAGGTTGCATCCCCCAATTGTCAGTTAAAAACAAGAGAGTAATCAAGAGAGTAATCAGAACCAGCATTCCACCGGGGCAACAACGGCAGATACAAAGAGCCACCGTCACAACCATGGCCGCGATCACATACCGCTTCGACATCTGGATCCATCTCTCAAACTTCTCTGCCACCATTTCCTGCGGATATATTTCACCAAACCAAGCCAACGCCTCTTCCCCGGAGTTTTTAACGGCGGAAGACGCCACTCCGACGTAGCTTCTTAGTGCAAGCAGCCATTGATTCACTCTCTCGACCCTGGTTTCCGGTGGAAAGGCTTCGTCGAACCAAGCCAAGTACACTTCGAAGGAGCTCTTGACGGCGGCCAACGCCACTTCGACGGAGTTCTTAACGGCGGCCAACGCCACTCCGGCGTAACTTCCCAATGCCAGCAGCAATTGATTGAATTTGTCCACCCTGGTTCCCGGCGGAAAGACTTCGTCGAACCAAGCCAAGGCTACTTCGACGGAGCTCTTAACGGCGGCCAACGCCACTTCGACGCAGTTCTTAAAGGCGGCCAACGCCACTCCGGCGTAACTTCCCAGTACCAGCAGCAATTGATTGATTTTGTCCACCCTGGTTCCCGGCGGAAAGACTTCGTCGAACCAAGCCAAGGCCACTACGCCGGAGGTTTGAATGGCGCCAAAGGCCATTACGCCGGAGGTTTTGAGGGCAGCCAAGGCCACTACGCTGGAGGTATTGAGGGCGGCGAAGGCCACTCCGGCGTAGCTTCTGAGTGCAAGTAGTGATTGATCGATCATTTCGGCCCTCTTCTCCGGCGGAAAGAATAGATCAAATGAAGCCATGACCTGAATGACGAAGCTTCTCAGGAGAAGTGGAACTTCCTTCAACTTCTCGGTGTCGTTCGATAGATGTGTTTGGACTTGATTGGGTTTGATAACCAACCAAGACATTTGTTTGGTATAGATGTGTTTGGCCCGGGTTTCAACAAGGCCTGGGTTTGGCCCGGTGGGTTTAGGTTCAATTATAGGATGGTTTGTAAACCCACCAGCCTTGGTGGGTTGAATTTCATCCTAACAGTATCTATATTCAAATTTACCAAGAGGCCCTTACTATTCATTACCAAATTTCATTTTTACACTTTACATTCCTTAAATCCCCAACTGTGCCCCTTTTATATATCCAAAACCCTACCACATGAAATTTTTGCTTCCCACCTCAAAGTTCCCCAATTGCAACAGCGGTGGCAACCCCAAATCGACGATGAAGCAGCCCCGGCGTGAGCGTTGAAGCTTGTTGTGCTTAAACCCAACATATAATGTATCTAATTTTTCCAACTTCTTCTACATTCTCTGTATTTTTGTGTACAAATCTGTCAAATCAACTTGTCCTTTTTAGAATCTAAAACACTGATTTTCAATGAGAAAAACATCGGCATGATCTTGAAGAAGCTTGGCGACTAACGAGCCTGTGACTCTGCCGCCAACCACCGCCACCCTCTTCTTCTCTCCGAGCAATTTATCCATCCTCCTCCAAAATCAAACTCGTTCCTAGAATTCGACAAACAAAGAACAAACGGATCAACCAAAACCCTCTAGCTTCGAAGCAAATAAACCTCAGACCAAAACCCTAATTCCTTCTCTCTTTTCTGCGCAGAGATGATAATAATATACAAACAAAAGAGAATAAACAAAAGCCCAATGCTTTGAAAAGCCCAATCGCCCTTATATATAGGAAAAGAAGAAAAACCTGTAAAGCGAAGCCATTCCACATTCAAATGCGACAATTTAATAAATTATTAGCTTTAACAGCCATTGATCGGGGTTATTAGCTATAACAGCCATCAATTTGCAAGTTCAATTATTTTTTTTGTTTGGGGTTATTTTGGTAAATTAACATGTTTTATCCATATTAACTCATATACCAAACAACAAATATAAAACAAACTAACTTTAACAAACATTCAAACATCTATATCAAACAATAAATATTTAATCAAATCTACCACAAAACATCTATACCAAACAACAAATTTATAATCATAAACAGTGTAATCCCTAATTTTTTATCAATTCCTGTCAATCCCAACTCATGTACCGAACGGTCCCTCAAGTATAAACATGAGCACCTCCGCCATAAACTTGATCACATCCTCCATCTCCATCTCCATCTCCATCTCCCTCTCTTTCTCTCTCTCTACTTGATGAATATCTACGGAGAATCTGTGTGAGAAAGGGTAGATATAGTCTGTAAAGTGAATCAGCAGAGAAAGATTAATTGTGGAAGAAGTTGCAGGTGATTGACTGATTGGTGAGAATTTGATAGGACGTTTTTTAATTAATTAATTCAGTTTATGCATTTAAACATTTATTTAACAGAAAATACCCCGAGATACCCATTTATATATAACCATTTCACTTTACTATCCATCAATATAATATTTTATCCCCATCTACCCATATATATAAACTATTATCCCCAAATACCCATTTTTAACTTTCAACTCATGTACTTTGCTTTGCAACTGATGTACTTTGCTTTGCAGAGATTATTTTTACTTTTTTTTACCTCTTTTTACTTTTATTTTTTCACGTGAATAATAAGACAATATGATCAATCATTCCATTCATTGAACAAAAAATTTGCCTTAGTTTTAATATTCAAATTTACAATTGAATTCATTCCACACAATTCACATTAACAGATTCGAGGGAGTTCTCTTAAAAATATGAAGTTTCAAAGATTCATCGAAAACAAATTTAGAGTATTCATCAAGTAAGTATTTCAATGCATAAAAACACTTTTAATTTGTTTAAAGTTTAATTTTGTTTATAGTTGAAATGACTAAAATAGGTTAGTTGTCTATAATATTTTGTTTGATTATTGTTTGAATGGTTAGTTATTTGATTATTGTTTAATTTTGTTTGATTATTGTTTGAATGTTGAGATTTTGTTAAATTTTTTTCGTTAATTTTTTCAATAATTCCTATAAAATTTCTACACAAATTGAACAATTATTTTGGTAAGAATTATTTTGGTAAGAATTTTGGTAAGAATTATTTTGGTAACAATTATTTTCTACAAAAATTGAGAAAATTATCTTTCATTTCGTTAACCCCTTAATTTGAAGGGGTTAACGAAACAACCAAAAAAATCCCAAAATTTCGTTAACCCCTAAATTATAAGGGTTAACGAAACTAGCCAAGCAAAATCCCAAACTTTCGTTAACCCCTAAATTATAAGGGTTAACGAAACTTAGCAAAAATCCCCAAAATTTCGTTAACCCCTACATTATAAGGGTTAACGAAACTTAGCAAAAATCCCCAAAATTTCGTTAACCCCTACATTATAAGGGTTAACGAAACAACCTAAAATCCCAAGAATTCGTTAACCCCTAAATTATAAGGGTTAACGAAATAAAACAATATTCGAATTTACATTTTTTCTCGTTAATTACTATTTTCTAATTCGTTAATTCCTATTTTCCAATCGGCTAATATTTTTGTTAATTCGTAATTGTTAATTTATTAGTCTATTGACCTATTATAAATCGTTAATTAGTTCGATAGTTAAGTTTTTAATTTGCTTTAGCCCTACTTAGCCCTAATTTCGTTAGCTATAATTAATAAATTTGTTAGCCAAACTTTTATTAATTCGTTTCGTTGAATTCATTCCTTACTTAATTTATTGATTTTTTAATTTGTTAATTAGTTAATTTAGTTAGTTAAATTCCTAGTTAATTTTTAATTCACTAAATTTTGGTTGTGATATTAATTTTGTAATTCGTTAATTAGTTAACTTTGTTTAGTTAATTTGTTGTGATATTAATTTTGTAATTCGTTGATTAACGATTTGATAATTATTGAGCATTTTTTTCATATTTGTTCAGGGATGACTTTTTCAGTGGCAATATGCCATGGAGGTTACTGGCATGGTTTGCAGTACGTGAATGGCATTCAATCAATGATCAATCTCGAAACATTTTCATATCAAGATTTATTGAGTTCGCTACATGAGATTATGCTTGCTGATTTGAGTTGTTGGCGGTATTTGATCCATTCTCTAGTAGAAGTGAATGGAAGATTGAAGAAGAAGAAAATCATGAATGATTTTGATTTGCATGAGTGTTTTTCATAGGATTATGGACTACTAGTTCTGTTTGTTTCGTTGAAACGAATAGACTTAGGAGTATCAGGTTCTTATTCTTATCATGAAGAACAATGTTCATTAGATGAAGAGACACATGTTGCTGCTCAAAGTTTTGATACACTGATTGAGGAGTCTCAAAATTTGGATTGGTCAAATGTTCCGTTAGGACTACACGAGGACCCGAATTTTTATTTAGCATAGGGTTTAGATGACAATTTGGTTCGAACATCTTCAAATGAGCCAAGTATACCTTGGCCGGCCTCATCTATATGTGATCCACACAATGAGTTGAACTATTTAGACCTAAATGTGGCCCCAACTAATGAGGCCGAAGAACCGCCACTTGAAGAAAGACGGGAACAGGAAGACCATGATCCTCGAACAGGTAATCCAATACTACCGTACTGATCATATGTGAATATTTGTGTATACAATTAATATATCACTGATATATATATTTATTTATTTTGGTAGATCCAATTAATGCAGAAGATGACTTTGTGCTGGATGAAGATGTGGAGACAAACTTGGATGAGGAGCAGCGAGCTGCATATGAGCAATTCTGCTATAACACAATGAGAGCTGAGTGGCACATTCCAGACATACCTGATTTTGATGACCCAACTGCAGATGAGATTGAGCATGCTCCAAGCGGTATGAAAAAGGAGCGACATTTGGGTCTAAGGTTGAGTTGAAGAATTTAGTAGGGTATTATCATCTGGAGAATCAAGTCCAATTTCGTGTGGACCACTCTGACAAACACCGATGGCAAGTGAAGTGCAATCAAAAAGATTGTCCGTTCTTACTCAATACACATGAAAAACACGGGATTTGGAAAATATCCAAAGTTGTCCTGCCTCACACCTGTTCATATCAACTGAATGCTAGTGCACCCCGCAGACTTCCGTCCACATTGATTGGAGATTATTTTGTCCAGAGGCTCCGAAAAGATAGGACTGACATCACACCTAGGGAGATCATGCGAGAGATGAACGAGAGACATGGACTTAATTTGAGCTACAAGCATGCTAGGAGTGCAAAACGTCGTGCAATGAGAGAAGCATATGGTGATCCGAAGACGTCATTCAACATGTTGCCAGCTTACTTACAGGTTTTGAAGGTACGCAATCCGGGTACATATACCGCATTAGACACCCACAATAATGGGAAATTCAAGTTTGCGTTCTTTGCGTTGGGTGCATCCATTGCCGGATTTAGGTTATATTTCAGACCTGTTATCGTGGTCGACGATTGCCATTTGAAGGGGCAGTACAAGGGGATTGGATTCGTTGCTGTGACTAAAGATGGAAACGATCAAAATTTTCCCCTGGCAATTGGGATAGGGAGTGTCGAGAACGATGAATCTTGGACATGGTTTTTGCATAATGTCCGTGAGGCCTTCGGTTGCCCAGATGGCTTGGTTATAGTTTCTGATCAACACGCTAGCATCAATAATGCAATACAAGCTGCATATCCTGAAGCTTTTCATTGTCTTTGTTGTTTCCATATTCAGCAGAATCTAGCCAAGTATGGATCCCACGTGGTTGGGTTGTTCCATACGGCCGCATACTGTTACGATGAACACACATTTAATAGGTATGTCGAACTTCATGTTTTAAATATTCCTCACGTTTAAACTCTTGAACTTTTATCATCCTTCTTGTATCAACAAGTACATGTCTTTGATCAACGATAGTGGTTTCAAGGGAGCGATTGACAGTTTGACAAAGGCTGGAGCTATTCGGTGGGCTCGTGTGAAATGCCCTGTTCGAAGATTCAACTTCATGACCTCCAATGCTGCTGAGGTTTGGAATGCTCGTCTCGTGTGGGCAAGAAAGTTGCCTGTTTGTTCCTTCTTGGAGGCGGCACGAAGAGTTATTGAAAAATGGTTTGCTGAGAGAAGGTTGGCAGCTGATGAAAGAGGTCCCACTTTCACCAAGTCCGTGCACGACAAATTAGAACAATTCATGCGGCAAGGGCGATCGATGGATGTTCAAAGAATGGGACGAGACAAATTCAAGGTCACTGATGGTCGATAAATTTTCTTGGTAGGCCTCACTGATGGTGTGTGTAGTTGTATGTTTTTCCAAACCGAGTTGATTCCATCGCGCACGCATGTGCAGCCATCAGGTACTTCTTAATACGAAGCTACTTGTTATAATAAATAATAATCATGTTTTTTTTTCTCACCATATTTGTGCATATTGTAGTTACGCTAATGAATCGGTTGTCTCGCACGTGGCCTCTTATTATACAACGCACAATTTGAGAGCGATGTGGGCATGTGAAGTTGTACCTGTGCCCGACCCCACTGAGTGGGTTGTAGATGATGAGACGCGCAGATGTGTTTGTGTCCCGCCGGATCAACCAAAACAGGCCGGTCGACCGAAAGGCAAACGAATAGCTTCTACTGGTGAACATTCTAGAGTGCACCGCCTATTATGTACTCGTTGTGGTAATCCTGGGCATAACAGAAGTACATGTTCTATTGAGCAGTACCACAACGACGAGCCTGACGGTGAAAACCCCAGATCGAGTGGAAAGATGACTAGAAAAAAGAAAAAATGTTCTATTTGTGGCTCAGAAGAACACACAAAAAGAAAGTGTCCAACATATTTGAGTCGTGTACCTGGATGATCTATATCATGTGTACGTAAGCCCCTTTTCTTTTAATATAAATTTGTGTTGCATTTTAAATAGGCCATTTGGATAAGAAAAAAAAAAACTAATAATCGCATAATCTAAGAAAATATTTCACATATACAATATGAACTAAAAAAAACTACAGAAGTTCCAATATCAACCAAACTAATAATCTAATAATCTAATAATCAAAAAAGTCGTCTGGTGTTGTCTCAGCATCCGTGGAGTTTCCGTATACAACTAGGGCCATCTTTCTCCGCACGAAGTTGATATTATCCTTACACTCCGCCAGTGTCCTCCTTGGATACTCGCACGCAGAGACGGATCTACATGAGACCAAGAGGGTGCAAGTGCACCCCCATGAATTTTTTTTATATATATATTTACTAATATACTCCTAACCATTTACATAATTACAATTTTGCCATTTATATATATATATATATATATTCATTTACATTCTAACCTTTATACAATGCATTATATATTATAATTATTAAGGTTTGAATATCATTATTCATATTCATTAATTGATTCAACTATTTGTTTATTTGTTTATACATTAGGGTTTGTGTATTTTAAAAAATGTGTATGAAATATATTGATTTTATGATATTTGTGTTGTGATTTCAATGAGTTCATGATTTGAGTTGATATTATAATTTTAATTTCGTATGGAATTGAAGTTATATATTTCATGTATTGTATTCTCATGATGTGGTTTAAATCTCAAAGATTGTTCCTCTTCTTTTGACATAGAAAAAATACTCAAACTTGCCACATTTTATCAATTCGAGTTTTCAAGTATTGATTTGATGACTCTAGAATGAAATCTCGACATATTCATTGAAGATATGCAAAAGGATGATAGGTTTCAAGATTTACTTGATCTTGATACTCTTTCGAAGAAGCTAGTAGAAACAAATAAGCATGTCACTTATCCGTTACTGTATTTTCTTATCAAGTATGTATTTGCATATTTTAGTCGAACAACTTTTACGTACAATGTTTTTCTGTTATATATTTAATTATTCGTTCGCACCCCCATCTTTCAAATCCTGGATCCGCCACTGCTCGCACGTGATCCCACTCTCCACTGACAGTAAGGCCCATGGCCCACATGACGTACTGTCATCCTGCACTTAGCACAAGTCCGGAGCCAATGTGACCAAATCGAACTCCGGGACACCCTGTGGGACTTCACGACCCTGTGCCTTTGCCTTCTCGTGAAAGCCACAGTACTCTAACAGTCGTGGCAAGATACGGCGGATAGGGAGGGTCACTCTGCAACGGCTAATGACCACCTCTGTAGTGTATCTATGCCTAAGACTGTCACACAGGCATAGACGCTGCTTCACGATGTCTATTGAGCAAGCGACCCAGTGACCGTCTAGGTTCATGACCATCCAGATCTGAAATTCAACAGGTGCGGATTATTAGAACGATGAACATAATCGAAACTAAATAAAAAAAATCCACAAATATTTGAACTCTTACTTGTTGTATGCCATCCCACCACGGGGCGATGAAGTTCCTTTTCGGTCTCAAACCGCGGACATAAGCAGCACATCGCTCTAGTTCTTGCTTAGTAAACGTCTCTCAGATCCCCAGCTGGTATTTGACCTCGTCGGATTCACCAGCATGCTTTTCCCGCCAAATTTCTTCACATATTTCCTACATTGAAGTTCATAAACACCAGCAACTAATTGAAACAGAAAAAAAAACCAAGATTACACTAAAACGAATAATCAGAACTCATAAACAGCTGGCTATCGACAATCTGAGTCCTCCCGATAAGCTGAGGATGGATTTGTACTTCGGCAACTTCTGGACGGCTCTGTAGTACGCCCAAGTATGCATCAATATGCTGTAACAGAAAAAAAAAACGAATTGAATCAATTACAAATGAAGTATCCACAAAATGAATAGTTTAATTCGAAAGAAGTTACCTCTGACTCCAACTCGTACTTTGGACCAATGAAGTGTCTGAACCAACTTGGCCCCACTAGCGCTCCAGCACTGACATTCCGCCTGTAAAGATTACAATTGATAATTTTAATAGATAGAAAGAAAACAAACTTTGGTACTGTAGAAAGAGGATTAGTTTCTTACCCGCTCACTTTGTCCTCGTCAGCCAAGAAGTAGGCTTTGAACTCCTTCCACTTGATGTTGTTCTTCCTAGTGGCCTCCTCAACCAAAAATTGACTGCGCACAACAGCAGACGGAGCTCGACGTCGCGCTATAGCTCCAACAGCTTCGGTATCTGGGATACCCTGAGGTGTGATGGTAGTCAAATCATAGGGGACAGCAGAGGGACCGGACTCTGGTAAGACCCTACCAGTCTGGGCAGCTGGTGTCTGGAATTCTGACGGCACAGTATAGAACGTGGCGAAATATGTCTTAATCTGCTCCTCGATCATCTTAGGCATCAGTCCCTTCAGACGCTTTCCTTCATCAGTGACGTGCTGTTGGAGACCGTCGAATCGTGATCCAAGGCCATCGGTGTACTGCTGGAGGGAGTCGAATCGAGGACCCATCGCATCAGTGACCTGCTCGGTAACTTTCTGCTGGAGACCGTCGATTCGAGATCCCATCCAATCCGTCAATCGATTGAACAAGTCGTCACTGGTCCCTGAGCTCGGCCTCGGATCGTGCTGATGAAAATCAATCTCCGACTCAGGGTACCTCTGAGCAATTGGCGATGCACGAATCGGCACTTCATCAGAGAGCGACGAGTGTGGGGGGCACGTCGTCAAATGGCTCGCCGACCGCCTGGGAGGGTACTGCGGTCCTACGTCGCTCTCTTCGGACAGGACGTGTCCTCGACGGACCTGCCTCTGCAGGATCTCCAATGGGTGCAGAAGGTCTCGAACGTGCAGAAGGTGTACGTGTAGAAGGTGTTTGTGGAGTACGATCAGTAGCACGATGACCTCCACGTCCTCTCATAGGGAGTTGGACCCCCATCAGGATATCGTCATCGATATCCTGCCAGTACGGCTGAATCACTTCATCGTCTGTGGGTGTCAGTGTTGTGTAACACTCGACCTGTAACAAAATTATAGAAGTAAAGAATCATGATCACAATAAGTGGGAACTTACCGTGTTAAAAAAATAAATAGTACATACCTCACCTGCGAACACTTGTGAAACATCCGTCTCCGATACCTTCAAACTCCACTTCATACAACGGGGCATCAGGATAGGCGTGTCCAATCTATACCCGGCAAACTGAGAGGTAATGGGGATCGCCTCAAAAGCCCATATCTAAAGAGGTCATATTTGGAAATTAATTTAGCAAAAAAAACTTATCAAAAACCTAAACACAATTTAAAGAAATGTCGACTAACTAATTTGTAGGGACATACCAGCAGGGCTATCGAGAAACCATAGAAATGGTAATGCGGTGTGTAGGTATGAGTAGGAATTGTCTTCGGTAACTTATCAATGTAATTGCACAAGGTGAGGAAGCTGTACTTCCCCCCATGGAAAGCTCTCCCATAATTCTTCATCCTCTACCAAAGTCCAAACCCATCGATCAACAGTTGTCTTGCCGGCGTCCACCTCGAGCAGTATGAGATAGAGGATCAAAATCTTGGCAATCTTCACCGTGTCCTCCACACTATCAGCAAACTCGCCGGCTGTGAATCGAGAACGGAGGTCAGACACTGTGACCCGGGAAGACTCGACGTGCACCCTCCAATACACTGCTCCATCAGGTGGGGTGTGAACTGCGGTCGGTTTGAAAGTTGAGTTGCCGAACTTCAACCCCGTCACTAGGGCAAACTCACGCTTACCGAAGCGACAAATGCTCATTCCCTGCCCTACACAGAACCACCTCTCGTCTGCTAGTGTCTGGTCACCACGCACCTCATATGACATGAGGACGTGTAAGAAAGCCTTGCAGGACTCTCTCTCCGTCTTTCACAACAGGAAATTGCCGAAACTCGTCCTCCAAAAGTCACGGAGACACTGTCGACCCATAGATCGAAGTTGTGCCTTCACCTCATCAAGTACCGCAAGCCGAACATATCCATTTATATATGCGATAGTTCGCTGGCATTCCTCACGAACATAAGTCCACTACATTTAAAAACGATAAAATAATTAAACAACCATAAAGGGAATAATGATTAACTACGACTAACTACGAAATTAAAGTTAACTAATAAACGAAAACTAACAAATTAAAAATTAACTAGGAATTAAAATAATTATCATTAACTAAACCATTTAACGAATTAAAAAAATAATAAACTAACGAATTATAAATTAACTAAGCTAATTAAAAATTAACTACGAATCTAATTAATGAATTAAAAAATTAATTAACTAATTGAGGAATTAGCTAAACAAACTAATTAAAAGTAAGTATGGCTTAACTAATTCATAAACTAATTTAACTAATTTATAAGTAGGACTTAACTAATTAACAATTTGAAAATTAATAAACTAATTAAAGACTTAAAAAAGTAGGCCTAACGAATTAAAATATTATACCTAAGGAAATTAGTGCTAAAAAAAGCTTAAGATTTAAAATTAACCAGTGGACTAAATACTACATTAGGAATTAACGAATTAGAAATTAGTAATTAGAGAAAAAAAATTTATTCGAATTCGTTAACCCTTATAGTATAAAGGTTAACGACATATTTCACATATTTGTAGATCATTTCGTTAACCCCTAACATTTGTGGGGTTAACGAATCAAATTGCACAATTGAGGGATTTCGTTAACCCCTAAACTTAAGGGGTTAACGAATTGAGGCCGAAGACTTATGTTGATTCGTTAACCCTAAAATCCGTGGGGTTAACGATTCAAATTGGACAATTTATGAAGTTTCGTTAACCCCTAAAATGTAAGGGTTAACGAATTGAAATCACATTTTATGTTGATTCGTTAACCCCTAAAATTAGTGGGGTTAACGAATCAAATTGGAAAATTAGTGCATTTCGTTAACCCCACAAATTTAGGGGTTAACGAATGATAGAAAATTCTCTAGCTAATTTGTTTCGTTAACCCTAAAATTTGTGGGGTTAACGAATCTATTTGATTTTTCGTAGTTGAATTTTTATGAGAAAACAATTATTTTGGCCATTCCTACATCACAACAATTTCATCACAACAACAATTCAATACTAATCACAACAATAATTTAATACTACAATAATCAAACAAAATCACAATAATCAAACTAAATAAAAAACAAAGTATAAATAATCAAACAAAGTATAAACACTAACCTGTTCTTCGGCATTTAACTCGAGAAATGGAGTCGAGAGCAAGAATGGGAGGAGGATCGCCGCCGGCCGGAAGAAAAAATGGGAGGAAGAAATGGGAGGAAGAAAGCCGCCGCTAGTGTGAGAGTAGTAAAGAGAAAAATGGGAGGAAGGAGGGGGTTTTAATTCGTTAAACCCTAATTTGGGTGGGGTAGTTGTGCAACATTTATTACAAATATTTTATTAATATAAATCAATATATTACACTTAATATAAATTTATATTACAATATATTACACTTATAATTTATATTACTTAATCAATTTACATTCCAATAAATTTATATTAATATTACACTTAAATTGATTTATATAAATCAATATATTACACGTTGTAATTTTAATTTCAATTAATATAAATCAATATATATTACATAGATATATGTATATTTTAAGTTATTCGAATCAATTAATATATATTATAATATAGATGATTTAGTACTCGAATTCTGACACTGAAATTCTGATCAAAGTCAGAGTAGGCAGTATATATGAAAATGGGTATTTGGGGACAATATTTTAAATTTATGGGTATAGTGGGTAAAAATATTATAATGGTGGGTAAAATTTTGCTCCCTTATATGAAAATGGGTAATTTGGGCTAGGAACTCTTTATTTAATTTTATATATTACTTCCGTCTCAAAAAAAATGACGTTTTAGCAACTAAAATTTGTCCCAAAATAATTATCGTTTTCATATTCCAAAGCATATTTACATGTAATATACCAAATATACCCCTATTTACTCACCTCAAATTAAATGTGTTAAAGAGATAAAAACACTTTATTAATTAAACTTAAATAGGGGTAGATTGGACTTTTTATCACATTTCTTAATATATGTGTAAAAGATTAAAACGTCATTTATTTTGGGATGGAGGTAGTAGCAATTAAGTTTGTTAAATAAATATTGGATTTGTTGAGTTTTAAAATCAAGAATATGCAAAGACAAACATAGATTAAATTACGAGATTCAAACAACAATCAAGGATTCATCTAAATTATTCCAATTTAACTTAATATTGTAGTTATATTAAAAATTAAATTATGTTCCAATTAATGAACTTTGATTTAATCACATTCAACATAGGTATGAGATTGCATTTTCTAATTAAATTAAGAATTTTGAAGAAATAAATTGATATATTATATCATCAAATTAATCCGAAATTCTCTTAGGCTGCGTTTGGATTAGAGGATTTGGGCTGTGGATTTGAAAATCACTTCCTAAATTCAATCTGGTTGTTTGGAGAAAAATTGAAAATGAATGGATTCTCAAATCCAAATTTTTAAATGAATGGACTTGAAATATAAGTTTTGGACCAAATGGATTTGTAGTAAATTTGAAGGATTTAAAATCTATATTATACTAAAAGCAAGCAAGTTGACAATAATTACTAATTTGTCATTTTCCCTCTTAAAAATGTCACATCAATTTGATGATGTGTAAATAATTTCTTTTTATTTTAGTTTTTCACGATTTCATTTTATTTTTCTAAATTAATTTAATATTTTTAAATTACATAACTTTCTTGATAAATTATCAAATATTATAATAAAAATAAAAGGAAAACATATATAATTCTTGATTAACGATACATTATAATGAAAGAGAGAGAGAAAATTTATATTTTTTTATGTATTATATTACACATATTATTAATTATTATATTAAATTTATATCTGTACTATATCTAAAATGGCAATAGTCGGTGATTATTACAAATTTGTCATTCAATAGCAAAACTACTAGCCAATAGGAAAAAAAAAAGGGAAAAGAAAAAAAAAACTTTTGAGTGTCTTATTGGACAAGTTCCTAAAAATTAATGGACAATTTGAGTAATTTTTTTAAATTTAATTTTGATTTTCTAAATTAATTTAATAATTTTGAATCAAGCTTTCATATCAAGCCATTAGAATTAGGCTTCATCTACAATCCATTGTCTTACTACTATATAAGAAATGCATGAATGGAAATAGAAGTCTCACTAAATGAGGATGAGTTAGCTTATTGAAATGGAGGTTTAAAATATCAAACAAAAAAATAAAATAATGGAGGCTTGAAATATCAAAAGAAGAAGAAAATTAGTGATGGAAATAAGAAGAAAAATTGAGATGAAAGTTATTTTCCCATATAAGCAATGTATGTATATATAATTACTCACTTAATGAGAATGAAATAGATGAAATGGAGGCTAGAAATATCAAAAGAATAAGAAAAATTGAGATGAAAGTTATTGTACAATATAAGCAATGTATATGTAATAACTCTTATGTAATTAGGATGAAGTAGCATCAAATGGAGACTAGAAATATCAAAAGAAAAAAAAGTGATTGAAATAAGAAGAAAAATCGAGATAAAAACCATTATACTATATAAGCAATGCATATATAATCACTCTCACTTTATGAAAATGAGCTAGCATGAAATGGAGTTTTGAAACGTCAAAAAAAGAAGAAAAATCGAGATGGAAAACTTTTCAGATATAATGAGATATTACCAATACTAATTTGATTGTCATCTTGATTATCCAAATCCCTTTATAAGTAATTGCATTAAAAAAAACATTTAGTATTATAATAGTATAGATTACAAAAACATTAAAAAAACATTTAACATTATAGATACAATATAGATTACTGAATATTATCAACAATTAAAATAATTATATTATATAGCAAGCCGCGCATCGCGTGGGTGCACTACTAGTACTCTCTAAACCAAGTCATTTGAAATCTCCTGCAATCTCCTGTGATACACGCGATCTCACCCTCTCTCCCCTCACCGCTCTCTCTCTTTCACCTTACAGATCTAGATTAAACGCCAAACTTTCACCTCCATGGGTGCTTTCTCTTTTCTCACGATCTCCTCTTCTTCTTTTTTTGCTCGTGCTCTCGAAGATCTTCTTTCAACCACATTGTGGATCTCAATCAGTCTCTTCCATAAAATATCATGCTGAACAATATTGAAAAAACAAGACACATAAACAAAAAGAGTTAACCACTAATTTGATTGTTCTTAATTTTTTTCAATATCTTCATTTTCTAATTGGTGTTCTTTGATTTGGTTTGATGTATCAAAAATAAAGAGTTAACCACTAATTTGATTGTTCTTAATTTTTCTCGATATCTTCATTTTCTAATTGGTGTTCTTTGATTTGGTTTGATATGTGATACGTATTATATTTTTAAATATGGTTGATACTTGATTTTATTTGTATGTATTATATTTTACATTGAATTTAAATAAAATCATATTATATTAATCAGTAAATAATGATGAAAGAGAAGATTTCAAATGCTAATTAAGTTTTGCCAAACAATAAATTTGAAATCTATGGATTTGTAAAATAAATCCACAAATTATCCAAATAATGTACTTTCAAATGACTTGCAATCACAAATACTTCAATCCAAACGCATTGAAATCTATTACTTTCAAATGACTTACAATCACACTTACTTCAATCCAAATGCAGCCTTAACAAATTATAAAAAGACCAAACTCACTCCATATTCAGAAGAGAAGCAAAAAGTAATGGGAAGAGAAGATGATTTTCAAGAGCGGAGACTCCGAAAATAGCCTTTGGGATCACTCTCAAAAACAGCCCTCGGAATCCTAATGCTTCTTCCGGGGGCCTTCATCATCTTCGTTTCACGGCCGCAGCAACGGCCGAGGCAAACCACCACTACCACAACCATGGCACCGATCAGATACGGCTTTGGAATCTGCTGGAGCCATTGCTTCAACTTCTCCGCCCTTGTTTCCGGCGGAAATATTTCATCAAACCAACCCAACGCCTCTCCGCCGGTCTTTTTAATGGCGGCCAACGCCGCTCCGCCGTAGCTTCTTAGTGTCAGTTGCAACCGATTAACCTTCTCCGCCCTCGCTTCCGGCGGAGAGACTTCGTCTAACCAAGACAAGGCCATTTCGCCGGAGGTTTTGACAGCGGCTAAGGCAATTCCGACGTAGCTTCGGAGTGCAGGTATCCATTGATCGATCATTTCGGCCCTCTTCTCCGGCGGAAAGAGTAGATCAATTGAAGCCATGTCCTGAATGACGAAGCTTCTCAGGAGAAGTGGAACTTCCTTCACCTTCTCAAGTATAAACATGAGCACCTTCACCATAAATGTGAGCACATGCTCCATATATATATATATATATATATCTACTTGATGAATTTCAACAGCTAATCTGAAAGGGTTAGAGATAAAGTGATTCTCTGAAAGGGTTCTATTGGGTAGAGATAAAGTGATTCTTTCTCTACCTGATGAATTTCAACGGCGAATCTGAAAGGGTTCTATTGGGTAGAGATAAATTGATTCTCTGAAAGGGTTCTATTGGGTAGAGATAAAGTGATTCTCACTCTCTACTTGATGAATTTCAACAGCGCATCTGAAAGGGTTCTATTGGGTAAAGATAAATTGATTCTCTGAAAGGGTTCTATTGGGTAGAGAATAATTCGTCGAAATATCGACGAAATATCGTTAAAATGAAAGCACTGAAATAATATTACCATGCCAAAAAATTTCGTTGAAAATATTGGATATTTCGGTAAATATCGTGATTATATTGTTTTATATCGATATATCGCGATATATCGTCCCTTTTTCTTTTTTCTTTTTCCTTTTCTTCCTTTTGTTTTCAGTGCTACAGTGATATCTTTCCTTTTTTTTTTTCCTTTTTTTGTTTAAGAATGGATATGGAATATTTATGTATTTTCCTTTTTTCTTTTTTTCTTTTTTTCCTTTTCATCCTTTTGTTTTTTACTTTTTTTTTATTATGAAATATTTATGTATTTAAAGTATGTCTATTAAAAATTAAATTTAGTTTTTCTTCTATATATGTAAATAAATGTAATAAATAAGTAATTTATATGGATTAATATGCTATTATTTAGTTTTCTCTCATAATTTAATTAAGTTTAGTTAAATTACACAAGGAGTGTTATCATTTCAATGGAAGAAACTTGTAGAGTATTGTTATTCAAATAATTCAAATGTATGATATAATAAATTTATTGCTTATTTATATAAATCTGTTGTATTTTTTGTAAATTATGTGTCTTTATAGATATCTTCTTATAGGTAAAGTGCTTAATTATATTTTTTTATTTGAAATCTTAACTTCAATTTATGTATGAATGTTAGTTATAACATTATGTAAATTACCAGATATATTTTCTAATTTTTTCACAATATTTCCGTGATTTTTTTAAAAATTACCGATATTTCCATCGAAACCGATATATGAACCGATATTTTCGTAAATTTAAGGTACCGATACATGCACCGAAACCGATATTTTCATCATTGGTAGAGATAAAGTGATTCTCTCTCTCTACTTGATGAATTTCAAGTGCGAATCTGATTCTCTTTCTCTAATTGATGAATTTCATTTCAACAGCGAATCTGAAAGGGTTCTAAATTTCAATAGCGAATCTGAAAGGGTTCTATTGGGTAGAGATAAATTGATTCTCTCTCTACTTGATGAATTTCAACAACGAATCTGAAAGGGTTCTATTGGGTAATGAAAATGATGAAAATAAAATATCGATATAGCATCCAATTTGATATAGCATCCAATTTGAAAATAAAATATCGATGTAGCATCCAATTTCAACAGCGAATCTAAAAGGGTTCTATTTTGATATACATGCGATATTTTGCGATATATTCATGATATTTCCCAATTTCCATCCAATTTTGTACTACACTGAACCGATATCGAAATTGATATCGATATTTTGCGACATATCCGTGATACACAGGAAAAAAAACATTAACACCCAATATTCGTATCGCAATATCCGTATCCACGATATTTCGCGACATTTTCATCCATAAAGTGATTCAATATTTATTGTAACTTTAATTCAAGATGTCAATTAATATAGAGTTTGACCCTTTGAATCTTGTAATTTGGTTTTTGACCTGTTAATTTAATTTAACTAAGTTGCACCAAAAGGTTATTTTGTAACATATTATATTAACTTTACAATTTCACTTATCAAAATTATACCACTTCATTTACAACTAATTAAAGATGTGACTTACAAGCCCACAACAAATTAGAAAAAGAAAAGACCTAACTCACCTCACCCACATAAATAAATAAAATAAGAATGAAATCATGAAATTGAACAATTAATCAAGCCAAGAGCCAAAAATCTCTCTGTTTTTTAGTAGTAATAAGATATCCCCCAATTTTCTTGCTCTTTCTCCTCACTGCAATGGCCATGCAACTAGCATTTTGGACACAATACTCCGCCACCCCACCGGCTGCCGTTGCCCGGTTCCCAGCCCACGCCACCATGAGCCGCCACGTCACCGACCGTTTCTTCTGCCCCACCACCAGCATCGCCGCCTCCTCCCTCTTAGCAGCCTCCACTACAGCAGGGCCCTTCTCTTTACCTTCCACCACCAATACCTTAACACACACCTATCTTGCATAATTTCAAGATTTTAATTAGCCCAATAATTATAACATATATGCATGATTAAATAAATAAATAATTGTACGTACCTCAGGCCTCTTAAGTTGGTACATAGTCTTCATACATGTTAGAAATTCAGGAATTCTTGGATTTATCATCACATCCTTTTTAAGTGGTTGCTCAACTGCAAGAAATGAAAATAAGAGTTCAAAATCAATGATTAAATTCGAAAGATTAAGATGTAAATAGCCCAAGATTTACCAACCTTGTTTAGAAGGCTTTGTAACATAGAGAAGGATCACTAAATCTTGATTTTGAACCGTGTGACTAAGTGTCCATTGAACGGCGTGTTTGGCTTCCATACTCGAGTCGACTACGATCATGATTTTCCGGCCACTCAACGCCGCCGGTTTCTTACCAAGACCACCATTGGAAAACCCATCTTTCTTCTCTTGATCAGCAATGGTGGTGGAATTTGCATGGCTAGGTGGTGAACGGACTCTTGCTATGGGCCTAATCCTATTTAGGCAAAGATTAGGCATTTTAGTGCTTATTTTAACCATGTCTTGTAATGATAAGCACTGTTCTTGAAGAGTGAAGTTGGTTGTTATGTAAGAAAAAAGTTTATTTATGAGGAAAAAATGGCAGCAAATTTGAGCACATATAATTTGGCTAAGGCAAACTAGCACATAATTGCATGGGGCCTCACAATGTTTCTTTCTCTTTTTGCTTTTGATTTCTTTTTTGTGTAATGATTTTTCTATTTGCTTCTTTTATTTTCTTCAGGCTTTTGGACCCTACAGTTGAACGTGCCATCATCAAAATAGTGGGGCCATATTCTTGGAAAGATTAGCCTCAAATAATCTGGAGATTCTTGAATACTACTTCACCTTTAATTCTAATAATCTTTTGCTTGGAATTTATTAAAGTTAAACCAACTTTAGTGTTTCACAAGACTCACAAGATAAGTGTCATCTTCTTAACTTAAATTGATATTAACTCATATTATAACTCAGTTTTTAATATAAGTATCAAATTCTGAGCACTATGTACCCCCAAAAAAAAAAAAAAAAGGTCTAGAAAAGATGTGGCAACAACTTGAACTAAGTAAATTAATTGGAATTGATGACTATCTTGAAATGATTAAGTAGGCAATGATGGTTGCAAAATGATAATGATGGAAAATCACAAATAAAAGTAGTCAAATTGCTGATTGATTTAGTTAGATGGCACAATAATCAATTTAGCTCTCTATGCAAGAGATTCCCTAACATTTAGCTATAATCTTTGAGTAACACTTGTGCACCCAGGGTGCACGGTGCCCCCAACTTAACCTATTATATGGTGTTATATATATACTCTACATGTATCATATGTATACTCTTTAGGTATCATATGTATGCTCTATATACATATGATACCTGTAGAATATATGTATAACACCAATAAACATAACACCTATAGAGTATATATATATAACACCTAAAGAGCATGTGTATAATACCTAGATCTGTGCCCCTATGTGCCCCAGGGTATATAAGTTTTGTACATAATCTTTTGGTTTATTAAACACTAATCAATGATTTTTTAAATAGTAATGGCTATGATGTTTAGAGTAAGGCCCATAATATTAAATCCAACACTCACTTTAGGGATAGGCTCTGTTACGGGCTTCAGGCTGGAATGAGCAGACATGATAATTTAGGGTAGGCCCATCAAGGCTTCGAAGATGTTTGGTGGAATGAATTGTTTTTTTATTTGGGCCCAAAAACTGGAGCCCATATCCTATTTTAATTTCAGCCTCATATATAAATATGCATGTATGTATGCTTACATAATTTTTAATATTCACTTCAGAACAAATTAAAGTTCTCCAATGTTTAAAATTAATACAACCATCAACAATAATTTTGATAAGAGTGAAATTTTTATATAACTAGTTTACGGATTTAATTTATTGATAATGGGATTTCAGCTATGTTCTGCTACCTCTGACCTAAAATAATTCTCATTTTAGTTTTTAAGATTTCGCTCAATATGTTATTACAGGAATTCAAGAAACGTTTTCTCCAATTCTTCTAAAAATATTGCCCAATTTATTATTCCTAGCTTAAATATCTTAAAGTAGATATTGGAAATATAAAAGGAGGAGGAGAATTAGTTATTGGTACACTGATCATTTTGTAGACCTTTTTAAATTCTGTGAAAAATGCTAAAATGACAATTATCTGCAGTTAGACTAACGTACAATTAGTAAACATAATACAAGGTATAGAAAGAAAAAAATAACATGAGATTAAGGTACTATATATACAGAAAAGAAAGATTACACAAATATTATTCATGGCGTTATTACTTCAAGTTTGCAAGGGATACATATTAATTCGTCTGTCACAACACAAATCAAATATCTCCAAATCCCACAAATCAAGCTTTTAATATAAGCGAGGGTACTAGTAATTGGAGATTATCATGATAAAAAAGCCATTAATCTTAATTAATTAAGCAGCAAAGCATCCAAGATTGCATGTGTAGAGTGAATCAAGGGTCAGATCAAGCTCATTTCTTCTGCCCTCCATTGCTTCTCCTTCATTATACACACCTCTGCATCATCCCAAATTATTAATAATGAAGTTATTCAACAATTATATAGATTACTATTATTTGATTAAATAGATTATGTATGTAATAATTAATACCCCATGTTTAAACCAGGGAATTGTGGCGACATCAAGAATGGTGGTGGCTGTGGTGCATTATGGCCATGGTTTTGCTGCTCCCACTGTGGTTGCTGGCCCATTTCCTGCTCCTTCTCTTGGATCTAAATTGTAACAAAATTATTTTAATTTAACCCATTCTTGAATTTAACAAAACTTATGAGATTATATCAGTTTAATTAGCAGAAATTGAGATGATCACCTGCTTTGTTAGCATGCTGTTTTGCTCTTGTATGGCTTTTTCCTGCCAACAAAGAGCACAAGTAAAAAGAAATACTACACACATTGAATTTCTTCTATCTCACTCTCACTCTCTCTCGCTCTCCCTCCCTCTCTCTTTCTCTCTCTCACTATGTATATATATATATATATATATATAGTGAGTGTGGTAGGTGAAAAAGACAATTAGTGAACCTTTTGCTGCAATTCAGAGATGGAATCGTACAAGAGTTGATTCTGTATTGCAATGAGACAATTTATAGTTCAAGGTTAGGAATTGGAGAAATGAATATGAAACTAGGTAGAAAATGAGATGATATTTGGCACACACACACACACACACACATATATATATATATATAAGCATGTAATTAAGTACTTTTCTTGATCGGATGTTCCTGAGAGCAGTGTCAAGCTGTTGTTCCAGATTCTGAAGATCTTTGAGGCTCATCGAGTCTAGATCTTCTCCCATATATTGCCTGAAATAAACCCCCAAAAAAATTAAATCAACATTTGAAATATTTATGTCTTGATGATCAATTAGATCTGAATATATACCTATGATTTCTTTGCAAGAGTTCAATTCTAGCCCTAAGTTTGCTGTGTTCTAGGCTCCAATTTGCCTGCACATTACAAGTATTGTCAAAAGGGATTAATCTGATCAACACCAAAACAAATTCACACACACACACACACACACACACACAATAGTATATACTAACAGGTGACTGAGGCTCATTAGCAACAAGTGCTCTTTCTGCAAACGAATATCTTTCGTACTTCTCAAGGATCCTGTCCATACTGCTATGCACCACAAAATCAACCAACATTTAGTGCAATTCATTAATGTTATACTGCCTTAATCCAAACACTATATATATAAAACAGGTTAATACATAAGAAACTTGCATGGTTATTACTCAAAGTGCATGCACCCAAAAAACAAGCTTGTTATAGAATGTCTGGATCAGCTGGTATAGTAATAAAGTGTACAGGAATTAATTTGTTGTATCTGACAAATTAAATCCTACCTATATTAATAACATACTACTACTTACTTGTTTTCTTTCCTATCCAAAATGATTTCCTCCACGTCATTCCCATTCGTCATTCTCCATTTTCAGGTAAACTCTTAAATGGTAGTAATTATTTCCACAATGTATACATATCCTACCACTCATTGTATGAACAACCATATATTCATGTGTATTTGTGTATGCCTCTCTCTCTCTCTCTCTCTCTCTCTCTCTCTCTCTCTCTCTCCCCCCCTACACTTGTGAGGAGAATTAGAGGTCCTAGGAAAGTTTCTAGTACTTTTGGGAAGTACTTCTACTTTGTTTATAAATATATGACAATAATGTGTTACCTACACTTGAACAAGATTACAGCTGTTTATAAATGCAGCAATAATAGCATTACCTTCTACTTTGTCTGTTACTAACATCATGCATCTTACTATTTTTCACCAATCTCTCTCTTCTTTCCATAGATTCTGTTAAGTCCAAAACATGTACTGTAGAATGACTTAACTCTCTAAGAATTTATGCAAGAAAAACAACAACTATCTGAATGAAACCCACTGTAGACTTAAGGGTTTTGTTGATAAGTAAAAATAACACAAAATGTACTCATTTTCGTGCTATAGTACTATACTAAGCAACTATGCTTTGCCTAATTTCGATTGTATTAATTCAAATCTTACATTATATTGACAAAGTTGAGACAAAACATACTTCCATACACAATCGATCCACTTCTTTCACATTTTATTCAACAAGAAACCTTATTTTCATTTCAAAAGCTTTCATGCATTTATGCTTCATATACTAATATTGAATAAACACCATCATATATGTATACCAACTAGGCCAACTACAGTAACTCTATCCCCATTCCCATTAACCCCCCCCCCCCCCCCCGATGGTTTAAAATTAGTCAGAAAAAGACAAAAGTTTAATGTTCGTTTCAGTACTAAGTTCAAGTTCCAAGATGCAAAATAATAATAACCTACAAAATCTAAAATAAACCCGTGTCAAGAACTGAAATCACAACAAGGAATGAATTGATGTTTTAATATCATATCAATTGTCAGTGTAACCAACGGCATTACAAAAGGGACCATGTATTTATTCAATGGATAAATCTCCACCAAATTTTTTCAATTAATTACGATGATGATGTCCCAAAATTTTGTCCCTACATCGGACCTTCTTGGGACAGCCTTGGATCTAGATTTCTCTTATGTAGTTGAAGAATATAATGCATGATTTAGTCACACAAAAAGAAGTTAGTTTGTCACCACTGCATAAACACAGCTAGTAGAAATTTATAAATATTATTGAGTGTATGAAGATTTATGGCTTTAAACATAAAAGAAAAGAAAAGTATGGTGTACGTTTGATGTCCATTAACAGGAGATCACAAGGTAAAATTAACAAGAAGGAAAAACCTAGAAAATAATTGTATTAATAAATTAGGGTTTCGTCAAAGGGATTTGAATTAAGATCCAAACCACAATATTATCTTAAACCTGACACAAACCCGAACAAGAAGTGATGAAATCAAAGTAGAGAAAAGACAAAAATGATGAAGAATTAAAAGGGTAGTAGAAAGAAGGAAACCCTAGTTAGTTGGAATTAATAAAGAAGAAGAGATGAGGTTAATTAGGTTTTGAAAAGAGATACCAAGAATCAGTGGAATACTCGAAGAGCTTTCCCTTGTGAGAGAAGACAATCAAGGCCACCTCAGCATCGCAGAGAACAGAGATCTCATGAGCTTTCTTCAACAGCCCACCTCTCCTCTTGGAGAAAGTCACCTGCCTGTTGATCTTGTTCTCTATCCTCTTCAACTGTACTTTCCCTCTCCCCATTTCTCTCTCTCTCTCTCTCTCTCTCTCTCTCTCTCTCAACCCTGGCTGGAAAGAAGACTGAAAAAGGAAACCCTGGAATGGGGAGTGTGTAATGAGGGAGACAGATAAAGAAAGTGGGTTTTCTTAGTTATTACTCATTCAGTAAAAGAGGTGAGTGTGGGAGTTGTAGGGAATTTACAGTTTTTGTTTTGGTGAAAGGAATTAGGGATCGTTTCATTTTCAACAACATCGCTGTCATGCACACACTTACCACTTCTAAGCCTTGGACAGGGAAAACAACGTCGTTTATTAAGGATGTGCTGTCGACTTCCCATTGGTTCTTCTGCTCCATGTCTGCTGGGTTTTAAGGGTCTAGGGTTAGGTGGGGTGGGGTGGGGTGGGGGTCGATTTCGAACACACATGTACATCCATTGTGTTTTTCATCTTTGTCTTTTTTTTTCATTTTACTCTTTCTCACTCATCACCACTTTTCTTTATTTCTTTTTCTTGTGTTAAGAGACAAGTAGAGTCTATTTATTTTTTCAAAAAAAAAAAAAATCGGAAATAGGGTTTTGATTGGTGTTAATTTAATGTTTAGATATGATGGGCTTTTTCTTTTTTGGGGTGGGTGAATTTCGCGTGTGTTTACTTATATATGAAAATTGTTACTGTCATTAAGAAGTATATATAATAAAGAGTGAAAAATTAATATTAAGACCCCCCAAATATAGAGGTGCCAAATATTAACAATATTTTATTAATACTAAAAGTTTGACAAAGAAATAACTAACCGTATAATTGGATCGGATTTCTGAATCTTTTATTTAACACAAAAACTTTTGTGCATCAGGTGCATGGATCCATGTACCTGACCTGATCCATGTACCTGACCCGACCCGTGCATCCCACGAGCCCTCACGCGCTCCCATGCGCCTGTGTGGATGTGCTCAAATCCACTCAAATTCCCTCGTTAAGGATAGTTTTTAGTTATGTTAAGGGTACCTTTTAGTTATGTTAAGGATACATTTTAGTTATGTTAAGGATACTTTTGAAATCCTGATTCCAGGTTACATACCACGTTATGTTAAGAATACCTTTTGGTTATATTAAACATACCTTTAGGTTATGTTAAGGATACCTTTAGTTATGTTAAGAATACATTTTGGTTATGTTAAACATATCTTTAGATTATGTTAATGATACATTTAGGTGATGTTAATGATACCTTTGAAATCGTGATTCCAGGTTCCTTTGAAATCCTGATTTGATACCCTTAGAATTCGCTCTAGGTCACATACTATTTACGTTATATTAAGGATATCTTTAAGTTATGTTAAGGATACTTTTATGTTATGTTAGAGATACCTTTGTGTACAAAATGTGTAACACAACTATGTTATAGATAAGGTATATCTAACATAACATAAATGTATCCTTAACATAACCTAAAGGTATGTCTGACGTAACGTAAATGTATGACATCTGGGCATAAAGATATCCTTAACATAACCTAAAAGTATGTCTAACCTAACGTAAATGTATGAAATTTTGACATAAAAGTATACTTACCATAATCTAAAGGTATCCTTAAACATTATATAAAGGTATCCTTAACATAAGTAAATGTTATGTCTAAAATTTAAAATAGGTAGCGCGAAAAAAAAAAATAGAAGCGGGTCGGGTAACCCGGATCATACCCGGTTGCATGGATCTAAGATCCATGCACCTGATGCACATGAGACTTACTCTTTATTTAATTATGCTGCAGAAATCAAAAGGATTTGAACCTAAAATTTTCTTCAAATTAATTATGACATGAATTTCACAATACCTTGGTGTAGAGGACGTAGTAGAATATAATTACAGTAAACAGAAAATATAAATATGTGATTATATATATATATATATATATGCTATATAACATATATATCAACTTCACCTTGTAATTTTATTTTGCAGAAAATATTATCATTGGTTGTAAGTATTGTAAGAAACATTGTATAGATTTTGATGAAGATAAAACATGTAATAGATTAGCTATGTATTTAGTTTCTATTGTAAATCTCTTAGTATAGGATCAGGAGGCTTGAAGATCAAGACTTAAAGTTTGAAGAAGGAATGAAGACCCTGCTGCACAAAAAGAAAATTAAAAATGACTAAGTATAAGTCACTGCAGCAGGTTGCTAAAAGGACACTGGAAGGCTACTGCAAGAGGATGCTACTCAGACAAGTAAGCTGGCTAAATAAAAGACAAAGTAAGCTAGGCTAAATGAAAGATAAGTAAGCTAGCCTACTGGAAGACAAATGGATACCAGCAACCTATCAAAAACAGTTACCTCTGAATGAGTGTACTGAGTTTACATTAGGCACATCCACAAAATTATCCAATAAAAAGGTGTCTCGTAATGAAGCAAAGAGGAGGACAGAATGACTGTCAGACTGGGTATGGCAATTGTAGCAACAGAAGTGTACGATCTCAACAACTTCGTACGAACTAACCAAAGAAGGCCACGTCGCCCCATGCATGCTGCGAAGAAGGATGCTCACTCCAACGGGCAGATTTCTCATCGCCTATAAATAGAAGAAGACCGGGACTTGAAGATTACGAACTTACCAACTTCATAAACTTGAAACTCGAAGCTCTCGCGAGCATAACATTCAAGCAATTCATATCTTAATCCTTTAGAAAAGTTTCAAGCCCAGTCTAGCAGCAAGCAACCTCTAGTCTAAGAGAACTATACATTCTAAAGCTTGATGTCTGTGTTGTTGAAAAGAAACCTTTATTTTTCATAAACTGTTAGGAGTTGCTTGATCGGAGGCTGTTCCTGATCAAGTATTTACGTTCTTAGTAGAAGAACAAAAGCTCTGTGTGAGCTAGTTGAGTTTGGTCAGTAACCCTGTGTGGGATTGACTGACAGTTCTTGTTAGGTTTAGGTTGTATAAGCGAGGTTTGTGTAAATCAACCATTTTACTTAACAAAGTTCCTCCTTGTGAAGGAGTAGAGAGGACGTAGAGGGATTATTACATCCTTGAACCTCTATATATCTTGTGTTAAACTTTCTGTGTTTAAGCTTACTATTGTTCCTACATATATCTTGCTTACTTGCTGTTGTGTTTAAATCCATATCATAAGCATTTGAAAGGTTTTCAGAAAAGAAGCATTGTTTTAAAGAAATTTCACTGTGCATAAAACTCTATTTTCATTAAGTTCACTAAGGTAACTGCTCAAGCAGTAACCTCTGGGACAGTAAGTTCGATAGCTACCTGCCTGAGTGACTTAATGTTTGCTTTAAAAGAAACGTTTGAAAATTTGAGTAGGCTTATAGTCTACTACCACTTGGAACCAACAAGTATGTATGTGTGTATATACACATATATATAGTCATTAGTTGGTCAAGCATGGTTACATATATATTTAATGTTTGGGTACATGCATTTGTTTGAATAAGTACCCCAAAATTAACATTGCTTGAAAATACAGTTACACTAATCTTTAACCTACATTTAAAAATCACACATATTCTCATAGTATTCACCAATAATTTAGGGGGGAAATTAAATAATCGTGGTTAAAATAAACCTTAAAAAATGATGCCACAACTCTTTTAAATGTCAATAAAAATGGTGGATGAAGGAATTTCTACTGAATCAAATGCAGGTACATAGGAATTTATAATTTCATCGTAAAACATGCATGCTTTTAATTGGAAATGCTTTGCACCACCTTCGTTACTGTGTTTGATGAAAATTAATATATTCCCTCCTACCAAGAATTTAATTAAAAGAATAATAATAAGACAAGGGTAGGGGCCACACTGAAGAAATAGCCATTAATATATGAATTATTGGCTGAAAGAATTAATTTTAGTGCACGAAAAAATGCCAAAAAAATATGGTCTGGTCCAAATGTTTCCAGAAAGTTGGTACTGTAATTTCCTTAATTTGTCTCACGTTTGAATACCCCAATTCTAAGCTGGATTTTGGTCTACGTATTGTCTCTTTCAATAAATAGTAGCCTTATCATCACTCGTACATATTTATTTTGGGGAGCTTGTGAGAACTGGAGAGGGGTATTATTACATAGTAATTCTTATATGAGACTGTCTCACGAGTTATTTTATAAGAGATGGATTACCCATAACCCATATATCATACATCACGTGCAAATTTGTGAAAGTGGGTTGGGTAAATAGGATTCATCTCACGAGAATTATCCGTGAAACAGTCTCACACAAGTTTTTATGATTATTATTTGTCTATTTTCATGATATATATATATATATATATCTATCTATCTATTATCTATTACATATATAAAAATATGGATATTTCTTACAAAATATGGATTGTCTAATATGTCCTTATTAAAGATTTTATTTAAGGTTATAATAGTAATTTGTGATTATATTTAAATAATTTTACATTAGAATTCTAAATTAAAATATATAGATAGAATTCTATTATAAGTATAGAACTCTATTATATTAGAACTTTAATTTACTAGATTTTTTTGAATTTATTTTTAATTAAATATAGATTGTATATTCTTATAAAAAAATTATTATTTAAGAATAATAGTAATATAATATTTTTGATTTAAAAAATTCATCCTCCACGTACGACGCATGTGCTGATACTCGTATATATATGTATCTAGTTGTTTGTTTTAATTTGAACCATCGGTTAAAATATATTTATATGATTTTACTATAATTAAATTTATGTGTTCATCTCAACATATATATATATGGAGCGCTTGTATTGAATTTAATTCTTGGATTATATATATATATATATATATATATGAATAATTAAATTGTTATTCATGAATACATGTTGGTTCTTTCAATGGAATCAAGTATTTATTTTAATTTTTAGCTAGCTTAGTAATTGAACTTTTCTTTAATGGTATAAATGCAAAAATCAACCTAGCTACAATATGTATTGTATAGTTTTTCAAGTTGCAGTTTATTTTATTTTTTATCTGCTTATAACTTAAACCACTTTTCTGACCTCTTTTTTGTCAAAGTAAGATCATGTGAATCTTACGGAATATAAATATTCTTTCACTTTGCAACTTAAGTTTTTGTTGTATTTTATTTGAGGTTGCGATTGGATTAAAAAAAAAAAAGTTTGAGTTTGCAATGAGAAAAAATTAAATTATGTGCCTAAAAATTATTGGAAAGTGATTGAGATTGTTTGATGAACTCCAAAACTTAATTCAATTGGTTCCAATCCGAAACTACAAACCTGTACATTCTTATGTATACATTTGTTTTATATATTAGTTTCTATTAAAACCCGTATTAAATTAAATTGTTGTTCTTGTTGTACCATGATTTTGTAACATAATAAATTAGATTGTTTAATTGATCAAGTGATAATGTCAATTTGAAATGTCCATACAAGGGCAATTGAGTCATTTAAAGTAATATTAAAAGAGAGGCCATGCGAGGTGGCAGCAGAAGGGTAGATGGAGTTGCAGATAAAAAATTCAAGTATTAATTATTTCATGAATTTATGCAATATATATATATATATATATATATATGTGTGTGTGTGTGTGTGTGTGTGTGTGTCTATTTTTGTTGGATTCATGTATTGAATAGGCCATTGAAATCTCTTTAAACAAGTTAGGTCGATCTTAGCAACTTAAGTGGTATTAAAATTCAGTTTTAATGATAGCTGCCTAAAATGGGTATGATCTTGCAAAATTGCATCAAATATATTACTTTAATTGTAACATTATTCATTTATTACATTGACTTTTGCAATCTCATTGGAGATCAATTTGATTGAGTTAATTTTTTTTTTTTTAATGTTAACTGTGTCTCGCTTCTTTTCTTTTTTTCTCTCCTAAAAAAAACATTGGTTTTTCCCAAAATTGTTTTTTTCAAAATAATAACAAGTGTATTTAAAAGGCAATAATTAAGATAAGATCGATCGTTTCACTGAATGTAAAAGTATATTGATGAAATTAAAATAGAAATTAAGCTATGATACGAAAAAAGGATATAAAACTATAGAATATATCTTAATCATACGAATAATGTGTATCTTAAAAAACTTTTATGGTTGTTCGGGACGACAAATGGAATTTTATTGTGTGTCGCTCGATATGCTCTCCAGGTTTACTCCGTCCGGAAGAGGCTGAAATTATGGGTGTTCACGAGGGATTTAAGTTGGTGGAGGTAGAGATGAATGCGATGTTCATATAGTAAATGCTATTAATGAGAAGAAGTATGATATCATGATACAATTTTTGAGGTATTTAAAGCTTGTAACGATATTTGCAATTTTTTTCGTAGTTGTAAGGTTAGTTTCGTTAATCGAAAAGTCAATTATGTGGCGCATTCTATTGCTAGGTCTCGAGGCTTTACCCGACTAAATAAGATGCATGGAAATAGAAATCAAATTCTTCACAATCTCTACCGCATATGAACGAAATTGAGATTAAAAAGAAAAATCACACTAACAAGAACAAAACTTATATGCACCTGTGGCACGGATCCTAAATCCGTGCCCCTGACCCAACCCGGCACGTGGGCCGCACCCAGGCACGCCCACGCGCCCCCACGCGCACCCCCACCTGATCTGGTGTGCGCCCACGCACACCAGATTTCACACTATGTGATTTAATGATAGGTGTTATATATGTACTCTATAGGTGTTATATATGTACTCTGTAGGTGTTATAGTTATATTATATGATTCGGTGATAGGTGTTATAGTTATACTCTATAGGTGTTATATATATACTCCTTAGGTGTTACATCTATGTTCTTGAGGTATTACATATATAGAAGATTTCATATTATGTGATTCAGTGATAGATGTTATATGTATACTCTATATGAGTTATATATATACTCTTTATGTGTTATATGTATGTTCTTGAGGTATCACATATAAAGAAGATTTCATATTATGTGATTGAATGATAGGTGTCATATATATACTCTATAAGTGTTGTATGTATGTTCTTTAAGTGTTATAATTTTTTCATAATACCTGAAGGAATTGTATTTATTATATATCATAGATGCATGTAATTTTATATCACCTATAGAGTATCTTTGTAATACCTTTAAAATATTTTCATAACATCTGAAGGAAGAATTGTATTTATTATATCTTTTAGATGCTTGTGATCTTATATCACTTATATAGTATATTTGTAATACCTTTAGAATATTTTTATATTATATGTCCGATATGTTTAATATATACTCTATAGGTGTTATATATATACTTTTTAGGTGTTAAATGTTTGTTATTAAGATTAAGTGATGTGTATATATAATATGCTTAATTTAATTAAAACGATGTGTTTGCTCATGAATTAATCTTTTAAAGTAACCAGTAAATACATAATTGTTCAAGACTGAGCTTTAATCATATTCCACCAGATCAATTATAATGAATCACAAAATTATTTGATTAACCACAATGATTTCCAACTTGCAATTGAAAAATGAAGAACCATATAATGAACCCACAAAAACATAAATATAATCAATCAAACTTAAGTCTGGTAGCTAGTGAGATACTAGCACACAAAAAACACACATACAAATAATGATGTCTAGTGGAGAAGCATTATTGGAGGAAGTAGTGTTGGAGAATGATCCATTTTCCGAGGCTGCGATTTGGAGGCAGCTGAGTTTTAGATGGTTGAATCCTCTGTTTGCAAAGGGAGATGGTGAGAAGCTCCAAGTTGAGGACGTGCCACCCATTCCTCGTTCGGAGTCTGCAGAGGAGGCTTCATCGTTGCTCCATTCTTCTTAAACTCTTCCATGGCGTCTCTCACCTGCTCCAGCTCATCTAACCCTAGCTAGACAATATATGTATGTATGGATGTATATATATGTGTTTGGATCGGGTTGAAGAAGAAGAAGAAGAAGAAGAAGAAGAAGAAGAAGAAGGAAGCAGATTGGGTTGAAGAAGGAGAAAGAAGAAGAAGAAGAAGAAGAAGAAGAAAAAAAAAAAAGTACTGCGTGAAGAAGAAGAAGAAAAAAAATTAATTAATAGGGGCGGATCGGGCGGGTCGGGTTGGGGGCACAGATCCTACTCCACTAACAAAGGGGGGAAAAAGATTAGATTCAATATCTCAACCTGAAAAACAAACACGTGTAGCCAAATAAATAAATGATGCGGAAAAGAAAAAACAAATTCATGATATGGCGTCAAGAATTCACGTCATATTTAACATAAAGGGCAATTTTATACACACCACAAACAATACTAAACACACCCCATCTATACACATACTCTTTTTTTTAAATATTTTAATTTTTATGTGTATAGATGGGGTGTGTTTAGTAACAGTTGGGGTGTGTATATATGTCAGATCAGTAAGTATAATATGTTACATTGAACCGTTGCTATCATGGATGGAGCTACACGAGGGTTCTCAAATCTCTGACTTTTTAACCGTGGTACAGTAGTTTGTGTATATTAGATAAAAAGATATTATATTTTAAAAGTAAGATAATATTTTGTACATATCAGATACAAAAATATCATATCTAATCTTATCTACATTCTCATCATTATCTCATCTAAATTCTCATTTAAATTTCAATTATTACACTAAATCTTATCTATAATGATCTCATTTTACCCGTCATTATCTCATCTACATTCTCATTTACCCGGGAATTTACAAACTTTCATCCTTCATCCAAAAAAACACAGAAATATCAGAAATTTCATCCAAAAAAATATTAGAAATTTCAATTGCAAACACTGCAAACCTGTTATTTACATGGTTGGATTTCATTAACAATCTTATTCACCAATCGGTAATTCATATAACTAAAAAAAAAATTCACCTTATGCACCATCAATAATTCACGTAACTAAAAAAAATTGACCCTGCATTCAAAAAAACATATATATTAAAAGTTTCAACTCAAAACCTTCTATTTACATTGGTTTAATTTCAATATTTTTGTTCCATGCATCTTCTAATCAACCCTTCTAATGTCACACAATCTAAGTTTTAAAATAAAACCTTCCATCTGTATTGTTAAATTCAATATTTTTATTCAATGCATCTTTTAATCCACACTTCTAATGCCACACAATTTAGAAATTTTATTAGCAATTTCTCTAACTTAATATATTATTTTTAATATCTTAACTTTACTAGAATACATTAATCTTTAGAAATGATATTTCTATGAAATGACTAAAACATATATAAGTTTCCTCGATTATATTAAAATAGCTTAAGAATGGGCCCCTCAATTAAATTATCGGCTTAGTCACTGATCATGGTGTTGCATGGTAAAATTTTGGTTGATATATATCGTCTCACGGATCCCACCCCGTAAGATGAATCGATCATATTAAGTTTGGTTGAGTTGAATATAAAATATATGAGTTAGTCTCTTGTGTAACTGGTGTATGTACAATTCGGGTCGGATTCGGGCCGACCCGGATCCGCGCACTTTTATTTTTTTTATTTTTTTTGAATTTTATTTTTTCACTTCAGGTTGTTACCTTTATATTATATGCATGTGACCTTTATGTTATATAAGTGTGACCTTTATGTATAAATGTAATGACCTTTATATACTCTAACTTAGAAAAAAATGAAGAATTTTAACAAAATTTGTACATATTTACGTTTATGAAATATTAGCTGCACATATATCCATCCTTAAAATGCACTGAATTTTGAAAATTTCAATTTTTTTCAATATATATTATGTGTATCGGGTGATACTTTTCTAAATATACATATTAGATAGTATTTTTATAAATGAGAAGAATTTTTTTTTTTTTATGCAACATTAATCTTGTGTTGAACCCAAAGTAAGATTGACAATTGACTATGGACAATTACAACACTATTGAAGTAAAAAAATTATAATTTTTTTAAAATTTAGCACATTGCTGAGATTTCAAGATAGAATTACATTATTCCTCATATCCATATACAACAATATTTTCTTGTAGTTAATTGAAAACCGAAAACGACATCTCCATTAAAATAGGAAAGAGTAGGTCTTGAGTGCCCCGGGGCACCGTGCCCCCAAACACTTATTGTAATACCTTTAAGTAATATGAGTAATACCTTAACATGTAACAAGTAATATCTTGAATAATACCTTCACTAAATCATATATTTCAATTATACACGTAATACCTTATGAATATGCAACTAATACCTTATGAGTATACCACTAATACCTTCAAGAATATACTACTAATACCTTATGAATACACCAATAATACTTCATGGATATATACTTAATACCAAACTAATAATACCTTTGGGGGTACGATGCACCGGGGGTACGCAAGTTTTTGTCAATAGGAAAATAGGATCCAATTTGTAATTTGTCATTTTTTGTGGGTTAAAATCATTTTCAATCCCATAATAATGATGTCTTCTGAAATTGATCATATTTTAGATTCACGATTTGAATTTAGTCTTACAGTTTATCAGAAATTGTTCAATTTTATCCAAATGATGTTCAAAAGGGATGTGGTAATACGTGTCAATCAATACGATTTTCAAACGTGTCAATCACATCATTTTTAAATCATCGAAAAGCCTCAAATCAATGAAATTACACTGAAATCGAACAAATTCTTAATTTGTGGGATTCAAATTCAAAATCGTGATCATTATAAAACCATAAGTATAAGATGACAGTTGATTTTAACCATTTCTTCTAAGTAGGTCTTACATGAGATGGTCTTATATAAGACTTTGAGTGACACTTGTGTGCCCCAGGGGCACGGTACCCCCAAATTAATCATCATATGATGTTAAATATGTACTTTACATGCATCATGTATATATTCTTCAGGTATCACATGTATACTCTTATATACATATAATATCTGTAAAGTATAGTTATAATACCAAGAATCATAACACCTATAAAGTATATATATAACACTTGAAGAACATGTATATAATACTCAGATCCGTGCCCCTATATACCTCAGGATATATAAGTTTTTGATTAAGACTTGATGTAAAACAAAGTTCATAACTCATTCAATACGGTCAAGTAAGTCTCACATATATAAAATCTGTCTCACACCTAAAGTGTTATGTGAGACTGTCATACGAGTTTTGTGATTTACTTTTCGTAAAAACTTGATCAAGATGGGTTTTATATAAACCGCATTTTATGTTATAATTATACGATTCATTTTACTCCGTGAGTCATTAACGTACATTCAATCTTTTAGATAAATTCTGATTCGTGAAAAAGTCTCATACGTTTTTTTTTCTTTCATTCTTTTTATTTTTCTAAAAGTGGAATTTTAATTGTTCATATAGTTGGCTATGAATATAAATATAAATATAAATACTAGTCCTATCCTGTGTAGGCCGGTTAGTTATGCCATATATATAGACATTTAATATTTGAGGCAGGGGACTAAATACCATTTAATTAGTGCTAGCTAGGCTTCCAACAACTTTTTTCTTCATCAATTTCCACTTTAATTTCTATATTTAAGATTCTCAATTGACAATAAATTTTGGATGAATATATAATTTTATTTTTATAAAAAAAATCAAATATAACACAATTGATCTCACAGAATGCGACTTGTGAGGTCGTCTCACCCAAAAGTTTGACATATATATATCGACATGGAAAAATGTGATACTACAAATTTTTTGAGTTATTGAAATTTCAATTCAGAAATAAAAAATTTTCCATAAAAAGATAGACAGTTAAGTGTTAAGTTTACCTAATTGACACGCTTAGAGCCTCTTTTTTTTTTTTTTTAGGTTCGTGTCTTTTATATAAGATTTCATCATTTATTAAAAGAAAGCTAGTTTTTTTAGGAGAATTTTACGCGCCTATTTAATATGCCTCGAATTAGAATCTCACTTATTTATATATATATATATATATATATATAAAGAATTCATAACCAGATAGTACTATTTATAAATATATGTCGGTCTGATCACTTGTGTAATATTGATTGAAACTATCAAACTACATATTTTTTTAGGGGTTAAATTCAATTTCCGTCCTATATGTATGATCCCTTCCATTTTTGAAACTCAATTAAGTATATGTTTCAATTTTGGTTTTGTATGCTTATATTTTTTTTTTTCAATTTTGATCCTATATATTTCAATTTTTTCCAATTTTAATCAAATTTTCCAGTTTTGGTCCTTTATATTTCAATTTTTTTTTCCGATTTTGATCATATATGTCTCAAAATTTTCCGATTTCAATCCAAGATGGCCGTCAGGAAATTTTACGTGACATCAACGATTTCAATAATTTCGACCGAAATTGGACTGAAATTGAAACATATAGGACAAAAAAAATAGAAACATACAAGACCAAAATTGAAAAACATATATTTGGTTGTCAAAAAATGGAAAGAGTCGTACATACAGGACCAAAATTGAAATTAACTTTTTTTTTTAATTACTCATAGAGATTAAATGATTTCACTTCTATCCCTTAAAATTACGTATTCTTAATGGCAGTGAATTATAAAGGATAATAATTTATATTAAAAATACATAGTAATAATATATAGCATTATATATAAGATATGTGAAATATGATTTAGATATATTGTGTTAGCTGTATTTTCTAATTGATCAATTTTTCCCGAAAAGAACTGAGTACGTAATTAAATTAGAAGTTTTATATTATTGAATCTTCATTTGGAGATTAAATCTCCTTGAGTACTGAATATTTAAATCATGTAAATTGATCAGAGGATATCATTCAATAAATTATAATCATATATGTGACCACTAAATACATACCCATCACTACCTATTTTTGCACATACAATTACACATTTCAAGCTCGACCAACGGCATATATATAATGAGCCATCCTTTTCATATAATTCGTAATAAACCCAAAAAAACAAAAAACAATTTTTTTTATTCTTATTATCTGTATTTATATATATACATACATGTACATGCATATATATATATATGTGTGTGTGTGTGTGTGTGGGTTTTCATACAAAGTTGTGACTCGGGGTTGACTACTGACATAGATCATAATGAAATAGAGATATTTTTATTTATTTATATCTTTTCAATTGGCAATTAAATATGTGCCAAATTACGGAAATGGTCTTTTTAATTAACTTTGAAAACCATGTGCCATTCAAGAAAACTTGTTGCTATTTTATTTATAAAAGAAAACCTTTTGCTATATTTTATATATGAATGTATATATTCTACCTAAAGAAAAAAAAATCTAAATTTCATAATCTTGAATCTGGATTATAAGCTTTAGATTAGATCATTATATATAGATGCAAATTAGTTAATTATGTTGAAAATGTGACAGACATGATGAGATTGTGTAGGACAAAGGTTTCACATGGGCTAGTACTTTGGTTCAGAAAAAATATTCTATGTAATATAAGGGCATCAAATTGAATAGTTGCCCTAGAATAGTAATGTATCATTTAGGGTTCAGCTACCTATATTACCATTCCATAGATGCCATTATAGACTCATTTTTACCTCTTTGCATGCATCTTTATTACAAATTATTAACTGTTTATTTTAATTCTATGTACACACCTATGCATAAAAACTTATAGGTATATATATTAAAGAAGAATATATATACACATATATGTTAAATGTGTATGTGTATACACTAAAATTAACAACATATAAATAGTAGTCACTCACATGGAGACACAAATGTTGAGTTTTAGAGGTTTTGAATTCAGACATGAAATAATTCCATGGTCAACATGATCAAAACATGGACCTTATAATGTATTGTTTATGTGGTTTTTCACAGACCACATCATCATATATATATAAATCCCTTGAACACTTTAGGTGGTAGCTCATACATATAAATGTAATTACTATACCCCAACAGTAATAATAAAAACTTTTGTCTTAATTTGGTGCTCCACATTTTCATTAATTCACTGCATCCATCTAGGCAGTATCTCATTTACATTCCTTCCAGATCCTGATCCTGACCCTTCATTATTTCCTGCCACAGAGCTGTACCTGTCGGAATATTTAATTTCCCAAAAAAAAAAAAAGGATTTTGTAAGTTATAATCAATTAGATCATCATCATTTATCTTTAATTTTCATCTACCTAGCAGCCATTAATTTTGATGATCATTAACATATTATTGTCATGCATACATACCCAATTTGTGGTGTGTTCTCACAATCGAGTAGCTGGAAGAACATCTGTGCCTGGCCGGGCGCTCGGTGGCCCGCTTCCGTGAGCCGCCGCCCAGCCTCGGTGGTCCGGTCACCTTGTGGCCATGCTTCTTCTTGAACAGCTGGACCATGACTACTACCTCCTTCAAGCTGTCCAAATTAAATTGATTAATTGTCAATAATAATATTATGTTGTCATTAATTAATGAAAAAAAATGATGTTGGTTTTTTTTCTAATTATCAGTTATATATATATGTACCTTGCTCCTGAGAGCCTTATTAAGCTCCAACAGATTCTTTTCCTGGCAAATATTTAAGAACATTAATTAGTCCACAATTTTGTATTGAATACATAAACAATAATTGGTGATCATAATTATGAATGGCATACCTTTTGTTCAAGACTAAAAAGCTGCTCGAACATGTGTTGCGTCTGGAAACATTATCACACCCAGTTTAATTAAATGATATTTCATAAGACGTCTGCAAGCATATATAATAGTGAGGCTGTTGTGAAAATGTCCAACGACTCTAGTTTCATTCCGTGAAATGAGTCAATTTACAATCTGATTATAATCTGTTGAACAATAATTATCTTATGAAAATGAGTTTGAATAGATAGTGGGCTCTATTTCATGAAATTGTATCCGTCAAACGATGCCATACAAGTTTTTATGTATGAAATTGCACCTTCAGTGGTGCCAAAAAAAAAAGCTACAAATTTTGCATGATTTTCATGTAACAGTTAACATTCGTCTCCAAAAATGAGCAACATTCTTTGCAACTAAAAAAGAAATACTCCATATACAATATCAAATAAAGAAAAGAATTTAACACAAGATTTGATTTGCTTTGAATCTAGCATATATAACAAATAAAATTAAATATTGAGGGGCAAAAAATGATATGCATATCAATACCTGTTTGGATCTTATTCGTTTTAAAGATGTATCTAATATGCATTCAAGTTGATCAAGTTCCTTGGCGTCCAACTTTACCAAATCTTCCCCCAAAAAATGCCTGAAAATAAGGAAAAATAAAATGAAACATAGATAGATAGATACACACAAATATAATTAATTTTCTATTATATGATACAATGATTAATAATACCTTTGTGATTTTTGTAGAGCCTCAACTCTTGCCTTGAGCTTTAAGTATTCCTGGTAGCTACTCTGTTTAAACAAACACCATATTAGCTAGCTCTTAGTATGTTCTACGTATATATGTACACATATTTTATACATTACATGTACTCGTTAACCTAGTTTGTTTCCATATGTGTGTGAGAGACAATTTATCTGAAAAAAACGTAAAATTAATCTTATATATTATAACTATCGATTATTTCAAATTTTGGTCTTGTATGCAATTTAAGTGCCATATATATATATATATATATATATATATATCTACTGCATAAATATGGCCTAAGATTATACTTTAGTTCGAATAAATTAGGTGTGTTGCACATGATTTCGGAAATTGGAAATGTTTTCAAAGCAAAATTCAATTTCAAGTGAAATCATATATTCGTGATTAAGAACTTACATAACTTAAATTACAAATATATATAGGACTAGTTCTATAAACTCTATATATATATAGAGAACCACTTGTAGGTTATATTTCTTATAACTTAAAATAATAAAGATATATATATATATATATACACACACATATGTATGTATAATTTACCTGTTCGTTACTGGGAGATTGTTGCTGAGCTTCAATTGGACCATAGCTGCTTCTGTGATATCTCTCCAGTGTCTTAACCATGCTATAATGAAGAACACCATAACACACACAAAAAAAGTAAACATTAAATTATGAATATAATCATCGAGTTTTTATTGTTTTGGACTTGACTCTTAGTTGATCTTACTACATTTAACACCATAGTTCTGATTCACTTCATCATGGAGTATTATAATTATGTCGTAATAATTTCAAACATATATGCATGTAATCTTGTGAGATTATCTCACGGATTTAGTTTGTGAGAGAGAAGATTTAGTTTTAAAGGGATCAGTCCACAATCCTAACTCACAATTCAGATACGAAATCTTTAAATGGATTTCATTTGTGGTAGCGATCGAGGATCTGTTTCACATTAGTTTCATGTCGTACATATTAGAACATACAGTTTTGATCAAGTACACACTTGCTAAAACAAGCAAGTTTTTCAACTTATAAGAAATGTATTATAGTATGAAATTTGTAGGACAAAAAACAAGATGAGCAAGTCTTGCGTGCCCAAGGGGCACCGTGCCCCAAACACTTATTGTAATATCTTTAAATAATATGAGTAATACCTTAATATGTAACAAGTAATACTTTGAATAATATCTTCATTAAAACATATATTTCAATTATACGTAATACCTTATGAATATGCAACTAACCACTAATTCCTTCAAAAATATACCACTAATACCTTATGAATACACCAATAATATCTCATGGATATATACCTAATACCAAACTAATAATACCTTTGGAGGCACGGTGCACCGGAGGTACGCAAGTTTTTGCCAAACAAGAAATTAGATCTTATCATTGTCGGCAAAAACTTATATGCCCTTGGGGCAAATAGGGGCACGGATCTAGGTGTTATATACATGCTCTTTAGGTGTTATATATATACTCTATAGGTGTTATGTTGGTGTTATAAATATACACTATATGTATCATATGTATATAAAAGTATTCATGTGATACCTGAAGAGTATATATATGATACCTGTAGAGTATATATTTAACATCATATAATGATTAATTTGGGGCACCATACCCCTTGGGCACACAAGTGTCACTCATCATTGTCAGATTAATTACATGCATGTTCCATATCTTTCCATTTTAATTGATTTCAGACATTGTTAGATTACATGTTCCAAAGCAATTTGCATAAACAACCAAAATGGATTGAACAGCAAAAAAAAGGAGATAATTGCGCAACTGATTATTTATTAATTCATCACATAACCCTAAATTCTGTTCTGTACAAAGATAAACTTATTATGCATGTAAAGATTGAATCTTTAAAATACAGAAACCTGGTTTTCTTTCAAGACTAACTTAGTTCATCTGTCAAGACCCTGTCTATCAAATAAAGAACTAAAATTATTGAACATATCAACTTATACTTTCAAAAACTTTTCGAAATCTTTATTTTAAATAAGATCGGTAAGAATCAATGAATTAGAGTAAAACTCTTGTTTACAAAAGAATAGATTATTAGTATGTGGACGCTGAAATTATATCAAGTTTTCTTGTGCTTTCATTTATGAGTTATAATAATAAAACAAAACATATTTCAAGTTTTCCCAAACTACAACGTAACAAAAGGAGAAAAGGCTATATAAGATGTGCAGATATTTGCAGCTTTTTGGGCCAGAAAGTTAGATAGTATAACCATGGATGGGCAATTTTGATTTTTTGGATATATATTTTTCCCCAGAATTGAAATTCTCATATATCATATAAAAGGAAATTTAATCCTGCTATATACCAATTCTGGAAGCATATATTTTCATATGAGTATCACCAATATATATGAGAGATTACACACCCACATATATAGTCAGTTTTAAGTACCAGAAGAAAAGTTATTTCTGACTCAGATCTCAACAATTATACACAGAATTGACCCCCAAAAAAAAATCCAGAAAGAATTTTTATTCCTTATATATGCATCTGTTCTTTCTTTAAACTACTGGAAAAGAAACAAATTGTGAAAAAAGTAAATAAACCCTATTATATTCATGGATTAAAGGTTAAATAACTTCCTTGTTTTGATAGTGAATTGAAAATCAAATATGATATGCATAATAAACATACCAACAACACACTCACTGACACAAACACACACACACACACATATATATTCTAGAGAGAGAGAGAGAGAGAGAGAGAGAGAGAGAGAGACCTAGAGCTGCTACAGAACTCATAGAGCTTTCCTTTGTTGGAGAAGATGATAAGAGCCACCTCAGCATCACAGAGAATAGAGAGCTCATAGGCCTTCTTGAGAAGCCCATTTCTTCTCTTGGCAAAAGTGACTTGTCTGTTTATCTTATTCTCTATCCTCTTCAGCTCCACTTTCCCTCTCCCCATTACATATAAATATGGTATTTATGTATCTGCTTTTTTTGCAATAGATCCTCTTCAATGTGTTGCTTAAATGTTCTGGCTGGTTTCTAACAAACTATCAGAAGAAAAACACACACCTTTTTTTGGATCAAACACACATTTATGGTTCACAATTGTAGGGTTTCTATTTTATTCATTTGCCTTTCTTCTCTTCCCATCTAATTCTCATGCTGCTTTTCTTGGTACCAAATATTGCTTTTATTTATTTAGTGGGGTAGGTAAGAGGTCTTAGGTTTCTAAAAGTATGTGATATCTGCACAAACTCTGCACTCATGTTTCTCATCCATACATCTATCTACACATGCATGTATGCATACATATATATTCTACACATGTATTTATGTATTCCATTTTATCATCAATGTTGTCTTAGGTGTATTAATATATATTTCAATTTCTATATAGAGTAATATTTATTTTGTTCAATTACTAATATACTCGTTTTAATTTAATCTTCTCAGCCTTCAATATATTAAAAACTGCTTAATGATTTATTAGAAAAGATAGTATTCATTAAATATGAACTCAATAGGAAATTGAATTGTTTGATTGATATTTCGAAATAAATTAAATAATTATATATTTGAAATGAAGAAGTGAACAAAAGAACGTTATTTGGCACCTAGACCCACCTAGAATTGAATAGTTCCGTCTAGCCCCGCCTAGGAGCGCCCAACACATAAAATAGTTAGTAGCTAAACGGACAAAAATAAATTTAGTTAGGAGTTGCTTAGCGCATCGAATTTTAGAACACTATATATACATGACAAATATAATATGATCCACCTGGGAATTAAATAGGTTTAGTGTGGGGATCCAAAATTCACAAAAAGTAAGAATTAATTACAAATAGATTCTAAAATACAAGAAACTCATCTCTTCACTAATTAAAAAACAAATGGAAAAGAAATTACATGAATAAAGATGAATCTCATATTTGAAGAGGTGTCCCATTACCTTTATAAGGTGTAGATTGTGATGATCAGCGTTCAAGTATCTGAAGAGGTGTTCCACCTTTATAAGGTGTAGATTGTGATGATCAGCGTTCAATGATGATCACACAAGTTTTCTAATTCCATGTATCCCTTCCAGATTAAATTGAAAATTGGAATATGTGACATTTTCTATTTTGTAGGTTGGCTTCATTGATAGGCCAACCATCTTTAGCATAATTATTCCTCATATCAGTTCATAATCTTTTTTTATATGCCTTTTTCCCCCAGATATTTAATTAAGACATTTCTTGCGCTAAAGTTTGAAATTAGTGGAAATCAAAATTCATCACGAATGGTTAGGATTAGATTTTTCAATTAAACGAATATTCCTCATTTGTTCTTATTTTTGAATTCAATTAGATCATATATCACACCCAAAAAAAAGGGCAAATATATTTACATAAAATCTGAATATTATTAAGAAAATTCTGAAATTATGATAAGTTCAGAAGTTACTAAAATCTGAATAATTATGTAGTATATTTGTCAGTATTTAAGATAAATTTAAAATTCATTCAAATGATTCCAAAAATTTATGCTGTAATTTCCATATTCATTAAGTAATTTTCAAATTTATTTTAAAATTTATTTCATACAAAGCTTAAATATTGTATATTTCAGAGGAATAAGAAATAAATCGGAAATTGAAAATTTTGGCTTCATTTCCGAAATTAACTCAACATCGTTATAGTTGTTGGGTCAATTATAAGATGTAAGAAAGCCACGTTCATCGAAAAGAAAGCACAAACAAGTAGTGGACTTACTTGGATTAATTTTGAAGGGCCCTGCCATGCAAGAGGAACATCTTCAAGTGCTAATCTTTTAACTTGTCTCATTTCTAGCACGTTTTCTTTTAATTTATTATTCAGATTCATTTGTTAATTACATAAGAAAAAAAGGTTTGATTTAAAGTTATATGTCCAAATGATAATTAATATCGATAGTAATATTTACTAACATTTATCTATTGGGGGTTCCCCTTTCATGAAAGGAATGTAGTGCATGCATTGATTCGTAATGTTACATGATACACGTGATATATTTGTTGTAGTAATTTAGTAATAGTAAAAAAGGTATATATCATGCATATGTTTCAAAATATCCTTACAGTATCGTCTTGTTTATCAATACATGTCCCTATTTAAAGTATAACAGGTATATGGATAAGTATTATATTCAAATAAATCCCTTGATATATAACTTTAATTGTTGATCGTCAAGGCTCCTAAAGATAACATTTTTATACTGTATACACCTTAGGGAACAGATTATACTTTCTTAGATTTTTGGATAATATTCCATTTCTTAATGAATTAAAGTTAGTGTGTAAGAATTTATCTTGTTTAACTTTAGAAGCCAATTAAATAAAATTGGGCTATTACATAACCTTTTTCTAATATTGCCTTTCTTTTTGCCCTAGATTTGTGGGATAGCATTCCATTTCGATCTTTTGGGGAAAGTAGGGCATATGGAACTTAACTACCACCCATATATCCCTAAAATCAAACTAATAATATATATATATATATATATATAATATAGAACTAATAATATTTGTTGCATTATAAGATCACATCAGTATAATAATTCTTGTCGATCATCATGTCCAAATCGTACCTATAGGGCATCAATGTCAACAAAATCCATTGAATTCTTGAAAGATATAATGGACCGTAGTTTTACAAGACTCTTGAAGTGATCATAGCATTAATTAAGCACTACATATATATACATATACATTTCTTGTATTTCCTGTTGAATAATAGTGAAAACTTGGAGAGAGAGAGAGAGAGAGAGAGAGAGAGGTGAAATCTCGGACATCCAAGAAGGTTGGATACTAGTCTGAACCCACGTTGATGACTGTTTCGAGAATGATGTGAAAGACATAAAGTACTATGAACGTGTCAACTTCTTATTGGTTTTCTTCTCCTTCTCTAACACTATTATGTTTTCTGTTGTTTGTCTCTTCCAATTAAATGGATTAAATAAACAAGGACAAAAAAAAAAAAAATTACTATGCCAACTATATCTGTTAATTATCATTAAAAAAAACCTTATATGAAACAATTTTGCAAATTAATTGTTATCGTCGATACAGATCATTATTATTATTCATAATAAATGCATTTTCACAATTTTATATGCGAATTATGAGGTGTGCTGTGTGGGCTGTATATTAACCTGTCTCACATAACTTAAGACGGTCTGATGATATCATATTCATTAATTCCTTAATATTCGAAGCAAAACTTAAAAAGACCTTAATTATCATACTCAAATATATGTTATGCATTCCATAATCATCTTGTTATGTAGAAATCAGACCGATATATATTATTAAACACATTCTAAAATTGAAAAATGTTTTTTTATCTTTGTATCTTGAAAAACTAAAAAATATATATTTTAGTATATTATGGGTATGTATAATCACATTCTTAATTTCGTATTTATAAGATATCTATATATATATATATATAAAAGCAGGATATCCTGCAAAAAATAACTGCAATAAATTATCTACCTATTTAATTACTATTTTAAGAAACCTATTAATTGCTTTCATATTGTATTTATTGTAAGAAACTCAATACAAATAAATAAATACAAATAAACCTATTTATTGTATTTTAAGAAACTCAATACAAATAAAAATAAATAAACTTATTTATTGTATTTTAAGAAATTCAATACAAATAAATAAATATTTAATTTAAGAAATCAGTTATAATACTCAATTTAGTATTTATTGTATAGAAATTTCAAATAAAATAAATAAATAGATAAATAAGATGAAATAAGGGATTATATATTTATTATCTCTCATCTTATTTTTAAGTACTTATTTTAAAGGGTAAATTACAAAAAACAACACCACCTATCGACTTTTTTCAAATTGCAAACTAATCTTTTTTTTTTTTTCAGATTGTCACCCAGTCTTTTTGTGATTTTGTAGATTGCAAATTTTCCGGTGAAATGGAGATTAATTTGTTCACTTTGCAACCTTTTTTTTTTTTTATCTAATTGCAACCTGAACTTTGTGTTTTTATCATATTGCAACCAAGAATGAAAATTTCGATTCCAGTGGAAATATAGGTAACTTAAATTCACGGAAATATAATGAAAATATCGATATCGATGGAAATATGGGTACGTATATTTATTGTTATTTTTCCTATATTTACCAATATATTCCTATATTTTCTTGATATTTATTGATATTCCATCGATTTTTTACCGATGTTACATATATTTCACCAATATTTCCTTAATATTTATTTTATGAATATCGATCACACTTATATAACATAAATGTCACACTCATATATATAACATAAAGGTATCAGTGTGAAGCAAAAAAAAATTCATGATTTGCAATTAGACAAAAAAATTAAAGTTTGGGTTGCAAAGTGAAAAAAATTAATTCATTTGCCGGAAAAATGACCGGAAATTTTGCAATCGGCAAAACCACAGAAAGACTGGGTGGGAATCTTAAAAAAAAAAACATATTAGGTTGCAATTTTAAAAAAGTCGATAGTTGGGGTTATTTTTTTGTAATTTACCATATTTTAAATCAATTTTAAATATGTAATATATAAAATCAATCATTATTTAATGATCTTAAATTTAATATTCATATAAAATTTATCAAACTGAAATATGGAAATGTATGTGTGTGGGCTTCAATGATTTTTCATTTGTAAACGTTTTTATGATATATAATATTAATTTATTGTAAATTGATATTAAAATGTAGAAATAAAAAAATATTATAGGTGTACCTAATAGATTACACTTATAAAACATATCAAATAGAAAAAATTAGATTAAAATTATTATTGCAAGTTAACCAACTTATTCATTTGAAATATACAAATATTTTATTTTATCTTTCTTATTTTATATTTATTTGTTGTCAAATTTTATTTATATTATATTCTGATTAATTGAGGTGGCATAAGAGATTGGACAGAGGTAATTTTTTTGGTTTTTCACAAATTAAAATTTCATCATTCTTAGTCCCTGATATATTGACTTATCAATATTATAATTATTATTCATAATTTTTTTATTCAAAATGTGTAGATTAAGTCCAATTTTGAATTGTTTCATTTAAATAGATAGCAATAGATATTTTCATATATTTGATAAACTGATATAATTTTTTATTTGATTTAAATTAAATGAGTTATATGTGGCGTTGAACCAAAAAAATTTATTAAAATACGTGTGTATTTATAGTTATAAATACCAATAAAATATAAATTTATTTATCTCAATACTTAAATCATAACGTTTCTAATACATATAACTTATTTTTAGATATTAAATTTATTTTTAAAATTTTCACTACCCATGTAATGTTCTGACACAAATTTGTTTTATTTGTTTGTTTAATCCATAGATTAATATATTACTTTATATATTTCAAATTTCTAATATTTTCGAATATAATTATTTATAATGACATAAATTTAAAGTTAAAATACCTAACTTTATACTAATGTAAATTTAAAAAGTATCAATATATTTTTGTTAAAATAATAATCATTACAATTTATATATTATTATATTTTTTTAATAATTATATATATAACACATTGTGTAACGCACTAGTACACTATTAGTATAGAGATAAGAGATATCTATTGTATTTACAACTAAGAAAAAGATCTAGAAACGCCCACAACAAACTAACCGTAAAAGAAAATCAAAAAATAAATTAGTTCCAACAAACTTAGCTGAGTTGGCAAATAAATGAGTCTCCTGCTGATGTAATATAGAGTTGTGCTCCCAATTTGAATTTTTTTTTTTATTTAAATACATTTTACCTATTGTGAATTTACAAATTACCATTGAAATTAAATCTTTAATTTACACAAAAGGTAAAATGTATACTCTGATTGGATTAGTTCATCAAATATTTCATTAGTACACCCTATCGTATCACATACTAAGTATTTAATAAGTCTTTAATTTGCAACAAAGGTCCCCTTTGCACGGAATAATTACTCAAAAATTCATATGAGACAGTGTTCGTTAAAGGGATTGTTTTTACCCATAAATTAATAAGTATAATATATAAGCTTAAATTAAAATATTTTTAATTTGATTAACTTAACTTAAACTCAAGCTTAATAAATATAGGAAATATCAAATCTATGATCCAAGCTTGATTTTTATTGAGATCAATTCCAACTCTACCTTCTTTTTTTTATTTTTTTATCAAAATAAGTCCAAATATACTTTTCAAAATTCTGTAAAGTTGAAAAAAAAATGTTGAAATTAAATTATATCAATTAATTTTAGTGTAAATAAATATTATATCTCAATTAACGCTCTTGCATAAATTCGAAGTACCGGCCCTACCAAAATAGCCATCATTAATATTAGTTGCAAATTTGAGCATGAGTTAGGATAAGATAAGATGAAATAAGAATTTATCAATTAGGCCACCATTAAAAGCTAGATTTAGCCTTGTGATTTAAATCTTGCAAGTTTAGTTGGATAGGCAATACTTTAAGAAATTCAATCTTATAATGCATCGAATTTCAAAGGGATTTATTATCCAATTTATTATTCTTTATTGAAACGTTTTAAAATTTTACATTTAACTTATTATGTAAACTAATTAGCAATGTTCTAACTTATTAATGTAACTATGTCACTTGTATCTTTATATGTGTGTATATATATATAGATATATATATACTAATGCCACGTGTCATTCTTTCAACAACCCAAAATATAAATTTCATAATTAATATAATATTAATTACTTTTATGTCAAATTAATACAAACTTTCTCTTCTCACCTTAGTAATTTATTGTCATTTGAAATTATGTCAATCTAATTATAGATGTATTAGTATATATAGAAATGAATGTATTAAAAAATATATTTCATATTAATTATTAATTAAGAAGAATTGTCATCTGCTTTATATATATATATATATATATATATATAAAGAAATAATACTAGAGACACATAGCATGTCCATAATTTTCTCATAATAATAATATTTTAAAATTAATCTTTATTTTTATACAAAAAACAAAAAGAGAGAAAAGAAGAAGAATAACCACGTGGTATAATTTTCCCATAATAATGATTTAAAATTAACTCTTAATAAATGGAACTTTAAAGAGATAGCTTTGATTTTAACGTGGCTAATTAATGACTTAAATTAATGCTTATAAGAAACAATACTAATTAACTAATATAAGAATTTTAGTTAGATTTGTTAAAATAGCATATACTATACTTTAAATAAAGAATTTATTTATATGTTTGGAATTTGTGTGAAAATGAAGGTGGGTTGACTAAACAAATTGTACAAATTTTTTAAATAAAATTTAAATTTTATTTGAAAATTTTAACTTTTTTTAATCATTTAATTGAAAAGAAAATGCAAAAACTAATACTAGATTTTTTTCTATACAAATAATATTTTTGTAAATCTTTCAAATTTTATTGTTTTCAATTTATATTTTTTTAACTTCTACGTGTTACAGACCTCATACTATAATATATAAATAATATATATATATATATATATATATATATATATTACCACGTTTGAATTTTAAAAAGAAGGTTGGGGATTAGAGCCCTTTGCAAAAAGAACTCAAACATTGAGAGGAAAAAAATAGAATATATGACCGTTTTATGATGTGTTTTATTCAACAAATTTGGAATTAATAGATGAAATTTTCTATATTTGCATACATTTTTTTTTTTTACTATATGAGGACTGCATGAATTGATATTTATATTTAAACACATCTAAATGTGTATATATGTATGTATATATATACACTGCCTCAAATATATATTAGTCATTGCCACATATATATACACTGCCTCAAATATATATTAGTCATTGCCATATCCTACCTTGATAAGTTGAGGATACTAGAAACCAACTTTTCCTTTAATTAATAGACCTAGCTATATATCATTGTCCCCAAACTACAAAGTAACAATAAATATTTTGTTGATCATTTAAGCACCATATAATTTTTCTTTTCCCCCTATAATCAAGCAATATATACACCAATTTAGTAAAGCTAAGATTATAAATAGTTTCGATCACTCAGATTTTTGAAGCTCAGATATAAACATATATCTGATTAAAATAAAATAGCACAAAAATATGTTAAAAACGGTAATGGCAAAAACTTATATACCCTTGGGGCACATAGGGGCATATATCTAGATGTTATATACATGTTCTTCAGGTGTTATATGTATATACTTTATAGGTGTTATGTTTTTTGGTGTTATAAATATACTCTACAAGTATCATATGTATATACGACCTATAGAGTTTATATGTAACATCATATAATGATTGATTTGGGGACACCATGCCCTTGAGGCAATCAAGTGTAACTCAAAAGTAATCATGTTAACCCTAAAGAAGTGGAAGTTCATTTTCATTTTATTACACCTAGTAACAATAATAGGTAGCACGATATAGAATTCTAGGTGGATAGTACATATATAATAATATTACATAGTGGGATCTTCCTAGGTTGGAAAAAAGTGAATGATTAATGCACATCATATTATAACATTGAGAAATTAATTCATAGCACACACTTCCATTATTTCCTCATTGAAAATCAGAAATTATTTGCAACCAGAATTATAGTAGTTCTAGCTTGCAATTCATTCAAATTAATTTAGACCCTACAATTTATTATAATTTTAGTAGATGTTTGATCAGGGTAAGTGGCAAGATTCATTAATTCATATAATTTGAAATATAAAATCTTGCAATTTTTTCACCATTTTTAAAGCAAGGCAAAGTGCCCAAGCTATATAGTTTAGGATTGACTATGAAAAGCAAAACATGATAATGATAATTAATTAATTAATTAATAAATGAGGGCTAACTGTAAATTAATAGATTAGTCTTCTAATTAAAGTATAAGTTTTTTTAATCAACTAAATGAACTACATGTATTTGCAGTTCATCAATTCCCACTTGTATTCATTTACTCATCAAATCCCTTATCAGAAAATATATATGGCTACTCTTAAACATTTTTTTCATAATGACACTAAAATTTTGGTTTGACTTTTGAAATCAATTTCTTTAATTAAATAAATAGGTAAGTTGAAGATAGACTTTTTTTAATGGGAGTGAAAAAGTAGAAATATATGTATGAAAGTTAATCACGCATATATACATACATCAATTCATATGGGTGTATGTAATATGAGAATAATTGAATTTCGCATCAAGCAATTAATTAAGTATATCTAGCTAGCCTCCTTAATCATAATTAAAAATGTGTTTTACATTTTTAATTCGGTCACGTGGAGTTTTGGAAATATTAATGTAATCAAGATTAATGATCCAGAAATTAGGTAGTTCAATACAAAAACATTAAAAAAAAAAAAAAGGGTAGAAAAAGAAAATAAAAAAAAGAAAGAAAAAGAGAAAAAACATGGGGTTTCATATTCAAATCTTATCAGCCTTAATTGGTTGTAACTCAAAGAATAACATTGGCACCGACAAGTAATGGGCTTTGTGGAACCTCATATTTGGGCTTATTATTGGGCTCTGCAATACTGAAGCAGGCCTGCTTATATGGGCCTAAGCGACTTAACATTTTAATAACAGATCTTGTTTTCCCCTAATTTATGGATTTTCCTTCTTTTTTTTTTTTTTCTGCGAAAAATGAGTTAGGTGTCTTGAGAGACAATCTCGCTTATGACGAAATTTAAATATGCATTATATAAATGTTCTTTTAGTTATAACTTATAAGTATGTGTTATATATATATATATATATATATAATCTCTAGCTTGGATTAATATTTGAGTCTATATATGATTTATGTTGAAGATACTTTAATCTGCATCTTAATATAAAACCAAATGATATATTTGATTAGTAATTAACATGTGATATATATTAAGTGTAATATAATATTACATAATATATTTAGAAAACACAACAGAAGATCCAGACCGTTGCAAATTAATACTCCCTTCGTCCCAGTCGAATTTGTCTACTTGTCATTTTCGTTTGTCCCAATCCAATTTGTCAGATCATAAATGACAAAGAAATTATAATATTTTAATAAAAAAAGTAACCTAAAACATTTTTTTAATCAAAAAGTAACCTAAAATAACAAGTCAACTGCATTTTCTTAGGTTCCGTATCCGGACGGAGGTAGTATAAAATACCTTCAATATCAACATAATCAATTACATCATTAATTATAATTATATATGTCTATATATAGGGGATGATTTTAGCCTCAATTTTGTAGGGTGCTGTGCATATAAGAAAAAAAGATATCTTTTCGATCACTTTGATCAGGAGATAAATAATTTAACTTAAATATAAATTATAAATAGTATTTACAGCAATATTAGCTAGCGTGGATTAATAATTAAACCTATAAAATTCTAGAAGGTACACCTTCCCAAACCTAGTGTACAACTCTAAAGCAGAAAGGGCAGACAGGTTTAGATAATTGGATATAAGTCATATGATGGGCCAATCTGTCTGAACAAGGAACTTATAGTAGGAGGCCCATATCCAAAGCTAAGCATGGCCCACTTGTACCATCAATGCCTCATTATAGAGCAAACCAAAATCTTGATAAGCTCTTCTTTGGGTCCCTCCCTCGTCTCCTTTTCTCTT
>CM016722.1:2834522-2860002 GCA_005771605.1 Scutellaria baicalensis | reverse complement strand
CTTATTTGGATAATTTGTGGATTTATTTTACAAATCCATAGATTTCAAATTTATTGTTTGGCAAAACTTAATTAGCATTTGAAATCTTCTTTTTCATCGTTATTTAATGATTAATATAACATGATTTTATTTAAATTCAATGTAAAATATAATACATACAAATCTATATATATATAAAAGCAGGATATCCTGTTAAAAATAACTGTAATAAATTATCTACCTATTAAATAATTATTATTTTAAGAAACATATTAATTGTTTTCATATTGTATTTATTGTAAGAAATTCAATACAAATAAATAAATACAAATAAACATATTTATTATATTTTAAGAAACTCTATACAAATAAAAATAAATAAACATATTTATTGTATTTTAAGAAATTCAATACAAATAAATAAATATTTAAATTAAGAAATCAGTTATGATACTCAATTTAGTATTTATTGTATAGAAATTTCAAATAAAAAATAAATAGATAAATAAGATGAAATAAAGGATTATATATTTATTATCTCTTATCTTATTTTTAAGTACTTATTTTAAGGGTAAATTACAAAAAATAACTCCACCTATCGACTTTTTTCAAATTGCAACCTAATCTTTTTTTTTCAGATTGCCACCTAGTCTTTCTGTGGTTTTGTCAATTGCAAATTTTCCGACGAAATGGAGATTAATTTGTTCACTTTGCAACCTAAACTTTGTTGTTGTTGTTTTTTTTATCTAATTGCAACCTGAACTTTGTGTTTTTATCATATTGCAACCAATAATGAAAAATTCGATTCCGGTGGAAATATAGGTAACTTAAATTCACGAAAATATCGTGAAAATATCGATATCGATGGAAATATGGATACATATATTTATTGTTATTTTTCCTATATTTACCAATATATTCCGATATTTTCTCGATATTTATTGATATTCCATCGATTTTTTACCGATGTTACATATATTTCACCAATTTTAACCAATATTACTTTGATATTTATTTTATGAATATCGATCACACTTATATAACATAAATGTCAAACTCATATATATAACATAAAGGTATCAGTGTGAAGCGAAAAAAAATCATGATTTGCAATTGGACAAACAAATTAAAGTTTGGGTTGCAATTGGATTAAGAGAAAAAGGTTTGCATTGCAAAGTGAAAAAAATTAATTCATTTGCGGGAAAAATGACCGGAAATTTTGCAATCGGCAAAACCACAGAAAGACTAGGTGGCAATCTTAAAAAAAAAAAAAAAACAGATTAGGTTGCAATTTTTAAAAAGTCAATAGCTGGGGTTGTTTTTTGTAATTTACCATATTTTACATCAATTTTAAATATATAATATATAAAATCAATCATTATTTAATGATCTTAAATTTAATATTCATATAAAATTTATCAAACTGAAATATGGAAATGTATGTGTGTGGGCTTCAATGATTTTTCATTTTTAAACGTTTTTATGATATATAATATTAATTTATTGTAAATTGATATTAAAATGTAGAAATAAAAAAAATATTATAGGTGTACCTAATAGATTACACATATAAAACATATCAAATAGAAAAAATTAGATTAAAATTATTACTGCAAGTTAACCAACTTATTCATTTGAAATATACAAATATTTTATTTTATCTTTCTTATTTTATATGTATTTGTTGTCAAATTTTATTTATATTTATATTTATATTCTGATTAATTGAGCTGGCATAAGGGATTGGACAGAGGTAATTTTTCTGGTTTACCACAAATTAAAACTTCATCATTCTTAGTCCTTGATATATTGACTTATCAATCTTATAATTATTATTCATTTTTTTTATTCAAAATGTGTAGATTAAGTCCAATTTTGAATTGTTTCATTTAAATAGATAGCAAGAGAGATTTTCATGTATTTGATAAGCTCATATAATTTTTTATTTGATTTAGAATAAATGAGTTATATGTGTCGTTGAACCAGAAAAAAATTTATTAAAATACGTGTGTATTTATAGTTATAAATGCCAATAAAATATAAATTTATTTATCAAAATACTTAAATCTTAACATTTCTAATACATATAACTTATTTTTAGATATTAAATTTATTTTTTAAAATATCACTACCTATGTAATGTTCTGACACAATTTTTTTTATTTGTTTGTTTAATCCATAGATTAATATATTACTTTATATATTTCAATTTTCTAATATTTTTGGATATAATTATTTATAATGTCATAAATTTAAAGTTAAAATACCTAGCTTTATACTAATACAAATTAAAAAAGTATCAATATATTTTTGTTAAAATAATAATCATTACATTTTATATGTTATTATATTTTTTTAATAGTTATATATATAACTTACCGTGCAACGCACGGGTACATTACTAGTAAAATCAAGTATCAACAATATTAAAAAATATAATACGTATCACATATCAAACCAAATCAAAGAACACCAATTAGAAAATGAAGATATCGAGAAAAATGAAGAACAACCAAATTAGTGGTTAACTCTTTACTTTTGTTTCTGTGTCCTGTTTTTTCAATCTTGTTCAGCATGATATTTTATGGAAGAGAGTGATTAAGATCCACAATGTGGTTGAAAGAAGATCTTCGAGAGCACGAGCAAAAAAGAAGAAGAGGAGATCGTGAGAAAAGAGAGCACCCATGGAGGTGAAAGTTTGGCGTTTAATCTAGATCTGTAAGGTGAAAGAGAGAGAGAGCAGTGAGGGGAGAGAGGGTGAGATCGCGTGTATCACTGAGATTTCAAATGACTTAGTTTAAGAAATCCATTTGGTCCAAAACTTATATTTCAAGTCCATTCATTTAAAAATTTGGATTTGAGAATCCATTCATTTTCATTTTTATCCAAACCAGAGTGAATTTAGGAAGTGATTTTCAAATCCACAGCCCAAATTCTCCATATCCAAACCAGAGTGAATTTAGGAAGTGATTTTCAAATCCACAGCCCAAATTCTCCAATCCAAACGCAACCTAAGAGAATTTTGGATTAATTTGACGATATAATATATCGATTTATTTCTTCAAAATTTTTAATTTAATTAGAAAATGCAATCTCATACCTATGTTGAATGTGATTAAATCAAAGTTCATTAATTGGAACATAATTTAATTTTTAATATAACTACAATATTAAGTTAAATTGGAATAATTTAGATGAATCCTTGATTGTTGTTTGAATCTCGTAATTTAATCTATGTTTGTCTTTGCATATTCTTGATTTTAAAACTCAACAAATCCAATATTTATTTAACAAACATAATTAATATATAAAATTAAATAAATGTTTAAATGCATAAACTGAATTAATTAATTAATTAATTAAAAAACGGGTACACTTATCCTATCAAATTCTCACCAATCAGTCAATCACCTGCAACTTCTTCCACAATTAATCTTTCTCTGTTGATTCACTTTACAGATTATATCTACCCTTTCTCACACAGATTCTCCGTAGATATTCATCAAGTAGAGAGAGAAAGAGAAAGAGAAAGAGAAAGAGAGAGATGGAGATGGAGGATGTGATCAAGTTTATGGCCGAGGTGCTCATGTTTATACTTGAGAAGTTGAAGGAAGTTCCACTTCTCCTGAGAAGCTTCGTCATTCAGGTCATGGCTTCATTTGATCTATTCTTCCCGCCGGAGAAGAGGGCCGAAATGATCGATCAATCACTACTTGCACTCAAAAGCTACGCCGGAGTGGCCTTCGGGTTGGGAAATCCACTGAGAATTTCCATCTGATTTAATAAATAAGAAATCTCGTCATAGGATCGATTATTAAGTGTAATCTATTATGATGAATTAATTTAAAAGAAGAAGGTTCAAGAGATACCTTTTGAAGCGTGAACACTACGCTTCAACCTGTCCAAGCAATCTGCCCTTGTAAACTCGGTTTCAAACCTTCAAGTCTTCTCCGATGTTCTCTAGAATTCTCTCTGCAGTATCAACGTGTGTGGGAACGTTTGTTGTGAACGCGTCTTATAAGCAGAAACGAAACTGCTTACCACGTTTTATTCCGGATAGAAACTGTTTCCACGGATACTTCCCACGTTCTGTTCCGGATAGAAACAGATAGGATACTTCCCATGTTCTGTTCCGGATAGAAACAGATAAAATCCTATCAGTTAAATATTTATCTCATAAATATCTGATATTTTTATCCGGATAGTCCAACAACCTCAATAATACAGCAGTAAATATCATAATATATTAAATTCATATTAGAGCCACCGAAGGGACCTAATCGGACCGAATTAAATTAAGCTCCAATAAATTAATTTTGACTCAATTAACTCTTAATCAGTCATATTAATTTATTAATCTCGTTCAATTCTACTGTAATTACGAGATTGCACTCTTAATTAAATTGAAATTACTGAAACAATTAATCAATAATATATATCCTCTGATTGATCGATCCAACACTTCGCCGCCCTCAAAACCTCCGGCGTAGTGTCCTTGGCTGCCCTCAAAACCTCCGGCTTAATGGCCTTTGGCGCCATTCAAACCTCCGGCGTAGTGGCCTTGGCTTGGTTCGACGAAGTCTTTCCGCTGGGAACCAGGGTGGACAAAATCAGTCATTTGCTGCTGGTACTGGGAAGTTACGCCGGAGTGGCGTTGGCCGCCTTTAAGAACTGCGTCGAAGTGGCGTTGGCCGCCGTTAAGAGCTCCGTCGAAGTGGCCTTGGCTTGGTTCGACGAAGTCTTTCCGCCGGGAACCAGGGTGGACAAATTCAATCAATTGCTGCTGGCATTGGGAAGTTACGCCGGAGTGGCGTTGGCCGTCGTTAAGAACTCCATCGAAGTGGCGTTGGCCGCCGTTAAGAGCTCCGTCGAAGTGGCCTTGGCTTGGTTCGACGAAGCCTTTCCACCGGAAACCAGGGTCGAGAGAGTGAGTCAATGGCTGGTTGCACTGAGAAGCTACGTCGGAGTGGGCGTCTTCCGCCGTTAAAAACTCCGGGGAAGAGGCGTTGGCTTGGTTTGGTGAAATATATTGGCAGGAAATGGTGGCAGAGAAGTTGGAGAGATGGATCCAGATGGCGAAGCGGTATGTGATCGCGGCCATGGTTGTGACGGTGGCTCTTTGCATCTGCCGTTGTTGCCCCGGTGGAATGCTGGTTCTGATTACTCTTTTGATTACTCTCTTGTTTTTAACTGACAATTGGGGGATGCAACCTTATCCTTATCTGCAGTTACCCTAATTGGGTTCTGCATGCTTCTAATTTTGTGATTATTTTTGTTTCAACTTTCCTATTAATTCTATGTCTTCTTGTACGAATTTCCACCACTTTTAAATTTGAATTATATATCAACTTCCCAAAAATTTGATTCGAAAAGCGAAGAGGATCTCAAATTCCCAAGCAAATATTGGGAAATAGAATTTTCCGATCATCACCTCAACTTTCCAAACAAGAGAGAGAGATGATGAGCGTGGATGAAGTGATGAAATTGGTGGTGGAGAAGTTGAAGGAAGCTCTAATTGCAGTGGAAAACATCGTTGGCGAGTCCTTGGCATGGTTTGATGAGGTGTTTCCACCGGTGGTGATCTGCTGCTGCTGTGGCGGCAGATGGCCGAGGATGATGAAAGCGCTGGGAAGAGAAATGTGTTTTGAGAGTGATCCAAAAGGGTACTCATGAAGGAATTAGACCACGTCGTGGCTATCTGCAACCCCATCAATTTCTAAACACACCCTATTTAAAAAAAATTGGATAGTATATATTCCTAAACACACCTTGTAACGTTACAAAAATATCCTTTAAATAATAAATAAACTTAAAACATAAAAATCCTTTAAAAAAAATTAAAATATGAAAACACTTGGAAAACCCCCCACGTTCCCACCACTTCACAAATCTCACCCTTTTTGCAAAGTAGATTGATAAAATTTCCATGAAGGCATCAATTTGGAAGAGATCCCATGTTATTGAAGATGGATATGAGAAGTTTCGTTAAAAATAGAGAAATAGAAGGATGGGTATGGTTGTGTTCGGCCCTGGTTTGTCGATTGCATTTCCTTTGGTTCGGCCACTTTTGGTCGAACACAGCCGAAGACATCCTCACTCTGTGTGCTCGACCAATTGCTGCCGAACTTTGAATAATTTATACGACAATAAATAATCGAACTGGGAGTACAAGTTTCGACTCAAAGGTGTCGACTTGGCAGTGCTATGTTGACCGTTAGTGGTCGAACACGGGTGATGAGATAATGTGCTGCTTATCGGCAATACCTTCCCAAACTCATGTTCTTCCGTTTCTTCTCCTGGCCTTTTTCAGATTCTTCTTATTTTTTCCAAATCTTTGCACCTTGCTGTTTTTTCTTTCTTTTTGTTCGAAGTAGTATATCAATGTTTTTTATTTGAGGAAAGTATGTCTTTGAAGAAGATTTAGGAATTTTGAAGAAGAGAATGGTTTAATGGAAATTTGGAACGTTGAAGAAGATGAAGGCAACCATGGGTGATGGAATCAAGAGATATTTTGGGGGTGGGTCTTGCAAGTTTTATGAACAAGGCTACCTAAGTCTTTTATTATATATTTAGTTTTCATTTATTTTAAATGGGGTGGGTTTAGGAAATCGTGGGGTGCATATAGTCGGACCCTTAGATCAAACACCTTGTAAACTACAAGATTCAACGACACTCTAGCAAAACCTTAAATCACACAAGCACCCTATTCAAATTATATCAACAGCAAGCAATCAAGAACAAGAGAATTTAACATGGTTCGGCTGATCAACAGCCTACAACCATGGAGTAACAATTCAGATATTTAATACTCAAGAAATGAACGATTACAGCAACACAATCTGCAAAACTTGCAGATCAATACAATGACTTTTCTCTCACTTTGTCACGCCCACTTTTCTTACATGGTAATATTTAAAATAATTTTATATCAAAAAACCTGTAAAAGGACGTGTTTTTTTTTAAACATCATAACATAAATATCCCTCTTTGCCCACCAAAACCATTTAGTAAATTATAACACGTTTCTTAGTATGTACCATAATATTAAACCATACTCACTACTATATTTACATACTTATACACATCAGAGTACGGGAATATAACGAAGGTTTAATAAATATTAGCGAAATACTCTTTAAGGCAAAACAAACTCATAACATAGCATAGCCCAACAGGTCGTCATCTATGTACACCATCTCCGAACCCATAGGAACTCAACCCAACATCAGTAAGTCCATGAGCTTACACATAATTCCATTTACCTACAATGCATGAACTATATGAGCTAAAGCTCAGTAAGCAGAAATTATGCATGTGCGTAACATGAATGATAAGAATGATGCTCATGATGCATGTTAATGAATCAAAAACATTTCTTTCAAAATCATTTTCTTTCATTGGGCCCTTGACCACCATCTACTAGGCACCAGATTGAGCTCAACATAACATCATTTATCATATAGCCATATCCATGTCTCATATGCTACCGGTGGAGTGAATCCAGCTTATCCATATCTCACATGCCATCGGCTTAACATTTCATTGGTAGCCATATACATGTCTCACATGCCATCGGTGGAGTGAATCCAGCCTATCCATGTCTCACATGTCTCCGGTTAAACATTTCATTGGTAACCATATACATGTCTCACATGCCACCGGCGGAGTGAATCCAGCCTATCCATGTCTCACATGTCTCCGGTTAAACATTTCATTGGTAACCATATACATGTCTCACATGCCACCGGCGGAGTGAATCCAACATATTCATGCCTCACATGTCTCCGGTTAAACATTTATCATAAGCATGACTTTCATGCCTCGATGCACTAGTAGTGGTCAATAAAATACTTTTCTCTTTTTAAAATCATGTCGTGCATGTAAAATACATTGACCTTCACCATTTGCATATGCGCGTGTTGATGCTCGTGATAACATTCACAATGTAATCCATATATTTCACAGTAGCATCAATTCTCAAGGATATATATAAACTCATATAATATCAATCAATCGAATATAACACGAAATACTATGGTGAATGACATTCTCAATTAAATCCATATATTTCGTCATAGCATCAATTAAACACGTCAATTCTCAAGGATACATAAACTCATATAATATCAATCAAAATGTAACATGAAATACTATGTTCATGCATTGTAGTTGCATATGAATTTCTACTTACCTTCACTCGATCCAAGAAAGTACTCTGAAACTCTTTATCTTTTATGTGAGTTTCTACAACTAGTGTAACATAAAAGATACCATTAGCTAACATACGTAGTAAAGACTTATAGATAGTCTACCCATAGCAATTAAATATAACTAAAGGAGATTCTTAAAATTTACATACTTCTCTTGTTCATATATAAATTTAAGGCAGAATGAAATCCTTATGGTAATTATTATAGTAGAACCAATTGACCCTTTATTTAGTCGAACACACTAATCCTATACCCAATTTCTCTTTAACTACTATATTACTTAAATCATTCCTTAAATTAATTTAACTAATATAACACTTTTCAAATCTTATTTCTGGAAAATATCGCTATTAGTGTATACCAACATTTTACACACAATCTTAAATACCAAAAGTAAACTTATGTTGTCATGCAGGATACCAATTTCTTATTCAATTTGGCAAGATAGATTATCTTTTAATACTATATAATTAAAAAAAACCACAATTGCATTGTTAGCTATAAATAATTTTGTAAAGTGGATAATTAAGATATATATTTTGCCAAATAGTATAATAATTTAGAAATACACACCTCAATTAACAAAATTAATTCGCGAAACAATAACCAATGTCTTTAATTATCATGTAATCCATTAACATGATTTAACATAATCTAAAATGAATTAAATTTTAAAATCATAATTAATTGAAATCATAAACTGCATACCTGCGGTTCAGTTTAGTATTTTGCTTCCATTTTTATGTTTTATTTTCTCTTTTTTTTTTTCTATCTTCGACCTATGCTTTATATATATATATTAATTAGTGATGATTGTAATTTTATCACTTAGGAATTATGAAGACACGTTTTCTTCTCTTATTAATTTGATATGGTGACTCATCACTTTTAGTATTATCTTTCTATTAAATCTATGTTTTCTTACATTATATATATATATATATATATATATCTATATCTAAATATTTAATGGGTCACTCATGACTACATATTTATTCATAATGTGATTCTATAAACTTATCAATTTTCTTGCATATATTATTTACTAATGGCAAATAAACAAGCCCAAGACCTAGTAAATCAGTTATACGCAATTTATGTATTAATTCACACACATTATATGTATGTGTATATGTTGATTTAATTTATTTCTTTTCATAACATATATTAATATATATATATATATATATCATTAATCACATAATTTACTTTGTTCACTCAAATAACATTGGCGTTGATGTGGTCGAACTGATCACATTCGAACTATTTGGGAAAGCGAACCGGCTTGAAGACCAATCGACGCGAACAGAATAGAGAAGCAAGCAAAACATGGATGCGAACAGGAGAGTTCGCATTTCACAGGGAAACGGATGCGAACTAACTAGACTTTCGGGATAAGAAGCCGAACTGATTCCGAACATACGAAGCGAACTAGTTTAAATTTGAATAACTGCCACGATCGCGGATATCTCGCCCACTTTCCACTTTTTTAGGAAAAGATCTAACTGCCACGTCCTTCAGGGAGTATTTATAACCCTTATTTTCTTATTCTTGAACACACGAAAAAATACATAAATTTACTAGAAGAAAAATAACTACTAGCTTTCTCGGATCACTGACTTGAGCGTCGGAGTCTCTTCACCGGGAAACATCCCCGGTGTTCTTTGTTTTGCAGGTATTTCTGATTGGAGAATTCCAATCGGCATCGGAGAAGCAGAAGATCGGAACGGGAATGAATCAGGACAAATCAATTGGCGCCGTCTATGGGAAAGATCATAACTTTGAGTTCTTAAGACGTTGAGAAATTGTGAAAATGGTGAATACCAGGGGATCTCGAAGGAGGTTAGAAGAAGGAGCATAGTCTTTAAGGCAGGATGAGGACCAGAGTTCTGCATCGGTGAATCCTCCCGGCACTGTCACTTTGACACCGGAAGAACTTTCAAATCTGATAGAAGCGGCTGTTCAGAAAGCTTTAGGTAAACAAAGGGTCGAGTCACAACAAGGTAACACTGATATTTATGCCAGAAAGGAGCAAGATGATGATAAATCTCGAACTGATGAGCAGGAAAGTCAGTCTGATCATTCTCGCGGCCAGAAGCGAGGACATGTAGAACTGTCCGAGAAGGTGGATGATCTGAGAAAGGAGTTGCGAGAAGTCCAGAGGACTGTTCGACGGATTCTTAAAAGTTCGAGGGGAAATCCTTTCTCTGAGGAAGTCATGGAGGATGAATTACCGGCTTTCTTTCGGCCGGTTAATTTTGATTATGATGGTACCACAGATCCATGGGATCATTTATGTAGATTCGAGAATACTGCTCTACTACATCGGTATTCAGACGGCATTAAGTGTAGGGTGTTCGCAACTACTCTTACCAAGGCCGCCCAGACATGGTTCAGTCAGTTGAGTGATGGGATGATTCACAATTTTGAGCAGTTGTCAGAGTTGTTCCTACATCAGTTCGCTAGTTCGAGAAGACAGAGGCGATCTACTCAAACTTTGTTTGGCGTGAAACAGAAAGGGGATGAAACATTGTGGAATTACGTTAAAAGATTTACAACTGCTACTTTAGAAGCTCCTGAAGCTTCAGATGATTTGGTTGTTAGTGTTTTCATTCAAGGTCTGAAAGAGGGTGACCTTCATACTTCGCTGGTTAAGAAAACACCCAAAAATTTCGATGACCTATTGCAAAGATCTACCAAGTACATTAACTTGGAGGAAGCAATTCGGATGAAAAAAGGTGAGAGCTCGAATCGAATGAGTAGACCACAGGAGCATGATGTGACAAGGAAAAGAGAAGGAGAAGAACACCGAATGAAATTTGCACCACCCTCTTTGAGAGATAATCGGACAGGACGGAGATATGAGCAGTACACTCCCATGACTATGCCACCTGGACAGGTGCTAATGGAAATATGGAACCTGCCCCAACTAAAATGGCTGTCAACTGGAGCCCTAATCCGAAGAAGCCATCCATCTTTGGCAACGGTAAATTGTGTCGATTTCATAATGAATATGGGCATGGAACTGATGAATGCTTACATTTGCGAGATGAGCTAGAAAGATTGATCAGGGAAAATAAATTAGCTCAGTTTGTCCGTCGGACTCAATCAAATCGTGAGCAGAGGAATGATCGAGAAGAGCCGAGACGGGAAAGAAGGCAAGATCAACAAGAACTGTCTCCACCTCCACCTCTCCCACCGCGAGCTAGACCCGAACGGGAAGAAAGACCCACTATTCATATGATCATGGGTGGGCCAATAGATGGAGATTCCAACAGAGCTCGGAAAGTGAGACTTAATTCTGTTAGACAAGAACAGAATATGGTTCATTCAATCTTCGAGGATGTGGCGATCGAGTTCGGAGTTTGAGATCGTGTTGCTATTCAAAGTCCCCAGTTCGATGCTATGGTGATCGTTGCTGAGATAGGAGGCTTTAATGTTGAGCGGGTGTTTGTTGATACTGGAAGTTCGGTAGATATTATGTTCATGGATTGATTCAAGAAGATGAGATCGATAGTGGAGGTAAAATCTGTAGAAACTTTACTTTATGGTTTTGCAGGAGAATCCGTGACGGTATATGGCAAGGTCCAACTTCCCATGGTGCTAGGAGATGGGGAATGGAGACAAAATAAGACAATGACTTTCCTCATAGTGGATGCACCCTCTCAATATAATGTGATTCTAGGTCGTCCTTCTCTAAGCTCATATACTGCAGTCATTTCGCCTGCACATTTAATGATGAAATTCTCTGTTGAAAATGAGGAGGGACGCGTAGTGGGAGTGGGAGTGGTTCATGGTGACCAGTAAACTGCCCGACGTTGTTATGTAGCGGCAGTTCGACAGTCTGAGTCTCGAAAACGCCATAGCGAACAGAGGGATGACGTTGATCGAGGAAGGGATAAGAGTCTAAAGAAGGGTGATGAAGCGAAGACTGCAGAGTTTGAAGAGGGCGAACTGATGAGTGTGGAGTTAATCCCAGAGCTACCAGGACATTCAGTTCTGCTTGGGAGTCAATTGTCGGAACAGGTTAGGAGATGAATAGTGGCCGCTCTTCAAGATAATGTGGATTTGTTCGCGTGGAAGCCTGAAGATATGAAGGGTATAAACCCAGAAGTGGCAGTTCACAAGTTAAACATCAAGCCTGATGTTCGACCAATTAAACAGAAACTGAGACATTTTGGGGATCAACAAAATGAAATCATCAAGAGAGAGGTCGAGAAGTTGCTAGAAATTGGGCATATTGAAGAGATCCAGTATCCTCGGTGGCTGGCCAATGTTGTGCTGGTCCCGAAACCAAGGAATAAGTGGCGGATGTGTATCGATTTCCAGGATTTGAATAAAGCCCCCAAGGATCACTATCCTCTTCCGCGAATCGATAAGTTAGTAGATTCAACTGCGGGATGCGAACTTCTTAGTATGATGGATGCAGCGCAAGGATATCATCAAATCATGCTACATCCAGAAGATAAACCCAATGTAGCTTTTATTACTTCTTCAGGTACATATTGCTATACGGTTATGCCATTTGGACTGAAAAATGCAGGAGCTACTTATCAGCGAATGGTGGACGAGGTGTTTAAACACCAATTAGGTCGTAACATGGAAGCATATGTCGATGATATGTTAGTAAAGAGCATACAGGCGAACACACATGCGGAGGACTTGAGAGAAACGATGGCAACAATCCGAAAGCATGGGATGCAGTTAAATCCAGCCAAGTGTTCGTTCGGAGTAAAAGTAGGAAAGTTCTTGGGATATATGGTTACGGATAGAGGGATAGAAGTCAACCCCAACAAAGTCCAAGCTATACAAGGAATGTCACCCCCTCGAACCATAAAAGAAGTACAAACACTAACTGGTCGTATCGTTGCTTTGAGCAGGTTTATATCAAGGTTGGCAGATAGGGGTTTACCTTTCTTCAGAATCTTAAGAAAGAATGGCCAGTTCAGTTGGGGTGCAGATTGTCAAAAAGCATTCGAGGTTTTGAAGGCATTTCTCCTCTCACTCCCTTTGTTGAAACAGCCTGTTAAAGGAAATACGATGATTGTGTATCTAGCAGTCGGAGATGAATCAGTCAGTTCGGTTCTTATTCGTGAAGAAGGTAAAGATCAGTTCCCTATATATTTCGTTAGTAAAGTTCTTCATGGAGCCAAAATCCGCTATACCGAAGTAGAAAAGGTCGCTTACGCATTAGTCACTATGGCGAGAAGGTTGAGACCATATTTTTTGGGGTATGTCATCACAGTGCGAACTAACCATCCTTTAAGTGTAGTGTTGGGGAAGCCAGACGCGTCAGGAAGGTTAGTAAAGTGGGCAATTAAGTTGGGACAGTTCAACTTAAAATACGAACCGCGAACAACTATAAAGGGCCAAGCATTGGCATACTTTATTCAGGAGACAACCAGGGTACAAGACAAGAGAGAATGGGAAGTGTTTGTGGATGGATCGTCATCCCGGAAAGGAGCAGGAGCTGGGATATTGTTGATTAGCCCAGAGAAAGATGAGTTAGAATTTGCCATAAAATTTCAATTCAAGGCATCTAACAATGAAGTGGAATATGAAGCTTTTTTGCAGGGATTGAGAATAGCCGAACAGGCTGGAGCTCGAGATTTGATAGTTAAATCAGATTCACAACTTGTAACCCAACAGCTTCGAAACCAATGTGAAGCTAAGGAAGATCGCATAATTTCTTATGTGCAGAAGATAAGAGAAATGGAAAAATGATTTGAAAAACTCCAGATCGAACAGATACCTCGGAATGAAAATCAGAAAGCGGACTATCTGGCAAAGATTGGGAGTTCGTTACAAGATTGTTCGCGGAAAAGTATTACTGTTATGGGAGTAAGAAAGGAAAATGAAGTAATGAATGTCAACCTGGCAGAGCATGATTGGAGAGTTCCTTTCTTAAACTTTTTAGGAGGAGCGAGAGAAGGACATGCAAAAGATCTCGAGAAATTGGTAAAACAAGCTCGATTCTATTACATTCTTGATGGAGTGTTGTACCGAAAAACCTTTCTACCTACAGATGCGAGATGTTTGTCCCAAGAAGAAGGAATCAAGGTTCTAAAAGATGCACATGAAGAAGGATGCACCGAGCATGCAGGAGCACGGACTCTCGCTCGAAAGGTCGCACGAGCTGGTTTCTATTGGCCTACAATGAAGAATGATGCTGAAGAGATAGTTTGGAAATGCAACTCCTATCAGAGACATGAGTGGAGAATTCATACTCTGGCGACAGATATGCTTACTGTATGTTCGCCTTGCCCTTTTGCTAGATGGGGAATTGACATAGTCGGCCCACTTTTTAAAACCAGAGGAAATAAGCAGTTCTTGGTGGTGGCCGTGGATTACTTCACTAAGTGGGTCGAAGCTGAACCTTTGGTTAAGATCGCTGAGCCCGATATGATCCACTTTATATGGAAAAGTATTTGTTGCAGGTTTGGTTTGCCAAGGATTTTGGTGTCAGACAATTGAGCTCAATTTAGAGGCAAAAAGATCACAGAGTGGTGTAAAGAAATGAAAATTTTACAAGTATTTACCCCAGTGGCTCACCCTTAGGCAAACAGACAAGTTGAAGTGGTTCATCGAATCATATTGGATGGACTCAAGAAACGGCTCGAATTTGAGAAGTCGAATTGGGTGGACGAACTGCCTTCAGTTTTGTGGGCATATCGAACTTTATCCAAATCAACTACTGGAGAAACTCTTTCAGTCTGGCATTCGGAATGGAAGCAGTGGTCCCAGCTGAAATCCAAGGAGAAGCTCTACGAATTACTAACTTTGATCCTCAGTAAAATGAAGAATTGATCAGAACTGATTTGTTATTTTTAGATGAGGTCAGAGATGAAGCCAGAATTCGGCATGAGCTATACAAAAGACGTATTCAAGCGGCCTTCAATAGGAAAGTTCGAAAGAGAGAAGTCCAAGTAGGGGATATGGTTTTAAGGCAATATGATGCCTTGTTGGAGATCGGCAAATTGGATGCCATTTGGGAAGGGCCATATACTGTTTCAAAAGTTTTGCCCGGTGGATCTTATGAACTCACTGATGAAAGAGGAAAGGTGTTGCCCAGACCATGGCACATCAATCACTTGAAGAAATTTTATACTTGAAGTATTGCATGTCAGTATGTTGTTTTTTACTCCTTTTTAAAATTCCTGTTGCTTGAAATAAGAGATCTTTTGCACTCCGTGGATGTAGGTCGACTTGACCGAACCACGTTAAATCCCTGAGTCTTTTTTTTCACTGGTTTACATATAATTATTTGTGTATCTGTTCGAACTATATGATTAAGCGAGCTTAAGAGTTTCCTCGGAACTTAATGATTAAGCAAATTGAAGAAGTTCGCTCGGAACTTAATGATTAAGCAAATTGAAGAAGTTCCCTCGGAACTTAATGATTAAGCAAATCGAAGAAGTTCCCTCGGAACTTAATGATTAAGCAAATTGAAGAAGTTCCCTCGGAACTTAATGATTAAGCAAATCGAAGAAGTTCCTTGGAACGTAATGATAGCAAATCGAAGAAGTTCCCTCGGAACTCAATGATTAAGTAAACTGAAGAGTTCCCTCGGAACTCTACAATTAAGCAAATTGAAAAGAAGAAAGAGTTCTTTCAGCATACCTTATTCGGCAGAACAAAGTACTCGCTCTGAATACCTCAATTTCTGAATAAAGTATTCAGCAAAGTGAAATGCATGATTGAATGAAGAGATATATCCTTTCGAAATGAAGAGTTTGTGATTAAATCGAACTACTCATTTCTGATTGTTTTTCAAAAAAGGGGTACAAGGACAGAAAAAAGAGAACAAACTTATCCAAAAAATTGTTACAAGGAAATTGATTAAAGATGATCAGGAGACAGAGTTGACTCGGATGTTGGGTGGTGGATCGAAGTCGGAAGCAGGGGATCAAACATGTCCTCTGGCAAGTCCACAGTCGGACTGGGATCCAGTTCGATGGGTGCTGGAGGAGACGAACTGGGACCAGGATTGTCGAGTCGGTTGTCGGGAAGAACTTCTTTGAGCGTTTCCTCTAAACAGCCTGTCCACCAGTGTGCGTCAACATCTTCATCTGGATCCCCGTGCCAGCCAGGAGGAATGGGAAATGTTTGTTGCAGCTTCTTGCCCAGCGAATTCACATCGAACTGGAAGGCCTGTCCCACTTCCTCTTGGCAAAGTCGGACCCCCTTTCTAAAGTAAGCTTCGTCCATAGGAGCTGCCTTCGAAAGGAAGATGACGGAATTCCAGAGACGGGATAGGAGTCTCTCTCAGAAGTTCTCCGCTGTTAACTCCATTTCCGCACTCCAAGCAAAGTGATAAAAGCCCTCGTTCCACATGGCTTTTCCGAACTCAGCTCGGGTACTTTTCTCCTGCTCTAACTCCTCCTTTAGACTCCGGATTTCGACCTCCGCATTTAGATAAGCAGACTGCTTTTCCATAGCGAACTTCTCCTTGGCCAACAGCAACTCTTCCCTCCTAGCTACCTCCGAACAAGCAAGTGCCAGCTCCACTTCCCGCTCCTCCAACTTAGCAGACAGATTTTCGACTTTGCCGGCGTTGATAGTCAGATCGCTCTCCAAGGTCTTCTTTTCCTCCACCACCTCCCTCAGTCGATCCCATCGGCGGAGGGCCCTTTTGCCCACAGTCTCGAAATATTTGGTCAAGTTCGCCGCCTTAGTCAAGTTCGCTCTCAACTCTTTTGCTTCAGCATCTTCCTCCTCCTCCGCAGCCTTATCACTCCGAACGATTGCTCCCTCCTGAACATCCGAACTAGCCTGGGTTCCTCCATCAGTTCTCTACTTCTTGGGAGTTTTTTGCGAACTAGAGGGCCCTTTTTTCTTCCTGCGTAGGGAAGTTGTAGCTTCAGCTGCCTCCTCGTTGAGTTCTTCTGCCGGGTCAACAGCATCAGAAGCCTGGGCAGCAGGCAGCGAAGAAGAAGGACGAGCACCCATGACAGCCGGGGGGATGCAACAGAAGTACTGCCCCCCTCTGTCGAGCTGGGAGCTTTAGAGGCTACTTCGCTAAGACGTCTCTCCTCTTCCTGGCGGAAGGTCGCCGCTTGCTTAACATTTACTGCTCCTTCAGAAGGAGAAAAAATAGTCTTCTTTGCCTCAGGGGCCGCTTCGTCGAATCTGAAGAACTTGTTCATCGTCTTGTCTGCAATACAACAATTCAAGTGATAAATATGATACAATTCGACAAATTGAAGCAGAGATAATAAGAGAAATATTGATAAAAGTTCAAGCAACCTAGATTGAATTTGCGGGGAACTCGACTGTTCGGATAAAATCCCCAGAAAGACAACAACAACTCACAAGAACACATTTGAACTATATCAAATGACCCCCAACGGAAGAGCCTATCCAAGGCCGCGATCTCAAAATCCCTAGGAGGAGCAGGATCAGCCCGGTTTGAAGTCTCAGCCCAAGGAATAGATTGGAAAGGCTGGTTCGCTGGCGCACGAACAAAAAAGTAATATTTCTCCCAGGAGCTGATCTTATCATCTCCTGACGATAAAAATTGAGCTCGTTTCCCTCCGCTACGAGGACTCAAATAGAAGCGGTAGGGATTAGTGTGTTTAAGAACAAAACAAGAGCGGAATCGATCAGAGGTTGGTTCGACGCCCATCCACATGCACACCATATAAAAAGATACGATGTAACTTATGGAGTTCGGATGCAATTGGTTTGGACACAACCAAAAGCCGAACCAACCTCTCGAAAAAAAAGGGTGGATAGGGGGAACTAAACCTAAAGTGACATGTTTCAAAAACCATGTCTGGGGCTTGATGTGGACGATCATCGGGGCTGGGAGTCACAACAGTATAGCCCCCCACCATGAGCGAACTCAAAAGAATAGTGTGAGTTTGGGTTGTTTTGGTTGTAGAAAAAACAGTATCTACAGTCTTTTTGCGAGATCGTTTAGGAGGATTGGAAAGGTTTTGACGGCCAGAAGAAGAAGGTTTGGGAGTTGGAGATTCAGAAACAGAGCGTAGAGGGAATTCCTCAAATCCCTCATCTGATTCGCTCTCGTCTCTCAGAACCATTAGAGAAGAAAACGCCATTGCAATGAAAAAGGAGAAGGAAGGGAAAAGGTACCTGGTTTTTTTGAAGAGTCCTAGAAATTGCAGAAGAGGAGTTATTGTTTATGTGAAAATATACAGTAATTTTGCAGAAGAGTTTTCTTGAGAAGAGAAGGTGGTATATATAGGAAGAAGACGACTCTTCGTTTCTTGGGGGGAAAAATTTGAGCAACTCTTCAGTTTTGGGGGGAAAACAAAAAGTTACGAATTTTCGGCCGTTGGATACGATTTGATCTAACGATAGAGGCGAAAAGGCGCCTTGAGATGAGGGAACTGACTAGCATGCGTCACGTAAGAATGATTGATGGGACGCATTGCTTCTAGAGAAAACATCACATTTAGCAGCAATACGAACTACATTAGTACGTGTATACACGCACTCTGAAGGGGGGGAGTACTGATATGGTCGAACTGATCACATTTGAACTATTCGGGAAAGCGAATCGGCTTGAAGACTAATCGATGCGAACAGAACGAAGGAGCAAGCAGAATATGGATGCGAACAGGAGAGTTCGTAATTCACAGGGAAACCGACGCGAACTAACTAAACTTTCGGGATAAGAAGACGAACTGATCCTGAAGCGAACTAGTTTAAATTTGAATAACCGTGTTGATTTCATAATCCTTTTCTCACTCCATCAAATATATCAAAATTATAAGATTACATGAAGTTTAAAAGGATTATGAAATCACCGTGTTGTGGTGAGATATTATATTGCCAATATATAGACATATAGTACAACAGATTGATCCAATAATTAAGGGATCGAATCAAACTAATCTAGGAAGGAAATAATTACAAAAGATATGATTATGATTTATCTTTAACACCCCCCGTCAAGCATTGCGTGGGGTGGAAGCAAACACAAAGCTTGGATCGAAGAAGCTCGAACATAGGTTGTGGTAGACTCTTTATAAAGATATCGGCTAGCTGAAGATGAGAAGGAACAAACTTGGTGTTGAGCTTGCCGGTGGTCACGAGTTCTCGAACAAAATGGCAATCAATATCTATGTGCCTTGCCCGTTTATGGGCAACTGGGTTCTGACTGAGGAAAATGGCACTGTTGTTATCACAAAGAAGGAGTGGAGTGCCGGAGATAGAGACGCAAAGCTCCTTTAAGAGATTGGAAAGCCAAACAATTTCAGTAGCGGTATTTGTAAGGGCTCGATACTCCGATTCATAACTCGAACGAGCAACAGTAGGCTCTTTCTTGGCGCTCCAGGAGACAAGATTTCCACCAAGAAATACAGAGTAACCATAAGTAGATCGTCGTGTATCAACACATCGAGCCCAATCAGCATCAGAGTACCCAAGAATGGAAAGCTTATCCTTGCAAGTGAAGGACAAACCAAGATGAAGAGTGCCTTTAACGTATCGGAGAATGCGCTTAACAGCATTGAAATGATCTTCAGTAGGCGACTGAAGGAATTGGCTCACAAGATTCACAACATACGACAGATCAGGCCGAGTAATAGTTAAATACTGTAAGACACCAACCAGAGAGCGATAAAGAGTTGGATCGGAGAAGGCAGTACCAGTGCGAAGCAGAGTTTCTCCAGCAACTAAAGGTGTGGCAACCAGGCTTGGAGTCTAATAAATGAGCACGTTTAAGTATATCATAGGCATACTTAGCTTGCCCAATAAAAACACCATTCGGCTGAGAGGTTATTTCAAGCCCCAAGAAGTAATTAAGGGCACCAAGATCCTTAAGTGCAAACTCGACACTGGCTTGTGCAATGAAACGTCATAGCAGATCAGAATCATTGCCGGTGATGATTATATCATCGATGTAGAAAAGAAGATATATAGTGGAGGAGCCCTGATGCAAAGAAAAGAGTGAAGAGTCACTTCGAGTTTGCTGAAAACCCAAGCCAAAAAGGAAGGAGTTGAACCGCTGAAACCAGGCAAGAGAAGCCTGGCGAAGACCATATAACGCTTTCTTAAGTCTACAAACATGATCAGGGAAGCGAGGATCAACAAAACCCAGAGGTTGGGCCATAAATACTGGCTTCGAGAGAACACCATTGAGAAATGCATTTTTGATATCAAGTTGATGCAAAGGCCACTGATAGTGCACAGAAAGAGCAAAAATTAAGCGAATGGTAGCAGATTTCACAACGGGACTAAAGGTGTGATGAAAATCTGAACCCGGTACCTGAATGCAGCCCTGATCAATGAGTCTTGCTTTATGATGTTCAACTGAACCGTCAGATTTATACTTGGTGTGGAAAACCCACTTAGAACCCACAATATTTGTATTAGGGAGAGGAGGAACCAAATCCTAACTATGATTAGAATGAAGAGCGTCTATTTCTTCGTGCATAGCAACTAACCAATGAGGATGCTTAGCTGCAGATTTAAAACCTTGTGGTTCTGACGAAGCAGACAAGGCAGAGAGAAGAGCTGTGTGAGCAAGATGTACTGGATACCGAGGTTTAAAGACACCAGCCTTTGCCCGAGTAATCATAGGATGAGAGGGTGTTGGAGCAACAGGTGGTGTAGGTGGTGGTGGAGGTGAGTTAGGCGGAGAGGGCACAGGCAGTGTCGGTGGCGTAACAGCAGGTGCCGTGGAGTGAGCAACTGGAGCATCAGAGAGACACGGAAGACAGCTCGGCAATGGTGTGGCAGGAGCTGGCTCCGAGCATCCTGGTGTGTGAGGTATAGAATCATCACCCACAGAGTCAGTAAAGTACGAGATGTCTAACAAAGATGTAGGTTTGGAGGAACCATGTGCTCCAAAAGGAAAGTAAAGTTCATCAAACTGGGCATGCCGGGTAATAAACATGTGTGATAATTGAGGATCGAAACACCGTAAACCCTTGTGAGAAGTGCTATATCCCAAGAAAATACAGGGCCGACTGCGGGGAGTGAGCTTATGTGGTAAGTAATCACGAAGATATAGGAATATGCGATAACCGAACGGCTTGAAGTTCGGATAATGTGGCACGCTGTTATATAAAATCTCGAAAAGGAGACTTGCCGCCCAAGATGGAAGATGATTTATGATCTGCACTGTTGTGGCAAAAGCGTCTAGCCAAAAGGAAGCCGGAATGTGTGCATGGAATAACATTGAGAGCCCAGTTTCAGAAATGTGTCGATGTTTGCGCTCTGCACGGCCGTTCTGTTGTGGAGTGTAAGGACATGATATGCAATGATGAATGCCCTTATAATCAAAGAATGTGCGAACCCGAGAATTTAGAAATTCAGAACCCCCATCACTCTGAAATTGCTTAATAGTAGCCGAAAATTGATTGTAGACAAAGACATGTAATTTTAGCAATATATCATAAAAGTCAGATTTCACCCGCATAGGATAAAACCAAGTAAGACGTGAATAATCATCAACAAATGCAACATAGTAATGAAACCCACCATTCGAAATAGTAGGCACAGGGCCCCACAAATCACAGTGAATTAAGTCAACAACAACAGCAGTACGCTTCTCATTTAAATCAAAGCGAAGTCTTTTACTCTTAGCAAGTTGACAAGACGAACATAGACGAGGTTTAGGTAATAAAAAAGTGACCGATAAATGGCCTAATTTATTCAAATCAGAAATAACTAAAAATGGGACATGCCCCAAACGAAGATGTCAAATATCATAACTAGCCATGAGATTATACACACAAACGGCAGCAAGAAGTGCAGGCGTATCCTGGTCCAATATATACAAGCCACGTTCAAAGTGTCCCTGCTCTATTGTTGTCTTTGTTGCCCGGTGCTGAATCACAAATGACTTATCAGAAAAAAAAGTATTCACAGGATAGTCATGTGTCAGTTTGCTTATAGAAAGAAGATTCTTGGTGATGTGAGGAACCACCAACACATTGAGCAACTGCATATTATCAGTAATAGAAATAGAACCAGTATAAGTTATGGGTAAAGAGTGGTCATTACCAACAACCACAGAACCATTACCATTATAAGACTGAAGATTGTCAAGCCCAGAAGAGTCAGCGGTCATGTGGGCCAATGCACCGGAGTCGACGTACCAATCCGAAGAGGGGCTATATATGTTGCATGAAGAGGTGAAAGCTTGTGTAAGATTAGCCAGAGTTGCCGAGGTGTGGCCGAGATATTGCGGACATTTGTCGGCGTAGTGTTCGCCATGACATATCTGACACCTGGGCTTTCGATAAGTGCCGCGACCACCACTGGACTGGCCACCATTCGACTGGCCACGACCTCCTCGGCCAGAAGACACACGTCCAGAGACGAGCTGCTATCCAGAAGTCCAAACAGATGAGGATCTGCGAGAAGAAGCAGTAAAAGCAACAGGCTGTGTAAGGGTAGGGTCCATGGACTTTTGAATCAGATCAAACTGCACTGCCTGATGGAGAAAAACTGGAAAGAGGGGAATAGGGTCCATGGCCATGTGCGTATCAGTGAAATTGGCAAATTGGGCTCCTAAGCCACGTAAGAACCAGTGGCTCTTGTTGGACATTTCAACTGGGCGGCAATAGCTGATAACTGGTCACATAAAGTTTTAAAATGCTTTCCATAGTCCTTTACATACATCGAACCATGGCGAAGAGACAATAATTCCTCGTGCAATTGATGAGCACGAGAGACTGAGGAATGAGAGAAAGCGGTTAGGAGAGCAAGCCAAGCAGAGTGAGAAATCGTACAATCAACAACCTCGGCCATAGCCTTTTCGGTCAGAGTAGAGAAAAGAACACCGAGGAGTTTTTGATCAGTGGTAACCCAGATAGTGTAATCTGGATTAAGAATAGACCCACCAGATTCTGAGGTTATAATTGCAGGCGGCGCAAGTTTGGAGCCATCTATAAAACCAAGCAAGTCGAAACTTGTGAGCATCGGAAGTACTTGACGTTTCCACAACAGATAATTAGCAGAAGAGAGCTTAATCGTCACCATGTGAATCATTGTGGCGATCGGCAGAGGATCGGAGGAAGAGGTCGCTGCCATGGAAGAAAATGTAAGGGAGAGAGATAAGGTTTTTGGTGAGGGTTAGGCTGATACCATGATAGAGTGAGAAAAGGATTATGAAATCACGGTGTTGTGGTGAGATATTGTATTGCTAATATATAGACACATAGTACAACAGATTGATCCAATAATTTAGGGATCGAATCAAACTAATCTAGGAAGGAAATAATTACAAAAGATATGATTATGATTTATCTTTAACAATATTAAGTTTAAGATTTTTTATTTTAGTCCTTTAACTATTGATTTTTTCCAATTTTAGTCCTTCCGACTGCCACATCAGATTTTGCAACTGCTACATCAGATTTTCCGACCGTCACACCAGATTTTTTGATGGCCACGTCATATTTTCCGACGGCTACATTAGCAATTTCGGTTGTTCTGACAAAAAGGGACTAAAATTGGAAAAAGACAATCGATAGTTAAAGGACTAAAGTCGAAAAGCTTAAACTTGATGTACCAAAATTGGAGAAAACCTAATTTACGAGACTAAAATGATATCACCCCTTATATTTAATAGGGTTACACGAAATTTATCAATTTTCGTGTAATCATATGAAGTTTAAGATTATATGAAGGTTGTGTATGTCAGTGAGTCAGTCATTAACTCTGAGTATTGTGAAAATGAAGAAATCCAGTAAGCCATCACTTCACATTTGATGATGATATTTAACCTTTTATTTTTTATTTTAATGAACAGAAGTGGTAGAAGAGACTACATTTTTTTAATTTAAGTGGTGGTATAGAGGGATTTATATTAGTGAAAATACCTCTATTTACCCAAATTGATGGGTCAAGGAATTAATCTAATCATTTTTTAGAAATAATTTTTTCTACCCAATTTGGCTAGTGAAATGTCAATATTACCCTCAACTTAAGTTTGTATTAATACATTGTAATTTAATTCAAATACACAATTTAATACATTGTATTTAAATTAAATATGTAACGAAAGTTTAAAAAGTAATTTGGAACTCCAAAAACACCATAACCCACTTTTTGCAAACACATTTTCGTGTTCTCATCTCCTCTGAAGAATCGGAGCAAGACTTGACCAATTTCCTCATTTTTTCATGATCCTCATCTCCATTGAAACCTTGAAGCTCGTCAAAAGCAACTGAAGTTTCATTGCAAATGGTAAGTTTCATTTCTATTTATATGTTCTGAATATTTAGTGATGTTTCATTGTAAACTCCTCATGAATTTTATTGTTTAAATTTCTGTTTGAAGTTAAGTTGATATACACCATATTTAATAGCACAAACTCTTTTATTTTAGGTTTCAGCATTATCACTGTATATTGAGGCTGGGTAATTCTGACTTCTGAGAATGATTCTTCACGTTACCGCTCCCTTATGAAGATTATGTTGATATGCACGATATTATCTCTTTTGTTTTAGGTTTTAGTTTTTCGCCATTGATGTTGGGTAGTTCTCATTTCTAAGAACGAATGTTCACGATTTGAAATGTATTACATATTCGTGATATGAACTGATAATACGTGTTCACGATATGAAAATTTAATACGTGTTCACGATATGAACTGATAATTCGTGTTCATGATATGAACTGATAATACATGTTCACGACATGAGCTGATAGTATATGTTCATGATATGAAATTGTAATACATGTTCACGATATTAACTGATAATGCGTATTCACGATATGAAAATTTAATATATGTTCACGATATGAAGTGATAATACTTGTTCACGATATTAACTGATAATGCGTGTTCACGATATGAAAATTTAATACATATGTTCACTATGAACTGATAATACTTGTTCATGATATGAACTGATAATATATGTTCACGATATAAACGTCCATCAGCTATTGTCTATGTATGATGTGTAATATTTGTTCATGATATGACTGGAGACCAAATAATATAGGGAGTCGTGTAGTCTACATTGGATGATTGATTGAATGACACTTGAATGACAAAAGTTGCATTCTTTCAGTTGGGTGCCGTGAAAAACAACATAAAACATTTAAAGAACCATCAATTCTTTTAACATTTAATACTTTTCTATTTGATTATTTTATAACTTCTATTTAAAATTGCATATATCTTTTATTAGAAAATTTGAATAAGTAAATTTTAATTTGAAATATTTATACATTGTAGATTTTTTCATTTAAATTTTTATAACATATGTGTATATATCATTTAAATTATGTTATAGTCATATATTATAAAATATAAATAATATAATTTTTTTAGAAACACATATAAAAATTTACAAAATGAT
>CM016722.1:2808335-2830022 GCA_005771605.1 Scutellaria baicalensis | reverse complement strand
TCTGAAATACATGTATTTCACCATTGTTTCTCATAGAAATTTGAATTTGGTTCTATGAAAAAACACGACCTTTAGTGTTTTAAAATGATATACGATCTTAATTAGAACTAATAACTAAAATTGATTCTTTAAACATGGCCCTTTTTCAGAACAATTTCGGTGGTTGAGAGAGAGAGAGAGAGGACAAGTCAAATCGAAGGTTGGCAAAATGCACGATGGAAATGAAAAGAGAATGGAGCCATAGAATTAATTAAAGCAAAAGGGGCATTATTGAACTTACATAGTAGATGCAATTTTGACAGTCAAATGCATGCATGCATGCCTCCCTTCCATCATCTATTTATGGATATATCTATTCAATATTACCCACTTTACCCCCACATATACATTGTATATATGTTGCTATATCTTATATATAGCCACACACACACTCAAACATGCAATATCAATGCAGTTCTTTTATATATGGAAAGAAAGCATATTTTGGTTATGTTGTTTTCAAGAGATTTTGTTTAATAGTACCTACATTAATTCCTATCCTCTTTTTTTTAAGTAACTAGTACTCGCACCCGCGCGATATGTGATCTGTGATATAATGTTGGTAAATATTAATTATTTGATAATATAGTATAAGTAATTTTAGTATATAGAATACATTATAATATTTAATAACTAAGAAAATCTAAATTTTCTTAAGATAATTCAATTCACAACAATATATCGATATTATACACATCCAATTCACTAATCTATGATTAATACTAAAAACAAAAGTATCAATCATGATCTTCAAATCAAAATTGGAATTTTAACATGCAAGGATAATTGTAAGTTTTTTTAAAACTTCTTTATACGCAACGATTCTAGTTGAAACATTTTTTTTATCATCTGTGTTACAAACTAATATCATAAGTCACTTAAATTAAATATACTAAAAAAACTAAAAAAAATTATGAATTAAAAATCAAATTCAATTTCTTAAATTAAATACATATGTGTGTGAGTATGTATATATAGAAACAACAAACAATAAAATTAGAAATTTTATGTAGGAACTTAATGCAATCACTGTCAATTATATATTTTCAACATTTTGTTTTAAAATAAATTGAATTAGCTAAATATTTTTAATTAATATCGCTTAACATCGAAGATGACAGATAATTATTTCATTATAAGTATCATGTATATAGACCGATATTGATCATTACAATTTAAGCTCAATACAAAATCGAAATGTAGTAGTAGTGATCATGATGATGACAATATAATTAGAAACTAAGCATATAATTTAAATAATTAGTTGAGCCATCTAAATTCAAAACGTGCACTATCATATAAAAATATACGAAGTCCTAAGTGTAAAGTAAAAGGTGAAAATTTTATTCCATTATGAGATATTTATAATTTAAAAAATATTTAGGATGACATATTATTCTGACTAAATACATATTATATATATATATGTATATACACACATATTTAGTAGTGTTATATTTATTTGTTAATATGATATAAATTATCCTCATGCAAATTAACATTTATTATTGAAATTATTGTATGGATATCTATTGTTGGTATTTAAGAAATTATTCAATAAAAATTAATTTTATTAAGATCAATAAAATGAGAATAAACTAATACAATATTTATATTATTAATCTAATGAATTAAATAGTAAAAAATGCAAAAAAAAAAAAAAACTATTGACGGGACACTTACAAATATTAATTTAAAAATACTTTGGATGACATAAAATTTCACACTAAATACATATTATATATATATACATATATGTATATACACACATCTTTAATAGTCTTACATTTGTTTATTAATTATATTTATATTAAATATAATATCAATTATCCCTCAACAAATTAATACTTATAATTGAAATGATTGTTTGGACAATATCTATTGTTGGTATTTAAGAAATTACTAAAATAAGAATAAACTAATACAATATTTATATTATAAATTGAAGTGGAAATACCTCCGATTACCCAATTTGACAAGTCAATGAACTTGTTTACCCATTTTTATGGGAAATTACTTTTTTACCCAATTTGAGGGCGAAATGTCAATAATGCCCTCAACTTAAGTTTATATTTACATAAACCACAAATATATCAGCATATGATGAACACAATATTATATTCCGTGTTCACGACATGTTGAACCTTTCTGCATTTCGTGAACAAGATATTATATTCTGTGTTCACGACATGTGAACCTTTCTGCATTTCATGAACACGATATTATGTTCACGACATGTTGAACATTGCTGTATTTCGTGAACACAATATTATATTCCATGTTCACGACATGTTCACCTTATCTGAAAAGTTGACTTGAGTCGAAGAAAGTTGACTCGAGTCCAGGAAACTTGACTTCAGTCCAGGATATTTTTTGAACTTTTCTTATGTAAATATAACTTAAGTTGGGGGTATTATGGACATTCTATTACCCAAATTGGGTAAAAAAGTTACTTCCCAGAAAATAGGTAGATAAGTTCATTGCCTTATGAAAATTGGTACTTTGTAAATTGATCCTAAATTGAATGAATTAAGTAATAAAAAATACAAAAAAAAAAAAAAGATTGTTGAAGTGACACTTTTTGTTGGAAAAAGAGTATTTCTATAAATATTTTCATTTTTTCCTTTATTATTATAGTATAGAAATATATAGATAGATTTATCTAATTATTTTTTCTTTTAAATTCTATACAATAAATATAAAATTAAATGTCTTAAATATTAATACTTATTTATACTTTTGTTAATAAATATAAAATGAGAGTTATTGATGATTTTCTTAAAATGAAAATATTTAATAAATGAGACATTTATTGCAGTTATTTTTGATAGAATATTCTTATATATATATATATATATATATATATATAGATTAATTGCTCTATATATCCTTGAATTCATTAATTTCAATTATAGCTACTTTTATTTTATATATAAAACAAGAATGGAACTACTACATGTAGGGGGTGTTTGGCTAAGCTTATTTTTAGAGTTTATAAGCTATCATATCTTATAAGATGTTTTTAGAGCTTATAAGATGTTTAATTTAAGTTTAATATAAGTTGTTGAAGTGTTTGAGTAAATAAGATGATGGAGCTTATAAGTTGTTAGTAATGACATTTGTGTAATTTCAATGATTAAATTTGAAGGTGTTTTGAAAAATAAGCTCTTATTTTAGAAATAAGTTGGGATTTCCCAACTTTCAAAAAAAGAGTTTATAAGTTTCTTACATCTTATAAGCTCATAAAATAAGATCTTATTTTTAAAAGTTAGCCAAACACATTTGAGGAGCTTATAAGTACTTAACATCTTATAAGCTCTTTTAAGGAGTTTATAAGCTTAGCCAAACACCTCGTAGTCTTCTTATACATTAATTGATGATCGATGGTATTTTAACTAAACATGTGGTTTTCATCAATAATGTTGGAATAGAATCAAGATAATTTCATTATGATATATAAGATTGAGATTATATTATAATAATTTTGTTTTGGGACTAGAAAAGTATCTAGGTTTTGCACCAACAAAGGAAGTTGTGGAAATCAAGTGTAGAATTGGATTGTAATCCTTGTTTGGCAATCTGAAGAACAGTCCTATCAACTAAATGACATAAAAACTTTTGAGGGATGTGACAAGTGATTATTGCATCTGTCAATTTCAGATTTCTTTCTCCATAAAAATTCCACCCCGCTATTTTAGCTATTTGCTTTTTCTTCATGGGATCCCATTTAGTTTGTGATTCACTTTAACTTGATCATGTGGTTCATTATGATGTTCCACATTCATTAATGCATGTGTCACATTGATTTATATGAGTATATATATGCATTTTTTTAACAACTTGAATATTACCCATACAAGTAATTTGGTAATTTCTTCAGTCTAATAATAATAACAATAATAATAATAATAATAATAATAATAATAATAATAGATCAAGTTGGATGAGATTGGCTAGGGTTCAGTACTCTCAAACTGAATCAATTATTATATCATGCACTGAGAATGATATATATATATATATATATATATATATATGTTCCTAGGATATATACTACTTTGGAATCATGGTGTATCTTTCTTCTTGTCTTTTTATGCCTTTCTTAAATTTGTTTAAATATCTTTCTCTTAAAAATGCTTCCATTTTATTTCAATGGACTATTGGAAATTTGGAAGATCGAGTTGAACTAATTATATCTTTAAATGTAGGCAAACTAATTTTTTTTAAAATGTTTTAATTATCTCATCAGTTTGAGTGTTTTTCTAATCATAAATGGCATGGCTTTCATATTGAGTTTGGAGTTCCTCAAATATTATAATGGAATTAAAAAAAAATTGTTCATGTTTAAGCCCCATATAAAGTGGTGCTGGACTGGACTGGCCATAATTCAAGATAATTCGTTAATTGATTAGTACTGTAGAGTTAATTATCATATACTTGGTCAAAAACCTAAAGGAAAAATTTTTTTTTATATGAAACCATCTCATCATAGGACTCAAGTCCGACTAACCAAATATCTCATCTTGTTAAATTACTTATTATCTTAGTACCATATCAAAGATACCATATTAATTAAGTGGGCAAGCCCTATTTGTCTGCTAGTCAGAGATGCTTGCAGCATATGACCAAATTAGTAACCCTAAATTTTCTTTTATTTTCAAGTTATATTCCCAAGATCATACAGCTGTGTGACAAACCCTAATTTTCAGTTTCACCATATATATCTTTCTCTATATATATGCACACATATCTTCTTCCTTTTTACCACATCATTGAGCTCAGAATTAAATATCATCCACCATGGATTTGGTTCAATCATCTGAACATCTTTGCTATGTTCGTTGCAACTTCTGCAACACTGTTCTTGCGGTAATTAAGTTATGATCATTCTATACACTAGCACTAAGGTTGCTATGTGTTTCTATTTAATGCTTTGAAATAGCTAGGGTTTTGATTTAATGTGATTATTCGCGTTTTTATTACATATGTCATGTGATGATTAGTTCGTTCGTAAATAATAGGTTGGGATTCCACGGAAGAGGTTGATGGAGACAGTGACAGTGAAATGTGGGCATTGTACTAATCTCTCATTTCTTAGTACTAAGCCACCATTTCCAGGCCAATGCTATGATCATCAGACTGGCCTTCATCAGGTTACTATTACAATATTATAATTTCTAGCATAATATATACATATATAGAGTATTAATACTTAAATATACCTAGCTAGCTAGTTTCATTTTATATATGTTCATCATGAATTTTGATTTCTTTTCTTGGCAAAGTGCAGGCCTTTTGCAATGAATTTAAGAAGGGTGTTTCTGCCTCGTCATCTTCATCTACATCGACTGAGCCTTTGTCCCCAAAAGCTCCATTCGTGGTGAAACGTATAATATATGATCATATTTTATATATCCACAAAAAACTTTATAGGACATTCATTGACAATATCTAATTTTCTTACTTATTTCCGATTTCCTATCTTTAATATTCAGCTCCTGAGAAGAAACATAGGCTTCCATCTGCTTACAATCGGTTCATGAAGTAAGAATATTGTTTTATCATATATATATATGTGTGTGTGTGTGTGTGTGTGTGTGTGTGTGTGTGTGTAATCAAAATTCATAGTATTATCGAAAGAAAAAAATATGATGATGAAAAAAAATGGTGTAGAGAGGAAATACAACGCATCAAAGCAGCCAATCCAGAAATACCCCACAGAGAGGCTTTCAGTTCAGCTGCAAAAAATGTAGGGTTTTTCTTGATGCATGAAATGATCATTACATCATCATAGTACAAAAACCCTAGTATTAATTATATATATTCTCAACCCTAATTTTTATATTTTTATATATTCTCAACTTGTGACAGTGGGCTAGGTACATTCCAACCTCTTCAGAAGGGTCTGTTTCCAATGGCATCATGAAAACGGTAAGAAATCGACATGACCTTCTCTTAGTTTGCTCGTTGGATTTTGTCCGTTAGTTCGTGTTCCAATCAAGCTTTAATCTTGCTTTTTTGTAGGTTTAACTACGATTGAAGAACTGACCATGATCAGCTCATGCATGTTGTTGCTTAATTAGTTATATTTAGTTTAATGATCATGTGATCAAGCTTGTCCGGTGTTGAAACTTAATTTGTGTGTCCTACTTAGTAGAACTCATATATGCTTAAATATTGTGATGTAACTTAATTAATTATATATGCATGCTCATGATGTGAGGTCTTAATCATCTTGAATTCTTGTTCGTTTATGTGTGCGTTATCTTAAAATTTCATTCTTCAAGTAATTATATATCGAGGTTTTAGTTGTATCCAAAAACTTAGCCTAACAACATGTACATCTATCAGCCCGAGCAGGGTAACTCAAAAAAATAATGACTGAATTTTTTTTTTTTTTCCTTTGGGAATGCTTTATATAATTAACACCAAAAACGATGTTGAGAGTACATATTTTAAGTGTTAATATCAAAATGGACCTTGTATTTTAGTACACATAATTTTTCCATACATCTAAATCTTCTTTTTTCTAATTTTGTCAAATTTCTATCCATGCTTTGTGTATATTTTGCTCCTAGAACCAACAGTGACACATTTCCTAGAGTTGGCTAGAGTAAATTTCACGATTCTTTTGAATCGAACAAATAACATTTTTATGTGATTTACTCGTGAAGCAAAATTGGGCCAGAATTGGACAATGAAACGTAGTCCAATTCCTAGGAGGCCTGCTAGTAGCCCACTTAATGGACCATTAGAAGCCCAACTTCTAATCAGCACTTCAAATTAGGGCCCAGCCCACAGTTTTGTTTGGTTACAAGGGTATGTAAAAATCGTAGTGATCCCTCCAAGCCAATTTAAATATTTATTTAAAAATTCAATTTTCTTTCAGTCATTTGCATTTATCCTTTTATTATCTATAAATTTACTAATTTTTCAAAATTTTGTTAATTCTCAACGCTTCGTATTTAATCCTTTTTTCCTATTCCAGATTATTCTCTTGAATGTATTATGTTAATAAATATAGTTGTTCTTGGTCACATATATGAGATCAGTGTTTCAATTATTTAACAAAATGTTATGAATTTCATGTCCACCGATTGATCTGTGATGTCAACCACTCATACAATAAGGAAGACCACTAATGTAACTTGTGATAATTAAATTACAAAATATGTACGTAACTTGTGATACATCTTAAATTAATGTAACATATGATACACATCTTGGCAAAATCAAGAATAATACAAAAGTGAAAAGTTTAGAATTTTGTCCTAAAAATCTAGTTCAGTCCTCATGATGCCTAAAGCTAGAGATCAGATCATCATACTAGCTCATTAGATTTTAATTTCTTTTATTAGAGAAGATCATCATAAAAGGTAAAGACAAAAACTTATATACCCCTGGGGCACATAGGGCACAGATCTATGTGTTATATACATGTTCTTCAGGTGTTATATACATGTTCTTCAGGTGTTATATATATACTCTATAGGTGTTATGTTTTGTGGTGTTATACATATACTCTTCAGGTATCATATTTATATAAGAGTATATATGTGATACCTGAAGAGTATATACATGATACCTATAGAGTATGCATTTAACATCAATATGATAATTAATTTGGGGAAACCGTGCCCCCGGACACACAAGTGTCACTCAAAGGTAAACATCAAAGTCAAAGTGGTTGTAATGCTGGTTTCTTTTCACCCCTTTAACAAATATTGGGTGATTTCTCATCATTCACAATCATACCAAACTTTCACTTTTATCCAACTCTCCAAAAGCATAGAAATAACTAGATCTACCAAAAGTTGTAACACAATAAATCATGTTAAAAAAGATAGAATTTGTCAAAAGCAGAATCTTTATCCTGATCTTGTCACAAAATCAATAATTTCATCTCCTCACACTTCCAAAGCATTAATAAAACACATACAAAAAATCATGTGAGACATCCCACGAACATAATCTTGTGACTCAAATCAAACCAATTTGACCCGTTTCACGAAATTAAATCTGCGAAACAATCTCAAAATAGTTCTGCTCCAAAAAAAAAAAAAAAACTGTACAATAACGAAAATTCACGAGTATCTAAAATAAACGGAAAAAGAATATTAGACAGTTGCCACGCTGGAAATTGGTGCTGCAATCCTGATGCTATCCATGTGAGTAGTGCCATAAACGGGCAAGTCGAGATCATAATTTGGTAAATCAAAAAGATCCGAACTTGAATCCGAATCCGCCCCATCATCAACATCACTGAATTTTCTAAACCCTAGTGATCTTCCTTCTTCATCACCATCACAATTCACAACACAGTTTCCATTGATCTTGACAACATGATGATGATCTCCATTAATGAACCTAAACTCCTCGTTTTCAGCCACCTTCTGATCAGACAACCTTTCCAGCCCCTTGTACGACACTTTCGTCGGAGTTTTCGCCACCGTGGCAGAATCGCTGGTCGTGATCCTGAAATGGCTGATGCTGCTTCGTCTTTTCCTCCCACCATGGATTTCTTCATGATCAAGATCACCACTCGGCTTCGTCTTCTTCTTCTTCTTCTTCTTCGATGCCGTTTGGCTGAAAAGAGAGTTCAGGAAGCTGGCAAGCCTCCCACCTGGAGAGCTGGGCTGCTTCCATTTCTTACTCATCTCCTTCATCGGAAGATTGTCGGAGTTGATCATCGGATTCTTCATCATGGGCATGTCGAGGCTCATTCTGGCAGCTCTGTGGCCTTGCAGCCTCTTTTCTCCGACCAAGTTCGGAGAAAACAGGGAACAATCATTGGCACTGGAGAAATATCGGGACGCCTCGAAGACGTCGAGCTCGCCGGAGTTATTTCTCCGGTGGAATGAGTTCTTGCATTGCCTGTTAACGGACATGGTGATTAACAACCTAGTATTATAAGTGGAAATGTATGAAATGATGTGTCATATATGGTGTGTGCAAACTAATTTGGTTATGAGGATTTATATTATTATTTAACAGTAATAAATGGACTTTTGGTATAAAAGGTGTGTGTTGTGAGATTGTGGGAACTTTGAAATGATTGAGAATAATGGATTTTTGGGTCTGTTTTTATAGCAATCAAGTATGATTGTATTCATGTCTTAATTGATGTTTAAGTTGTTGCTTTTATTTGATTTGAAGTGTTAACACTTTTTTTATATTTTGTTTGTTCGTCTTTTCTTGCTTGGCATATGGTCACGCATGCAACATTAATAAAAAGATATTTTTTGAAATAAAGTGCATATTTTGAAAAAAAAAAAAAAGGGATCCCAATTGTGATTAAACAAGCTGAGAATAAAATAATGGCACAAAAATGTTACAATTTTCTGTTTCTAGCTAGTAGAATTGTGAAATAAATGTGCTAAAAGATTTTACTAAATATGTTTGTGATTTGATGTGGAGGAAATTTGTCATACTTGCTTTGTAAAAAACGAACAATATTTTTCTAAACTTTTTACTTAACATTTCAGCCTGCATAATTGATGATTAATTAATATGAACTAGCTAGTTTAATGTTGAATCACTCATGAAAACTTATTTTTGTTGCTAGGTTAACCATTATATATGTATAGTAGTGGGTTTTATGGTTGACATGTTTGAAATACAAAAGATTGTGGGGAGCAAAAGAGATGAGTTTCTTTGGATGCTCATTATCTTAATTAATTATACACTCTTTTTTTTTTTTTTCTCTCTCTCTCTCTCTTTCAAATGGTGGGGTTTACATGTGTAGTGGTGGTGGAATATTGACTTTGCACCATGAACACATCAATCTAGCTACTTTCATGTTTGTGGATAAGAAATGAACTAGATAAGAATCTTAACTAATCAATATGTTCTTACTCTATATATATATATAGTATTGTTCTTGTGCACCAGTAGTATGGATCTAGATCCATGCAACTGGGTGCCCACGGGTCGGGATGGGTCAGATCTGATCCGGATCCGCGCCCAATTATTTATTTATTTTTTTAATTTATGCGGTAACCTTTATGTTATACAAGTATAATCTTTATGTCATATGACTATAACCTTTTTGTATAAATATCATAACCTTTAAGTTAATATACTTAAACTATTTTCAATATAAAATGTAAGATAATATAGCTGAAAACCTTTATGTTGTGATGATTTAACCTTTATGTTATGTTGTATGTAACTTTTATATATAAATATCATAACCTTTATTTACTTAAAGAATAACATACCTGTTGTGTTAATATAACATAAAGATTGATATTATTATGCGTAAATGTTGCATTATTACAACTTAAAAGGTTTACAATGTGTTAAAACCTTAAAATTATATACTTAGAATTATTTCAATCATGTAATATAACTGAAAACTTTTATATTCTTATAACTTAACATTTATGTTATATTGATATAACCTTTATATACAACTATCATAATCTTTAAAAAATATAAAGGTTATATTATTATAATATAAAAGTTAATTATTATAACGTTAAGGTTAGGTTATTATAACATAAAGGCTTAAAAGGTAATATATATTTATCTTACTCTATAAAATATTAAACTATCAGGATAGAAAGGTTATGTGAATATATCATAAAGGTTATGTAAATATAATGAAAAGGTTAGGCGAGCATAACTTAAAGATTAGGCTAAATAACTAAAAGGTCATGGAGTGAAATTAGGGTTTGAGTGCGATTTGGGGGCGCGTTCCAGCGCGTTTTGGGCGTGAAAATCACCTCCCGAGTCATATGACCCGGATTGCATGGATCATGACCCATGCACTTGGTATATAGAAATAATTGTGATATATATATATGAGTTAATTACTTTTTTTATCCCACAATTTGACCCCTACCGCTAAATAGGACAAAATTTTTTCGGGCTTATAATTGAGGACAGTAACTTCCAAAACTTGCGAATTAAGCCCAATGGGCCGAAATCGTACGTGAATCGCGCCTGTGGCCCCCGATTTCGGGCTTCCAGGCTTAATTTCTGACACGACCAACAAATGGCATTTCAATAAATGACGTGGATTTTTCTTTTTAAAACCCAAGTCCAGGTAAGAAAACAAGCAACGGTAAAAAATTGGGGGAGGGGGAATGAAAACCCTAAATCCCCAAATCCACCCTCGATTCAAGAAAGAAACAAAATCTCCGAGAGAGAAGTTTAGCAATCATCGAAATGTCTTTCACAACAGGAGATATAAACTGCAATTGTGGTAGAAGGGCTGTAATTCGTACATCTTGGAGCAACGAAAATCCAGGAAGAAGGTTCAACTCATGTCTTCAATACAATGTAAGTGGAACAGAGTGATAGTGATAGTGAATCCTGCGTTTCTATTTGAATTTATAGGGTTTTATTTTTATGTTTTCGAATCCAGAAAATTGTGATTTTTGGGTTTTGTTTTAAAGTATGAGGGTAAGACAATTAGATTTTTGAAAATAGAGTGGTAGTGAATCCTGCATTTGTCTTTGAATTTTGCAGAGAGGTGGGTGCAATTTTTTTACTTGGGAAGATCCCCCTATGTGTCGGAGATTGAGAGTTATAATTCCTGGTTTGTTGAAGAAGATTAATGCAATGGAAGTGGAAATTAAGAGCTTGAAGAACACCATCAACAAATTGGGTGAGGAGATGAATAAACAGAGAAAGAAGCATAGAATGATGTTTAGGAGATTTCTAATTATCATTCTTGTGGTTTGTAGCCTAAGTTGGTGGGGTTGGTTTAAGATGGTTTGAAGCTTGTAATGTGGGTTGATTGTAGACGCAGGAGTGTGATTGTTGCCTTGATTAAGACTTTGTCTTGTTATTGAATGGCTTGGATGTATGTTTTGGAAAATTGTTGTTGTTGTTTCAAACTTTGCCTTGTTATTGAAATGGCTTGCCTTGTTATGAAATTTATCCATTGTTTATTATTTGATTACTAGTAAGGTTATTTGATTAATAGTGTACATTATATGATTGATGTTCATATGGTAAGATTTTTAGGATGTTTTAAAGTTCATGAAATAGAAGACAATGAGATTGAATAACATAAATAGAATTGATCCATTCATAACATAAACAGAAGTTTAAAGTCAAAATACAACAAGCCTTGTTTGAGAAGATGATTAGTGTTTAACCTCCAACATTGTAAATGACAAAAAATTCGAGCAAGAATTCAACATTGGAATTGGTCACTACACAAAGAAGTCAAAATATCAGTCTTTCCTCCATTTTAGTAGCCTTGATAATAGAACAAACTTCTTTCCTTCTGAGGTTGGACCCTTTGAAGCTTTGCTTGATTGGCCATATTTCAATTAATCATACATTGAAGGGCCCCTAACCTGTGGTGTTGGGGCTTGCTCCACTTGGGATTGCACAGGTGTTGGGGCTTGCTCCACTTGGGATTGTTGTGTGCATTGCAATTCTGATTCTTGAGTTGGTGGTTGTGCAAATTCCTCCTACACATGTCAGAAATTAATAGGATCACTATTAAATTAATTGGATCATCTTGCTCCAGTTGTAAAAGTGCAGAACTTATTGTAAAGGTAGGCACACAAGGTTCAATGTTTGGAACCCCATGCATAACTTCTTCCAAGAAACAGGCCCCCTATACCAATAGACTCACATCATTAACACCAACTCAAGAATTGGCAACACCAAAATTGACAGCAACACAAGACCAGACTGAATTTCATTTAATCTCACAGCACCAGAATTGACAGCAAACAAGACTGCAATTAACACCAAATTCCTCCAAATTCACCAACAACAAAAAATGAAAAGAGTTAGCCATACTCACATCATGTTCAGCTGCTTTATCTTCAGTAGCTGTAGGAGGTGCACCACTTTGTTCTCCTTCATTATCTTCGGTTCCCTGCACATAAATATTAGTTAGATATAACACTAACATGTTATGAAAAATATGCTTAAGATAGTTAGAGATAGATTTAACCTTTCTCTTTTTTGAGTTTCTGGTGGAATTTCCACCTTGATCATTTTGCCTAAGTGGACAACCCTTAGTATTGTGTAGACATTGATTCCTTTGACTGAAGATACATATACCATTTTGTAGACATCCACTGTGTAGCAAAAGTCCACAAAATCTTCTGGATTCAGTTTTTCATTGTAGATGGCACTAAGAGCATGCTTGCAGGGTATTCCTTGTAAAGACCATAGCTTGCAGCTACACTCCTTCAACTTCAAATCAATTGTGTACTGCCTGCCATCACTACATCTCACTTGATAGTGTTTGTTTTTTCCCTTGATTGGTATGCAGTCTCTTACCCCCTCAGTTGTTTTCTCTAGAATTTTGGCAATTCTTGGACACAAGCAGTGGCGGATCCAGGATTTGGACAATGGGGGTTCGAACAAATAAATAAATATATAACAAAGAAACATTATACGTAAAAGTTGTTTGATTAAAATATGCAAATACATGTTACAAACCATTCAACTAAAAATTATAATTACAAACTACAATTTTATCCTTCGAGTCTTCATTTTTTGGAAGCGATCCACCATATTATCATCAGATATTTGTAAGAACACATCCTTCTCAATGAAAGTGACCAAACAATCATTCAATAATTAATCACCCATACTATTTCGCAATTTATTTTTGACATATGTCATCCCTGAAAACACCCTTTCCACACCTGCAGTAGCGACTGGGAGAATCAACACCAATTTGATAAGCAAATACACTAACTGATAAGTGACATGCTTGTTTGTCTCTACTAGCTTCTTCGAAAGAGCACCAAGATCAAGTAAATCTCGAAACCTATCATCCTTTTGCATATCTTCAATGAATATGTCGAGATTGCTTTCAAGAGTCATCAAATCAATACTTGAAAACTCTGATGGATAAAATGTGGCAAGTTTGAGTATTTTTTCTTTGTCAAAAGAAGAGAAACAATCTTTGGGATTTAAACAAGACATGCATGTAAGCAACTCCATATTCACCTCATCAAACCGATCATTGAGTTCATTAAGTTGCAAATCAATCACTCCTAGGAAAATTTGAACCCGGAAATGTTGAAGGTTTGTCTCTTGTTGAACAAAACGTCTCGATCTTCCTCGTGGCATATAAGGAGCATCCATATTAGGAACAACAATATCATGCTTAGTGCAAAATAAAGTGGTCTTACTCAAGAGAGTTTCCCATCCACAATCCCTTGTTTTTTGCAATAAGCGTTTGGTTAGAGAGACAAGAGACATGACATTAACAATATCTTGATCTCTTCTTTGCAAAGCAAGACATAAGTCATTAGTATAGCCAAAAATAGTTAACATCAAGTGGGCCATAAAACCAAAATCGAATGACTCCAATGAGTATAAAATGGTTTGAGCTTTTACCTTATCTTCCGAACATGGAGCATTCTCCCCAATCATCACAAGTACCTAAACAATTGTAGGAAATAAATGGATCACATTCAAAAGAGTTTTATAATGAGACCCCCAACGAGTATCCCTCGATCTTTTCAAACCAACCTCTTGATTCAAACCCGATCCACTCTCAAGTTCACCAATTTCCAATGCTTCAACGATTTTTTGAGCTTGAACCATTCGAATCATTTCTCTTCGCTTACAAGAAACTCCAATCACATTCAACAAGTTTGCAAGTGTTTCAAAAAGCCAACCACAATCGTTGTTTTTTTTAGCAACCGCAACAAGTGTTAATTGAAGTTGATGAGCAAAACAATGAACATAATAGGCACATGGAGTATCCTTCATAATCAAAGTTTTAAGACCATTTATCTCCCCCTTCATGTTGCTAGCTCCATCATATCCTTGACCACGAATGTTAGAAGGACTTAATGAATGCTCTACAAGCAAAGATGTTATTGCATTTTTAAGTGACAAGGCAGTAGTATCACCAACATGTACAAGTCCAAGAAAACGCTCCACAACCATTCCTGTTTTACCATCAATATAACGCAACAAAAGAACTAATTGTTCCTTTTGAGACACATCACTTGACTCATCAGCCAATATACCAAAGTAGTCATCCCCAAGCTCTTCTATAATACGCTTAGTTGTTTCTTTTGCATAACAATTAATGAGATCCTTTTGAATTGTGGGAGATGTCATTTGATTATTGCGTGGAGCATTTTCCGTACTGACTTTTTTAACATCTTCATTATGTTCTGCAAGCCATGTCAAAAGCTCAAGAAAATTTCCCCTATTACTTGATTCTCCACTTTCATCATGCCCACGACATGCCAACCCTTGCCGCAAAAGAAACCTCAAACAACTAAGTGAAGCTTTCAACCGAATTTCATACTCAATTTGAATCATATCACTTGCATTATCAAAAGCATACACAATAGAACTCTTCTTTGAATCTCTTAAATTCACATACTTTTGATAAGCAAGATTATGAGCACTTTTAATTCCACCAACATGTTTCTCAAGTCTATTTGATTTATTCCATGATCTAAATCCTCCATAAACAAATGCATCTCCCCCAAAATTAAAATCAATCTCATTCTTGAACAAGTAACAAACGAAACAAAATGCAGCATCTTTCTCAATACTATATTCAAGCCAATCATATTTTTTGAACCAAGAGACACTAAATCGAGGCATACCTCCAAGTTCTCTTTGAGGAAAGACATGAGCTTTCGGTTGGCAAGGTCCTTTAAGAATATATACCCTTCTTACCGCATTTCGTTGTGTTGGAGGATAATCCATTATACTTATTCTTTTGCCCGGATCATTAGGAAGAAGTTCAACATCATATAAAAACTCCTTCTCGGATGATGCTACACTATAAGTAGTTGAACCACCCGATTCCATTTTGGTATCTTGAGTTTTTGGTGAATTAAATGATTGAGAAAATAAAGACTCACTAGGAGGCGATTCATTTTCTATTGGTGAAGAACAAGAAGTTGCTTTAAATTTCGCTTTCTTGAACATAAATTGTCGAAGATCGGGTTGTTTCTCCATTCCCTTTTTTTTGTTCTTCATTCCTAATTAAATTAGTAGTAAATCATAAGAATACAATACATGAAATATATAACTTCAATTTTATTAGAAATTAACAACTATAATATCAACCCACATCATGAACTCATTGAAATCACAACACAAATATCATAAAATCAATACATTTCATACACATTTATGAAAATGCATAAACCCTAATTTATAAACAAATAAAATTACATTAACCAACTAATAGTAGTCATCAAATGAATATGAATATGATATTGAAACCTTAATAAGTATAATTATATATAATATAAAAGAGAAGGAAAAAAAAAGAAATTACCTCAAGATTGGAAGCAGCAGCAGGTTCGCACATTTGCAGGAAAAGAGAGAAAGGAAGGGAAAAGAGAGGAAAGGAATGGGAAAGTAGATATATTTATAGTGGCATTTTTGTAATTAGATAATTTAATAAAGGGTAAAATAGTAAATATATAATAAATTTTTTTTTCATGGGGGTGCACTTGCACCCCCTTGATCCTGTATAGATCCGCCCCTGGACACAAGTACCCCTTCAATCTTCTCTCTGCCTTATCTCTATGCATCTGAAGCCTCTTCATCAGCCACTCCTTTATCCACTCCAGCATGCTTATGATAGAGAGTTCCATTACCTCTAGAATACAAGAATTGAAAACCTCACAACCATTGTTTAGAAGCATGTCACACTTAGGGAACTCTGAAAAGTGTGATTTGCTCCACTGCTCGGCAGGCTTGTCATTCAACCACCTCCATGCAGCTTCATTCATTGCTTTCAATTGGGTCATTGCTTGCTTGAATTCACCTTGTGCTTGCACAAGCACACTTCCACAAGGCATTTTTTAAAGCCAAGCCCCTGAACCCTGCATTCTTGAAGTTAGCATGTAGATGCCTCACACAGATCCTGTGGGATGACCCTGAAAACACCTCCCCAAAAGCTTGTACAAGCCCCTTCTGCTTATCACTAATGAAGGTCATCTCATAGTCCTTATAGATGTTGAGATCTCTTTTCAAAATCCTCAAAAACCACCCCAAATCTCAGCATTTTCTTTGCAAACAACAACATAAGCAATAGGGTAAATGTTGTTGTTGCCATCTACCTCAACTGCAGCTAGAAGCATACCCTTATGAGGTCCTTTCAAAAAACAGCCATTTACCCCTATAACTAGCCTAAGTCCTGTATGAAAACTCTCCTTCATTGCACCCAAACAAACATAAAACCTATCAAATCTCTCTACATCATTTTCATCAGGGGCAGTTCCTAGAATTACAGTAGACATGGGGTTACTTCTCCTTAACTCTTCTGCATAGTCTCATAGTTTTGCATACTCAGCATCTGGATTCCCACTAATCATGTTCAATGCCATCTTCTTTGCTCTATAAGTTGTGTCCTTAGACACACTACAACCTATGTCTTCAATAATATCTTGTCTAAAGCCTGACAATTTTCTGTTTGGATCACTAACAAACTTACTCATGTACTTCTCAACCAACCATTTAGTTTTTACATTTTTAACATTCCATGAGGTGGGGCATGAATGCTTGTCATTCAACAATCTGATCCTAAAGGTATTCTCTCCCTCTATCTTGACCAGATTAACCCTCCAACTACATTGAGCATCTGAACACACTGCATAGCATCTCCTAGGATCACTCTTAGTCCATCTTACAGTCCTATGTGTTCTAACAGCATAACTGGTGACAACCTTCTTGAATTCTGCCTTACTTTCAAAAGTTAAACCAATTAAGAATTGAGGATCATACACAGTTTGAGGGTTGAAAACTGGAAAGTTAGGAATCATATCACTATCATCATCTGAAACCTTATTTTCATCAAAAGTCAACCCATCTTCACATAAATCTACATCAGAATCAGCATCAGATGGTTCATTTTCAACATCTATCCTCTGCCCCCTATGCTTAGATGGTTCATTTTCTCTATCCCCTGCCCCCCAACATTTTCATCCTCAGATTTCTCATTTTCAGCCTCTTCATTAATGTTGTATTCTTCCATAAAATCATCATCACTCATTAAATCTTTCATAAAATCATCAATGTGATCATCAGCAGTGTTCATGAGCTCAGGATGACTATTAAACAACACATCATCATTTTCATCATTCAAATCAGACTTGGACACAATTTCAGCATATACATGGAAGATTTGATCATCAACATGCTTTTTTGCAGATTCCCTTAATTGTTCATCACTTAACAGTAACCTAAATCCACTATGCTATAGAAAGAAGAACCTCCTAACACAATCACCTAACTCATTTTCAGTAAATGCTTGCAGGTCTTCTAGTGTAAGGAGAGGGGGTTTCACATAGTCATATTTAATTGTCATCCCACCCCTATACTCAGGAACCCCATCAGTTAGGAACTCACCTTTATAGTGTATGACCACTGTGATAAACTCACCAGGTGGATCTGTCCAAAAGAAAAACAAGAAAAAAGGCATAAAATACCATTTTTTAACAACAAAACTACAATAAAAAAACTTTCACTACCCCACACATAGAATAAATAACAGTAAAGCATACCCTACATGTCTCCAAACCAACAAACAATAAATGGACACACATATCTACAAATTTGACCATAGATTAAACAAAAAGCATACACAATGTCAGAGGGGACTACAAGCACATATGCATATACAACTCTGGAAAAGTTTCTAAACCCTTAATACATAGTTTAGGGTAGCAAAACTCACCATAAGAGGGTGGTGAGAAGTCCAGAAATTCTCTCTCGTGCCTCATCATCATCTTCCTTGCGATTCCTGTAAGTGGGAAGAACGGGTATTTGGTTGCGGGAATTCATTATGGGGTACTGGGTTTTGTTAGGGGAATGGGGTACTGGGATTTGTTAGGGGATTTTTGCTCAAAGATGGTTAATTTTCTGAAAATCGAAGATGGGAAAGATTTTAGGGTTTTGCTCAATTGATTTGGGGGGAAATTTCCCTCCCCCAATTTCTTAACCGTTGGCTATTTCTTACGTGGACTTGGGTAATTAAAAAAAATTCCACGTCATTGCCACAAAAATATGTTTGTCGGCCGCGTCAGAAATTAAGCCCGGAAGCCCGAAATCGGGGGCCGCATGCGCGATTCACGTGCGATTTCGGCCCATCGGGCTTAATTTGAACAAAATTCGCGAGTTTTGGAAGTTACTATCCTCAATTGTAAGTCCGAAAAAAATTTGTCCTGTTTAGCGGTAGGGGTCAAATTGCGGGATAAAAAAAAGTAATTAACTCTCTCTATATATATATATAATTGAATGACCAAGCTAGCTTATACAAGTGGAATAATGTTCATAAGTATTATATAATTTGTAACTTTTTTATAACAATGTATTCCATATAGAAGATAGATGTAACCAACGAAGCATTATTAATGATATTCATTTGAAAAGTTTGATTTAAAGAGCTGTTTAAGTATATAAATTATTATGATTCGTACTAGCACAATATTATTGTATATTATAATTAGAACAAATATATATTGATTTACTTTTTTTTTTTAACATGAGAAATAACGTTTATATATACACACACATATATATATATATATATGATAACACATGACATGGCTGAATAATTCAAAAACATGTATACAAGCACGAGTACCATTAGTGTCAATTATTATCACTTAATAATAGTATGAAATGTCTTTTATTTAATATAGCGTGACAAATATATCCCCCAAAATAGCGTGAAATAGTGTGTTACATGCGTGGCTACTAAATTAATTGCGCCTTTTTGGTAGTGCAAGATATGATTAATGTTGAAATAAATTTATTCCATTATCTTTATATATGAGAGAGATAAATAAAGTAGTAAAGTACTCGATTTAAATGATTGTAATTTTGTTAATCTTTTACTTAAGTCATGAGCTGTGTGAATTATGTATTTATATCGCACAAGTTATATAAGATTTTGTCGATTTTATGAATACAAATTGGTGATTTTTATGGATCCAAACAGAACACAAAATGGCTAATATTAATTCGGCATTGAACTTATTGATCACATTCCAAATCAAATAGAAGTAGGGGCCAAAATAAGGTACAACTTTTGAACTAATATTTCAAAAGTTGAGAAGCTATTACTAAAAATGCATGGATGATCATAATTTCTTATAGTATATCTAAGGTGGAATATATAAGAGTGACAAAGTGAATATTAAATATTAGAAATCTTGTAGCACTACAAGACATGTGCTAGGCTTTCACTAAACATAGATATGTGGAGCCATATATAAACCCTAGATAGATAGATAGGGAACACTTAATTAATTTCCAAAGCAAACAAACACACGAGCCACTTCTCTTATCAACATTAGTTGGATCAACTATATCTATATGCAATACTTATTTAATGATTATAATTGTTTATTGCACACAATATATATCTTATGTTATAAATATTATTTATATTTTATTCATCACAATCATATAAGTTTTAATAATATAGCAATAATAATTTATACAGGTATATATATCATATGATCATAAATTCGAATAGAAGGTGCAAGATGATAGACGTTGTTTAAGAGTACTATGTTTGGCAAAAACTTAGAAGATTTAAAAACATGCATGACTCTAATAAATCATTCAGTAACATACAGTGAATATTCGAGAAAGAGTATCAATTTGATTACACAAAAGAAAAAAAAATCAATCAAATGCCTAAATTTTAGTGAAAATACAGCTAGTTGTTGAAAAAAAAAAAAAAAACCCTAAAGAACAATTAGTTCGAATTAAATATAAGATTCAAAGTTATTTATTTATACGGACCACATAAAATATGATAATTTAGAATAGAAAATAATGAAGTTGATAATAAGTAGGGAAGAAGAGTGGATATAAGGCCCATTAAAAGCCCACATGAGAGAGTGTTAAGAGCATATTCATATAGTATCCACATGCAAAAATCTGCCAATTTCTGACCAAATTAGTATGATTATTTCCTTGACCAATGGCTACACAACACGTGGCATCGTCAGGTAAATAAGCCACTCAAGCAAATGCCATATGTCTTGTTTTATTATTACATATTCTGTATCCATTTCCAGTGTTCCACTAATTTGGTCACATTAATACATACATGACATGTTTGGTTCCTTTCATCTTTTCTTCTGCACCATGCATTATATTCATTGCTTTCCTTCAGTCCCATCTCTTCCCACTTCCACATCTCATAAAAAATTTCACACATATTTTACTTATACATATCAAAATCGGAAATGTTAAATTGTCCACATCGTGCAACTCTTAATATGTCCACCGTTGAAATGTAATGATCACATTCTTGATTGTTTGAGCAATACTGAAGTTAATGGGTATATTGAACATCCGACACATCAACAGTGAAAACATATTAATATGCTCACACTAGGGTATGGTAGCAGCAGCAGGACTTGTATCAAAAGCTTAAAGATTGTATTCAGAGATCAAAATTGTTCTTCTAGTTAGGTTTCTATCTTAAAGCTATCAATTTTTTCAATCTCAAGTTTCCGAAAAACATTTTTATACTCGCTGATCATTCTTTGATTTGTTTATCCTTAACTTGTTTAAAGAATTAACATTAGCCGGTGTAAATGTGGTTTTTCAGAGTTAGACGACTGAAATCTCACGTAAAAATGATTTCTTTTTTCCAAAGCTTGAGGATCAAAAATGAAAAAGAATAGATTGATGTAAATTGTGAACCAATGA